>JAJMVL010000105.1:0-124499 GCA_023082095.1 Dothiorella sarmentorum
CCTATTTATTTGGCATTTAATCAATTGGTTTAAAACCCCCACCCGGGGGGCCCCCCCCCCCCCCCCCCCCTCCTACCCTTTATGCCAATTCAACCTCATTTTCATTCCATCGTCAGATCAACAGTTGGGCGCAAGTGTACATTGGATATCGTCGCATCAGTTCGTCCACATTCTCCTCAGGTTCTTCCTCAGGTTCTGCTACTCTGCGCGCTGGCGTCAGGGTGAGCTCTGGATTGTGCCGAGACAGTATGTCAACTGCAGCAAGATTGTTGGATCGGACAGCCACATGCAATGCGAAGTCGCCATTGTTGTTCGGCACCAAAGCGTTCGCGCCATTGTCAAGCAGCATCGTCAGAATGTGTTCCGGTGAGTTCTGAGCTGCTGTATGGAGCGGTGTATTTCCCAGACGATCTTGCTGGTCAACAGATGCCCCGAATCCAAGCAAAGTTAAAGCCACTCCGTACATCGCGTTTGCAACGGCGTAGTGAAGAGGATTCCAGTTCGAATCACTGAGGATGTCAGTCGCTGCGCCCCTGTTACACAGAGTTTCAACGACATGTCCCAAGCCTTTTGCGGTGGCATAGCAAAGGGCAGACTCTCCAGAATGGTCCGTAAAATCAATGCCTGCTCCGAGATCTAGCAATACTTCAGCCACAGAAGTCGACTCGCAGTAGTGGAGGGCTCGGGCGCCTCTAGCATCTTCGGCATGCAGTATATGTGGCGTTTGAGCTGCTAAGAATTGCGCAGCGCGAGGGGACGATCCTGAAGCGGCCATGTGAAGTGTTGTATGGTTGCGACTATCCAGTCGATAGCGCACATGAATCATACTTGATGATCAACTCCAAGACGTTCAAACCCAGAGGATCATCGCTGCGAGACACCAAGTACGCGGCGTGATGTATCGGATAATGGAAAACTTGTGACTCCGAAGTGTTTGAAAAGACGAAAGGTCGTACAGCAATGCTTCTATTACGCTGAAGGAGCGCAGCCGTGACCTGCACGTCGTTGCGGTCCAGTGAACAGATGAGCGGTGACACGCCGTCTGACGATGCATCCTCCAAGATGGTAGGCGGCCCTAGAAGAGATATCACGCCTTCCAGATTCTTTTCAGAAAGTCGCCCATGCATGGCGAGCCTCTCGAAAATTGATGATGAGGACAGAGCTGCCGCTGGTATTACCAGGGGCCGGTCCCTCACATCCTTCATGTTTGCAGCATCTAGTAGCATCTGGAGAATGTCTGGGCGGTGATATGCAACAGCGACATGGATTGGTGTCCAAAGTTTTCGTGAAAGACATGTAAGGCCAATGGGTGAGTGTATGAGCGCGAGAGGGTCTGCTCCCAGGTTGAGCAATGCAGCAACCGTGCTATGGCTTCCTACCACAATTGCATGTGCAAGAGGCGTTCCCTCTAGCTGTAAAAGCCACTACGGGTGGGCATGAAGTGCACTTGTAGCTGGGGTGTTCAAAGCTTTGGAACACTTGAACTCCGTTAGGTACTTTTCCGCAAAGGAAGGCGCATCCCTGTCCAACATAAAGAGCCAGTGGAAGCAATTGCGGTTCTCTTTGTCTTCTGCCTCTGGGGACAGCCCACAGGCTAAAAAAGCTCTCACGACCTTCACATTCCGCGTCCGCAAGCCTTGGTGTAATGGCGGTTCGACATAACGCAGTGAACTCAACGGATGAATTCGGTCCAGGGTCGATAACTCTTCCCACTGTTCCCGGTCGATAATGCCCTGCAGACTTGAGACAGTGGGATGGGCTTCTGCAAAGAGTGCATTCATCTTCGATTTGGATGTGAATAGCGTAGTGCGTTCGCTTCCCATGAGGCGTTCCAGTGGTAATTGACTGCTGGAAGAGAGCATGTTCAGGACTGTCTCGGTGTAGCACTCCCCTTCATGGTCTGCTCCAGAGCGAAGTAACATTGGGCCAAACTTCTGAGCAACGTTGCTCTTCAGCTTAATAGCCTGGAGGAAGTGCTTGTCAGCCTCGCTCCAGTTGGTCGGAACACCGAAGCTTGTGGCATGACAGAACGCAATTTGCCATGCTGCTGATCCTTTCAAAAGTCCGTCTTCCGTGTGTGTTGTAAGGAACGTTCGGAAATCCTCGGCGATCTGTTTCTTGTGGGCCCAGAAGAGCTCGCGATTGTGTTTGTAACGAAACATCTGCGTGATAGCCTGACAGTCAGAGCCCACCACTTAAGAAAACTCTAAAGGCTTTCTGACCTGATATGATAATTCAGAAGCGTCCGTGCGAAGGGGTCCGTGGACAGAGCGTTTAGTGGTTCCGGAATTTCTGGTTTAAAAGTTAGTCGCCTGGCTCCATCATCGAGCTGGTTAGGATGAGAATACTATACCTCCACTTCGATATCAATGGTAGGCAGTCGAGGTCTTTGGTCCGTAACCATGGATTTGGTTCCAATGTGCTTCTGAAGAGGTTCCGAAGCATCCCCCGTTGTATGTCATCAGTCCCAATGCGCACCGAAGCCAGAGCGGACGAAAGGATCAGTCCTGAGTTTAACAATATTTCTATGTCTTTCGGGTCCACGTTAGGGTTCTCCAGAAGATGATAAGAATAGGTGCCCCCATCCAGAAGGACTTCCCAGGCGAGAATGCCAAAAGACCAGATATCACATTTTGTCAGCTCTTTCCGCGGGATTGGTTTTGATTTCTGACGAGAAACCTCGGGAGCATTGTACCTTTGAAACCTTAGGTGAGTATCGAGTTGACAGTACGGACTCATCGAACGTGCACATACCTTGCTGTTCCGCTGAAAACGGTAGGCTTTTGGGATTGCTGCCCGTCTCCCAGGAGAATTGAATGTCCGAAATCGCAAATCTTCGCCACCGGCGACCATATAAGTTTGTTGGAGTCAAACACGAGTACATTGTCCAACTTGACGTCTCCATGCACAACTCCGGTAGTGTGGAGGGCGTGGATACCAGCGGCCACCTCGGCAATGAGCAACTCTTTGCACCTTGGTTCGACAGACTTATTCTTGACAAGGTATTCTCGAAGGTTTCCGTTGTCGCAGTACTCGACCAGGATATATGGGAGTATGCTTTCCCCTTCGGTGTTCCAACCGTAGCCCAACATGGTGAGAATGTTGGCGTGAGACTTCAGTGGAGCGTGGTGCATTATGCGTAACTCCAGGAGCAGGGAATCCACCTTACGGAGAAATTCGGGGCCTGAAAGACCTTGAGGCCCAACTCTGAGGTGTTTGACGGCTACAACTCTCCCATCGACTTCGCACTTTTCGACCCAGAAGGTCTCGCCTCGACCCACTGATTCGCCATGTCTGATCGTATAGTTGGAAAAATCAAGTAGGCCGAGACTTCGAACGGTGCATATGACTTCTTCGAAGCCTTGCGCCTGAGGTAGTGATGCTGTCTGGTAGCTCAAATTCGCCGTTTGGAGGCTGCTAACGCTCCACGGTGTGCCCCACAGCGAGGCTGAACAGCTCTAAAAACCCATAATCAGCAAGGTATTTCAACAAGCGGTGACACTTACCTCGAAGATGCTTGATCTATCAAATGAAGCCATGTTGCTTGACAGACGAAACATATAACTACGCGAGTCGCGGGAGAAGCTTGGTGAGTAGAGATGGATGTGAAGTGGGACTGACTTCTCTGCGGCTAAGCAGGGCTAGAGCACAGCTAAGGGCTGAAGCAAGGCTGAGTGCTAAAGCATGGCTGTACGCTGAAGCAAGGCTGAGTTCGAAAGCATGGCTGTGGGCTGAAGCAAGGCTGAGTTCGAAAGCATGGCTATGGGCTAGATCAAGGCTAAGTACTGAAGCATGGATGAGGGCTAAAGCAAGGTTGAGGCATGGCTGACGTGGCGGCTGATATGCGATTGGCCTATGGGTGCCGTGATGTTGACGGGCGGTTAATATGCGGGGTTGGTCCAGTCGCAGCTCAGGTGCAACTACGCTCATGGTCAACTGGCTTCAAGGCTACGTGTATGCACATAAAGCGTGGAACCTTCTCAAGTTCGCGTTGGAAACTATACTTGCTTCAATTTGCGCCCGATGTGCGCGTCTTATCCTCTCTCTGTGCATTCGCTATGGCGGACCTTGTTGGTGTTGCAGGTCTTACCTTTGCCATCTTCGACAAAGTTTGGCTCATCGGCTGTAAGACGGCTGAGGTGGTCTCAGACTACCGAGAATTCGACAAGGTGAGCGAAATACACATTCCAGGTGGAATCTGGTTATCTGCAGCTAACGAATTCTCGCTCAATAGTACAGCGTAGACCTCGCAAACGATTTGACGTGTGAAAACAACCGTTCCAAGACATTGCAAAGCTTGCTCTTTGAGCCTTCGACGGTTTTTCAATCACACATAACGAGCACATAACTGCGAGCTGATATCCTACTAGGCATAAAGCGGCAGGAGACTGTTCGAGATGTTCGATAAAAACGTGCAGATGCAAATCCAAATCCGCATCGAGAAGCTACTTAGCATCATCCAGGAGGGTTCGGAACTGCTTGTCCGCCAAGAAATTGAAGCCTCTACCCTGTGTTCCGACCAACAAGCAGAAGCCTTTGAAGAGGCTCGGCCAGAATTCTTGGCTCCTACGAAGACATCTGCACTCGCTAAGAAAACAAGTCGCTCTCTCCTCCGGTTGAGGTGGTCGCTTTGGGACAAAAAGAGACTGGAAGCTATTGTCAAAAACTTCGCGAAAGAGAACGAGAAGGTGAACGCACAGGTGCAGCTCATGTGTCATGCCACTAGCATTGGTGTGGACTTAACGCACCTCCACCGGCTCGAAAGGAACGAGCACTCCAGAAAACTTGGATTCGACCTGCCGGCACGGCTTCAACTGACCGTGACGGGTATGGAGAAGCCCAAAAGCAGTCTCCAGTTGACAGATAAACGTCTCTTTCAAAACATCACGAAATGCCCGAAAACTGAAAGCAATTTCGCCGTGCTCGAATTCTCCGGCATACTTCGTCTTGTCGAGTTCCGAAGCTACGCACCAGACATCGCCGAGTCCGTACCCTTGGAAGATTGGATGAAGAACCGTGTGGAGATGCTGGCTCATCTGCTTCTGCAACGAAAAGATCCTCATTTCCATACACTGCCGTGTGAAGGCTGGGTACTTGACGCACGAAAGAACCAAGTGGCATTTCTTTTCGCCATTCCAACTGGCATGGAAGGACTTCCCTGCAGCCTTTTGAGGCTATATGAGGAAAAGTCTACTCGTCCTTCCTTGGGTGAGCGATTCCGTCTTGCTAGAAGCCTTGCTAGCTCAATATGCGAACTTCAGCTTGTGAAATGGGTAAGTTCATATTCGGTCTCTACTATTGGGTGTTTGAACTGAATACTACGAACAACCAGTCGCTTACTTGGTAACAGGTTCACGAAAGCTTTCGAAGCCACAATATCCTGTTCTTCCCTAGTGCTACATCTGTGGAGCATACGCTAGACATCTCCCAACCCTGGGTCATGGGGTTTGAGTTCAGTCGGCCTGAGTTTGAATTTTCTTCCTCCATGCCTGACAAAGACGTCGCACGGAATGTCTATCGGCATCCAGAACGACAGCAATTCCCACCAAAACCTTTTGCGAAAATCCATGACATATATGCACTTGGAGTTGTGCTCCTGGAAATCGGTGAGTAAACAAAAACGTCGTCTTGTTTCTCAAGGTGAGCCACTCCAGACTTTTACTAAATTTAGCTCATAGGGCTGTGGCGTCCGGTCCTCTCTTTCGACAAACATCGCTTTGAAAAAGTCAAGGATCCGTTTGCTATTCGGAGACACCTAATTATGAAGGCTGAACGATCTCTGGCAGTTACTGTGGGAGAACACTACAAACAGGCCGTTCTTCGGTGCTTGACTGGGGAGTTTGACGTGGAGAACGACAACATTGAGGGATTGAAATTGCAACAAGCATTTCGTACGCAGGTTCTAGATGTTCTCGATCGGGCAGCTGAGAGCGTTGGATGATGTAGAAGGAATTAGCGAATGGCTGGATGGGAGGCCACGAAGTCATACTTCTGCATTACGGTGTACTGCGCGTCGCGAGACCTGACAGACAATGGGTTTTGCAGTGGCTGATACATACGCCGCAGCAGGTGCGCGTGGGTAGTGCGAAAGACGAGGCTGTGATGCCCTGACAGAGAATTAGTCGCTCACGAGGAAGGTATATCATCTATTGATCGTGGCGTTGCGGAGTTGTCAACCGGAATAGTGAGCATCCACAATGTTGATGGCGGTCTCCAAGGTCTTCTGGTCCGCCGGGAAAGTCAGCTTCTCCAGAGCCTCAGCGCGGGAGAAGAAACAAGGGGTGAACTGAGCCTCGGCAGGTGGTGGAGATTCAGCCTCGTCCGCAACAGCGATGAACCACCAGGTCAGCTTGAGACCGCCGTTAACTTCGCGCATTATCAGGGAGCACGGCTCGGTGACGTTGGTCTGGCGACGGGCCTCGTCGGGCAAGGACGTGTCTTCTTCGATGGCGGGCGGCGCGCGGGTGGACATGGTGACGGGCAACAGGCGGCACGAATAGCCCGTTTCCTCCTTGACCTCACGGATAGCAGCGTCGCGGCGGGATTCGCCGCAGTTGCGTCGGCCCTTGGCGAGCAGCCATTCGTTTCGTTCGTGGTAGTAGAGCAGGCAGACTCGGTCCAGAGATTCGTTGAAGACGATGGCTCCAGCACTCTCGACAAACTCGGCTGCCGTCAGCTGGCGTGAAGCGGCAGCAAATGCTGGGATTTGGAATTCGGCCATGGTTGATGTGAAGGAGCAGTGGTGAGATTGTGAAGATGTTCAGGTGCAAAAACAATAAAACAGAAAGCGCTTTGGGAGACTGCCGCACGGTGAGTCATGGCGCCCGTGCGGCCCGACCCGAAGCTTAGCGGCCAATTACCCCGGACTCTCCATTTCTGCGACCAGCACGATGCGGAGAAGGCGCTCGCATCACACGTGTACCTAGCAATAGCCATTCGAATATGGTGCAGTTCATGTATGCTCAGTATCTCGGCCATGATCGTGGTGTCTTTCAACCTTGAGCGTTGCTCGGGAGCACGCACGTGATTCCCGTCGTTCCCTTGTGCGGCTCGGGGAGTTATCGGCGAAACCGCCTCTGCCCTCCACAGATTCCACCCGCCGCTTCCACACCCACGGTCTCTCCATCACCATCTGGCGTTCCCATCCTTCCCCACATCTGCACGACCCTTCTCCGGGCGGATCGACCCCCGCAGCGATATGCCACAGACTTCGCGATGCCGCAACTACCCTTCAGATTGTCCTTGTTGTGATCCGCCCTGGAGCGGCTAGGGGTTTGACCATCCCTCAAGGCTGACTGCCGTGGTCCGCTTCGAGCGGCTAGGGTTCGGTGTCCGTCGAATCTGCGCGCTCAGCTGTCGTCCTTTCACAACCATCCTCCAGACTGCGCTTGTTGTGATCCGCTCATGAGCGCCTGAGGTCATCCATCCTTCAAGCCTGTCTGCCGTGATCCGTCTTGAACGGCTGGGGTTCTATTTTGCTGACTGGCTTGGCGGCGCTTCTGCTGTTTGGATCGCTGCGCATTCATTTCGACACCTTCTTTGTCGCCATTTTCGTGGCCCTCGATTCCTCTCTCATGCGACTGACGATCTTAGTGCCCGCCCACAGGGTACCGCTGCTGCCTCCTCTTCCATTGACCCGCCTCCATACATCAGCCAAACGGGCCTTTCCCGTCTGGTGCGACCCCATCCTGACCGAAGAGCATACTTTTGTCCGCTTTGAATCCTCGAAGCACAACTCCGTCGACTTCAAGTTCCAAGTCCATTACAATGAATCCGATGAGTGCGCGGCGATACGGTTCCTGCTGATGGTGGATTTGGATATTGGAGGCAAGTCTGCCAAGCGGCCTTTCCTGTACATAGTACCATTGGCGCACCTCGCAGAGTCATCTCCATTGGAGTACTCCGTCATCGACGATGGCGAAATGGGACATTCACCTGTTTACTCAGCCATCAGAGACGCAGGCTTTTGTCGGCTCCGGGCGTGTCATTCGTGTTACTCTGCAGTTGCGGCATACCGGCTGCGTGCTGTCCAGGCCACCCGCCGCTGGAATCATCCGACCACGCACCAGGAACGCCCATGACCTGCTCCAACAATTGAATTTCCTCTCCTATTTCCTCACTTTCTCGTTCTATCTCAAGCACAGTGCTATTTTCCAAAAGCAGCTTGAAGACCTGTGCTCCAGGCTTCGCTCCGACATCATCAAATGCAACCAGTTGACTGGAGCAAGATCGGCATCGACAAACTTCAATCGCTTCAACCGCCGCCTTCGCCAGAACTGCAGCCATCACCACCGCATTACGAGATCCTCGTTCCAGCCGGCCCCACACAGCATGGCAGCGCTGATGGGGGCTGTGGCGGCTGGTTTGGTGCTGAGGGATATGGCATCGTGGCTTTCGATAAGATGAAATGATGTTGAGAATGCACATTCCGCCCTTTCCCACTCGGAAGTGGAGGTATGATCTACGCTCCTTAGAAAATGGGTTTGCCTTACCATGCGTTTCTATGTCTCCAATTTCTTGACCTCTATTAGCATGGTTGGCCGACCATAAAAGAGGTTTGGTTCAGCAGGTGGGGACAGTGATATTGAAGGGTGCGCAATGACGTTTCGCCCGCCGTGCCGAGGAGGCGGAGAGGCAGCATGATGCGAGGAAGCCGGATCAAGGGGCCAGATCACTAGTCAGCGCTGGTGAAAAAGTCGAGTGCGTTCAAACGCAGGGTGGAGTCCAAAGGTGAGCGGAATGGATCTGGCGATACAAGATGATGTGCAATGATCATCTCTCAGCTACGTGGCCGACGCCTTCTACACCACCGGGCCCTCCCACTTCCAGCAGCCTCAGTGCCGCCTGGCACACTCGTTTCGCTCATGACGGCCTTGTTGCCGCTATACCACCACCGACGGGTGCAGCATTCTGTCTTCGCTGCACTGTATCTCGTCTCCTTGATATTCCTCTATCGACTATGGCAACCGGACCTATACATCGAAGGCTTATTCCCGGCCTCAGAGCCTTACCTCGCGGGTGTCGAGCAACCTTCGCCAGCCAAACGCACCTGCCGGCAGTTTCCTGGCGCTGAGGACGTCTTTGTGATTCTGAAAACCGGCGCAACCGAGGCGCATCAAAAACTGCCGGTCCACTTCAAAACCACGCTGCGCTGCATCCCGCATTGGTTGGTGATCTCTGACTTGGAGGAGGAGATTCAAGGCCACCTCGTGCACGACAGCTTCGACGAGATGGATGACTATACCAAGGACACGGCCGACGAGTTCTTCTTTTACGACTTGATCCACAGATGGCATGCGCTAGGAACTATGGAGACGAGCGTCGATGATGAGGCCCGCAGTAAGGCATGGCGTCTGGACAAATGGAAGCCGCTCCCCGTTGTGAAGAAAGCCCTCGACCTACGCCCGCATACGAAGTGGTTCTTCTTCATGGATGCTGATACCTCTCTGATCTGGTCGAATCTGCTGCAGTACCTGTCGCATCTGGACCCCGAGCAGCCGCTCTACATTGGTAAGTTTGGTTCATTCCCGTTTGCGCCCGCCAACCGATATTTTCTTTAAGCTGACCAGCACTGAAGGGTCTCAGTGGTGGAACGGCAAGGACACTAGGTTCGCACACGGCGGCTCCGGCTACATCATATCGAACAAGGCTCTCCGGATGGCTGTACACGAGTACGAGAACAACATAGAGCGTTACAACGAGCTGACACGCCAGGAAACGTGTGGAGACGTGCTCCTTGCAAAAGTCATGAAGAATGCGGGCGTCGAGCTGACCGGAGCCCAACCGATCATGCAACGCGAACCGCCTTTCTCGTTTATCTTTACCGAGACAACCTCATGTTATCCGGTTGTGACTTATCACCACATGCCGCCCGACTGGATTGAAGTTGTGTGGGAGTATGAGCAGCTGTGGCTGGCCGAACATGGAGCGGTTCGTGATTTCCCCCTCCTTCGCATTTTTTCAACCCTGCACCTTCCCGCCCACCCACCCCAACAATTGAAGTGGTAAAACGATATTTTGTATTGACGGGGAACAAAAAAAGTTCTCCTCCCTTTCCGACGCCCTTCCAGAACCCATCCGCCACCGCCACGTCTTCACGGACCTGATCCAGCCCTACATCAACGCCAGCCAACGGGCAGGATGGGACAACCTCTCGTCCAACGTCGGCTACGCCGGCAACACCACGCTCGAGAAGTGCAGGACGGTGTGCGAGAACCTGCGGCCGTGCATCCAGTGGCGCTTCACGACGCCGGGCGAGTGCAAGATTGCGAACCAGGTGCGCCTCGGCGAGCGTGCGCCGTTTAAAGACGACGACGACGACGACGCGCCGAGGCGGACTTCGGGGTGGGTGCTGGATAGGGTGGAGGCGCTCGCTGAGGGGTTGGATGAGTGCGAGGATGGGTGGATTTTGCCATGATCATACTGGACATTCAGATATCTGGCTTTGGCGGATGGAGGGCGGTTGGAGGTGAGCCGGTGGATGTTGGTGAGCCATGTGGCGTTTTTAGAAGGATACTACCAATTAATAATGCGCCAATGCAGAGGAAAAAGACGAGATGTCATCTGCAACCTTCAGCGAAAACAGTGCCGTCGACTAGCTACTACGTATCCTACCACGGCAGCCAGCCTACTTCCCACCATGCGCAACCACAAAGTCGACAAAATCGAAGACGCCCCTCTTGTAGTACCTCTTCAACGTGGCGTTATCAACCCCCTGCACGCCAAAGTGGTCATCATACTGGCCCCCCTCCCAATTGTCCACGAATGACCACCCGATCGCACCAGCCACCTTGACCCCGTCCTCGTTGTGCGACTTGAGCATCTCGTTCAGGAGGGCCAGGTGAAAGCACGACGGCGCCAGATCTGCTCGCTGCTGGGCGACAGGCTTGTTCGAAGCCTTGAAGGGCGAGAGGCCGAACTTGGCGACCATGATGCAGGAAAAGTTTTTTTTTTTTTGAGTGGCAGAAACGAGCGTGCCCATGGTTCCCGGTTGGACGAGTTCGGTTCGATGAATTAGAAATACTGCGGCTGCAGATATTCCAACGGGGGCTTCGACGATCGGCACGGTCTATCTGTCAACCACGATGAAACCAAGGGTGTAAAATAATCGAGGTGTTAAAAGACTCTTGCAGCTAGGGAAGAACATAGCCACCATCGATCAAGACATCGCTCCCCGTCATATACGACGAAGCATCACTCGCCAAGTACAGATACAGCCCCTTAATCTCCTTGGTGTGCCCCTGCCTCCCCAGCGGCGTCATCCGGTACGCCTCGTTGATGACGCTCTCTCCGGCGCCCATCTTAGTGTCGAAGAAGCCGGGGGAAACGATGTTGACCCTCGCGAAATCCTTCCATTCGTGCGCCAGCGACTTTCCGAACTGGGTGACGAATGCTTTGGTGCCGTTGTAGACGGGCTGGTCGGCGGGGACGTTGACGATGTGGGCGCTCATGCTGGAGGTGATGATGAGGCTGCCCTTTCCTTGGCGCTTGAAGACTTCGCCGACGTATTTGGCGCAGTATACTACGCCGTTTACTGAGGGAAAGTCAGTGGGTGTTTTGGGTGTTTGGTGGTTGTGGTCTACAAACCGTTGACCGACATCTGCTTGTCGTATTCGTCGAGGGTCTGTTCGAGAATGGGCTTCGATATCGCCATTCCTGCGATTGAGATGAGTTAGTATCTCTGATTCCAAAAGGCGAGATAGCGGACTGACCGGCATTGGCGACAAAGACGTCAATCCGACCAAAGTCTTTGACAACCTGCGCAATAGCCTCTTCGACTTTTTCGGGCTTGGAAACTACCCACGAGAAGCGTCAGCGAAGTCGAGTTTCACAAGTTTGTTCGAACGGCCATACCCTCCACCTTGTAGGCTTGAGCCTTCACACCGTGCGTCTTGGTCAACTCCTCTGCGCGTGCAATTGCTGCGTCGTTGCTGTTGTACCACAGCGCAACGTTTCCATGAGCCTCAGCCATAGCCGTCGCAACGGCGAGGCCAATACCATCCGCAGCACCGTTGACGACGATGACCTTGCCGTTCATCTGAAATTGCTCCAGGACGTTGCTGGGAGTGTCCGGGAAGGGACGGGGGAACCCTTCTCGGACCCTTCCGGCTTCCTCTATGGACATGGACATTTTGGTTTTTGGGCGAGAAAAGAGGGATTAGGAGAAGGGGTAAAGGGATATCTGACGTTTGCTATCTCGAATAATGGAAGGGCAGTCCGTGTTATATATATACGAAGATGTAAACAAAGGTGTGGTGGGGTCACAAACGTCCGACGAATCTCCGCTGGGCTATCTTTGAGGCTAAACAACCATTGGTCAATCGGTACACAGTCGTCCGAAGATAGTGCAAGTCGCCTCGCCACTCGGCATGTTGTCGCCCCGCGTGCCCCAATCCGGGGCTAATAAGCTTTCTTCCCCGCCATCTGGCTTTAGCTCTCCATGACGTCACAGGCACAACGAGTCTCCAAATGATCACTGCTTACACCATTGCCGACTGCATTTCATTCATGAGTGCGACTACGCTCCATCACCATGTCAAAGCAATTGCAGCTGCTGCGGGACCAGTGGTGAAGTCTCTGCCGCCGTCGCAACAAGGTTCGTGCTTCTCGAATCGGTTTGATGGACCTTGCGGGAATCCTGCTACCCATTACTTACAGCCCTTTCGGTAGCGGTAGCATCTGTGGCATTGCGGCTCCGTTTTCCTTCCGTCTCCGATGGACGCGGTATATTTTCTTTCGCAAAGGCACCTTTGTGGGAAGGACGTAAGAGCCCGACTTTACGCCCCGGAGGAGTGCACGCTCCATGCCTTGTTGCCGCAGCGGATGACGAGGTTCGAGAATTTATCGGAGCAGAGAACATTTACAGAGTGTCGGGCTTGGGTACCGATGGGTTGATGAGTGCTGCAATGGATTTAGTTCCCTTGTCGACCCCGGTGTTGTGCAGTTGAAGTGCGGAGGTGGAGCTGAGGCTGAGGAAAACGCTGCATCAGTGTTCGCTCGAGCAGATAGGCGGCGGAACCCGTTGACGAAATTATATTGTTGAATGGAGTACTTCCAAAATCTGGGTGTCGGCTAGCTACCTAAAGAGGGCAATCCAGCTGCGGAGCTCGGAGAGGTGACCGGTTCGGGGGAGTTGAACTCGCGAGTTATGATGTCGAAGCCGCCGAATGAGTTTCGTCGTCGGGCGGGCATAGTTATTGATTTTGCCGCTTGGTAATGGAGAGCAGAGTCCGCTAGGGGTTGAAATATTGGAGCATAACTAGAAGACGCGCAGAAAAAAAAAGCATTGTGAGAATGAGATGAATCAACGTGTACGGGACGGGAGAGCCCAGTTAACTCAGTTCCTAAGCCTCCTCAGTTTGCTACAGAGCTGCGCCACTGCCACCGCGTAATCGGAGTACTACGTGCAGCTGCCGGGCCAGGTAGTACTTGAGAACGCTTATTCGCTAGCACTGGTTCACAGGCGTCTCAGCATCAGCCGTGGTTTAGATCTTAGCGACTTTGGTAAAGGGCTGCGCCTATCCAACCTGCGCAAACCTATCGAGGCTCATAGCCGCTCGTGTGGTGTGAGTTGCTCGTTATACAGAAGGTCTACAGAATTCAATGCCTCCTCGTCCTCGCGACTAAGCTAATAAAATGCGGACTAGCCTGCACGCAGATTGTAGGAATCCCACATCAGTGCTTACTGCATGAGCAGGATGGAGGGAGGCTAGCGCAGTCAGCTGCAATTCCACACAGGTTTCTGCCTAGAATGACGTCCATCTTTGCAAGTTTGGTCCAGTCGGTTGGGAGTGTGCCAATGCATGACTCTGGGCTCTTGGAAATCATCTCGCGTACATGTTAAACTTTTCGCCCTGAAAAGATTCGCAGATTATCCCTTTCCTTCGGTGTCCCCTGCGACAGGTCTCTCCAGCCCGTGAGGTGGGGCCGCAGCCCGAAACCGATGATCATGTGGAGGATGAGCTCTTTGCATACCATTTCCATCAACCGAAACATGCCACACTCATCAATATCAATATGAATATGACACCCTCCTACACCTACGATTCTACCCCGGCTTCCGCATCTTCATCGTCCCGTTCGACCGTGGAAGGCATAAACAAACGTGGCGCCCCAACAAACACCGCCACACGTTCATCAGAGGTGCAGGAAGCCTTGTACCTCCGCTTTCGCGCAATCCGAAAACAACTAAAAAGATGCTCACACAGGCATCAAGGCACCTGCCAAGCACGGCTTCAACTGAGTAATTCGGATACTGACATATATCTGATCAATGTCCAAAAGATGTGCCTGGTCAAACGGACAGTATCCGACACTGGATATTTGACACTCAGCTACGTTTGGGGCTCCATCCCGCAATACACCCTCACAAGAGACAGGGTCGCTGCCCTTTCAGTCGAGGGAGGTATAGATGACGTACTAGACCGACTCCCGCGTGTGATACGAGATGGAATCACCGTCGCCCGCTTGCTTCGAGTTACGTTCCTATGGGTGGATTCACTTTGCATTGTCCAGGACGACGCGGAATCGAAGCACCACCAGATCGAAAGCATGGCGCAAATCTACAACGGCTCCTTTCTCACAATCATCGTTCCAGAAGCCGAGGATTCCTCATCTAGGCTTCCCTGCCTCGGACCATTCGAGACGGCAGACCACTATAAGAAAACGCTGAGAAAGCGACCACCATCCAGCTTCAGAGCATTGGCTGCTCACCTGAATGGATCGAGATACGGCAGCAGAGCTTGGACGTATCAGGAACGCCTTTTGTCCTGGCGGTGCCTCTACTGCTTCACAGACCAGGTAGTCCTCCGCTGCAGTCAAAGCATCTGGTATCGCGGGGTGTCCGACAGTGAAGAGATACTGGACCCATCAGCCAGATTACTCAATCTGCCCTACAGCATGGACTTGCACGACAAAACGAGCATCGAGTTTCGATATGCGACCGTGGTACAACAGTACTCCAGGAAGGAGCTCAGATATGTCTCCGACGTTCCAGCCGCCTTTTCTGGCATCGCCAATGTCCTGAAGAGTTAACACGCTTGCGAATTTCGCTTCGGCATCCCTGAAGCGCCGGAATATATCAACGCCGCGCTCATGTGGTTTCCAGATGTTTCTTCATCCCACTACGCCGGAACGCGAAGGAGACTCACGGACGATGTCCCGAGTTGGTCATGGATGGGGTGGGCCAGTCCAATCTGGTACCCGATACTCAGGCAGTCATATCCTGTCTTCGAAGGCCAGGCGATCCTTGATGATGTTCCCTTGGAGCTGGTGGGAAAGTTGACGTGGGGAGAGATGAGCAAAAGCTTCGCTCCCAAACAACAGTGTTTGCACCATTCGGGGACAGGGAAGATCCTACATCTAGATGTTACCGCCATTCGCCTCGGCAGCATACAGCCCGGGACTTCCCTACCTATCGCCGATTCTAGCTACACCCAGTTCTGGGAGTTTTCCTATCGAGATCCCGACTTTGCCCCGTTTCGCTTGTATGAATCCAACGGGATCCCTGAATCCTGGGCCATGTATCGAGACAAGGTGGTCGTCGATCCCAAGCCAAAAACACCCAAAGCATCAAAGCCCAAACCAATTAGGGTGATAAACGAGAGAGTCGGTATGATTTTCGGTCTCTCCCCCTACGATCTGTCCGCCATGGCTGAGGCGAAGGACAATTTGGATATGCTGATACTCTCGGCAAGCACTACTACCCTGGACTACTTGCAATGGAGCAAGTTCGACTTAAACACGGACAAGGTCGAGGTTCTCAACTTCATCTTGGTGCGATCGACAGCCCACCAAATGTCTGAGAGGGTGGCAGCCGGACGCATCCTTTTCTCGGCACTGAAAGACTATAGTTTGTCACGAATGATCGTGAGACTAGTCTAGCGAAATAAGAAGAAGGAAATCAAACGATGAAAAGGCGGTGATGAGGAGTAAGACGACAGCAAGAGTGGGACCTTATGCTTAGACTGTCAGTAACTTGTTAATCTCAGTCTTTTTTCCTCGTTAACCACCGGCACCAAAACTTATGGTGGTCACTTTCAGACGTTGCAGGATATCCTGCATACACAGAAATGCCTGGGAGACGCTGCATCGGGGCTCCATCGAGCAGGTATACGGCTGAACCTGCAGGCTCAGTGGGCTCTTTTGTAAGGCTGTAGAGGGAATTATGGCTAAAGGAAGGGGGAAATTTTGGTGTTTGCTGTTGTTGGAATTTCGAGTCGTTGATGAACGGCGATCTCTGAACAGTAGTAGGGAAATACGGGATGGTCCCCTCGGGCTCTTCGCCCAAGCTTTACCACGATCGAGGGCGACATCGCAATTAGAATATACCACGAAAAATTCTACTGGGCAGAGCATGATGCTCCTCGCATGAGGGCGTGGGCAATTTCTCCACGCAATGCAGAGCTGGTTGAAATTGGTCCGGATGGCGGCTTCAGCTACCCATGGATGCGGAACCAAGAGGAGGTCACGCTTGCATGTATGAAATCCCATTCTATTTGATTCCATGCAGATTGGACTGCTTTCATGTAGATTAGCTACTTAGGAACAATTCTTTCTCGTAGCTAATCCAGCATCCTTTTGCTCCACCTCCACCGATGACTTCAGATTGATTCTCTCGATTACACCAGGTCTCATCCAATGCTACTCTAAAAAGATGTCCTCGAACGTGCGGTCGGCCTCTGCCCATGCTGAGAGAAAAATGAAACCAAGGTTTAGCCTGTGAGCGAATGCTCCCCTCCTTCCAATCATCATAACGTTGACCACGGGCTCATAACGAACGCTGAAGTCAAATTCCCTGCTAAGGCAACCAACTCGCTGGTCCAACTTGCAGCGTCCGCAAGTGCAACCGACCAAGGGCCCAGACTTAAAAGAGTAGCCCAATTCCATGATTGAGAGGGCAATGAACGTGAATTTTCTTGTGCATCTGTTCAATTGCAGAGGCAGCTGAAGAGCCTTCGCTGTGTGTTCTTTAGAGTGGAGCGCTCCAACTCGATTCCCGTGGTTGTCCATGATGAAAGAAAACGGATAGCTTACGAGGGGACAGATTGAATGAAGTTCGCAGTGATCTGGTAGTTTGTAACAAATGTTGAAGCGCGCCGTTTGGGCCCGGCCAAGAAGCAGAGAGCGTTTCGGGCGATTGATTAAAGTAGCATCGTTGACAAGGGCAGTCTGGGAGGAGACCTCTCTTGTTTCCCTTTGGTTATCGCCAAATGTTTCGACGTAAAAGTCCCTGTATTCAGGCCATCGTGACTTCATATCAAAACCAGTCTCACCCATCATCCCAGGAAGATGGCGTTTCACACAGCCTAGCGAAGAAGCAAAGGCCATGCCCCATGCCGAGTACTCGCTCCAGAATTCACCGTCTGGTTCGAGGGCATCAGTGGCCTGGAACACATGTTTGCCGTCGTACTGGCGAGGCTCGAACCATTTGACAAGAGTCCCACAGAAGCCATCCAGGTCAGGCACGTGCTTGATTTCGTCCGTGTCCGTGGTCGAAGACCATGACCAGCTGGGGAATGGTGATGCTGGGGGCTTTTCAGTTTCGAAAATGTCAGCTTCTGGAATCCATAGTAGAGCCCGATCAAAACTCGGTTGCGGCAATGCATGGAGTGGTGAGTCCGACGTGGGGTAGAGTGCATGTACTATGCCTACAAATGCATTGCAGATGTCGGAGTGGTATCCCAAGGATCGGGTAGAGAAAGCCTTTAAATGTTCCTTGTACGAGTCAAAGGGATCATTCCACAGTCGTAAGTAGGCCTCCGGTAATAGAAGACGCTCACCCGGAGAGTTTGCCGTTACTCGTCCATCTTCGGACCAACTCTCCTCATCGCAGTCAAAGAAGACTTGGCTATCGGTGAAAAAAAGTTTTCTTTTGGCAAGCACACCTTCCTGGTAGGTCCATCCGCGGCTGATCCATTTGGATCCAAACGCCCCCCATGTCAGATCCGGCAACATGTTTGAGAGGACGCCGAGCCTTGGAATTTGGAATGCCTTTTGCGTCGAAGCATGGGAGCGTTTCTGAGAGAGGCCAGAAATCCCCGAGTTCATGTCTGTGCCTGAAGCATCGATGAGCACGAGGAGTGCTGCGGAAAAGATTGCATCCATTGCGTTGATCTGCGCTCCTTTGCTTTTAGGGTCGTCTTGAATGATGCATAGGCGGTCAGCCCACAAGTACCGCTGCCGTAAATGTAAACAGCACTGCATTGCGTCCCGGATGGTCCTTGGTATTCTGTCCAGCTGTAAGCCTCCTGGCTTCCGGAGGGTGTTGATGGTCAAGCGTTCTGCCCTGACTTTTGAGCCATCGCAGCTGTCACCCCACACATAACTCAGGGCTACAAAGCTTGATTGACCACTTGCTGGCACCAGCTGTCGATTCCAAACGTCAATCAGGAGAAACCCGGGCGGTAGAGGTCGTGAGGGAGGCTGTTGACATATACCATGACTCTCAGTGCAATGTATAAGTTGCCTCCGGATGCTATTCCAATTTATTTCTCTTGAGACGATCGGATGGTAACTTTCCTCACGAAAGCATAAACTTGAGTATGGTATCTCCAAGATGCGCGTATCGGCTTGCTGACTGAAAAAGGCGATCTTCTCGGGGCGTGGGGATCCCGAGGGGGAAACTTCAAGAGAGTGCCAGTATTGCTCTGAGCCCCACTTCACAACTTCCATGTGAAGATGCTGCTGTTGTGCATCCTCTAGATCTTGAGGATCCGGATAAAGTTCCTTCGCAACGTGGGTGATCAACTGGCAAAACGAGCAGCCTAGTCGAGTCGCGCTCTCGGCTATGGTGCGTGGTAGGATGAACTCTTGGAGGGTTTCTGGTAGGATGAACTCGTCGGGTGAGTCGCCGCATAAGAGAAGATGATCTAGCCTCAAATGCTGACAAGCTTCGCATAAAGCTAGTAGAGGCTCTCGCCGCCGGGAGCAGCCACGACACTTGCCATGGAATAGTCGGAAATCGAGCAGGTCATCTGTACATTCAGAGCACTTGCCGGCCAGGAGGCGTCTAACTAAACGTTTAGAGCGGTCGAGAGTGTCATTGACGCGCCGTGCCAAGGGTTGTATGCGCCAATGGGAGTGAACCCAAAGCTCCCATTTAGTCCTTGGCCTCCAGAGACATGATAGTTCCCAGGTCGCGTCCTGGATTATAGTGACCTTGTCATCGCGACAAAAGTCGGGATGTGTGAGACTGTATGCCGAAATGTCGATCGGAACCTGAACGGAATACCTTCGCCTTGGAAACGGCGAAAGGGCGAGGAGATCCTGTTGACTGGAACTGGAGTCCGAAGTGTGGGAGGAAATTGAAGGCTGTCTCGCTTGGCGCTCATCGCGAGGCTCTGGAGACCCACTGTCCGCGCTGACACCTTCGCTCCGAAGGGCAATGACTCCAGGAGAGTTGAACTCGCGAGCTGTGTAATCAAAGCCGCCGAGTGAGTAATCTCGTCGGGCAGACATGTTGTGGGTTCTGGCACACGGCAGGTAAAACTGTAATGGAGAAAAGAGCGAATACTGTTTTAAGTGGTGTTGTGATCCGTACGGAGATCGCTAAGTAGGTACTTAAAAAAAAGCCCTAAAAAGCGCCCCCACTACGCACCCCCGTCACCGCCTCCCCTCAACGCTTGAAAAGGCCTTCCTTGCCGCCTCTGACTCGCCTGGTTTTCGCAAATTTCACCTCCTGTCCAGAGGAATTGAATACTCTTGTATCGGTTGGTAAGGATAACGAGTGGATACCGAACTTGTAAACGAGCTTTAGTATTCCTAAGCCCTCCAACCCTTAGCGTCGCCGACTCCGATGCAGTCATGCACAAATTGGGGAGCCCGAGCCCTTTGGCGGTACGCCAAGGGCCGAAAGCCTGCCAGATATCCACCCCATGGCACTCTTCCGGTGAACTCAGCCGCCAAGGCACTCGCCAGCTCCGCCTTCTCCACGGCACTTTCGAACATTTCATACGCGCAGAGACTCACCGACGTCACTCTCGCTCTTCTCGACCATCTGCATAAATATGAAGTAGCCTGACGCTGCCGCAAAGCAGTGTTATCTTCAGTTTACCCCGCCTTACCTAGTCTGAAACGAATGAAAGCTTGCAGGCGCCGACGTCTGCGGTCAGAGAGCCACGGGGTTTTGGCGGCCCACTGCTGCGCTCCACTTAGCGTTCAGCTTGCGGCTCATTCGAACATGCGGGCTCGGGAGATATGCCTTGGCTGTGCAATGGCGCAACGTTGACGCTGTGTTTTACCTACAGAGTCGCATATGTTTGGTCATTGCGCCTTTCAACCGCTCACTAAACGCCACTTCTTCACATGTCCGCCTATGAGGCTGGTGCGCTCAGCTGTTGCGTTGGAAGCCATGCACACACAAAGTGGAAGACGAGGAAGGCGCAAGGCTCCAGGCTGTTCTGTTAATGCGCAGCCCGGTCCAGCCTTGCTGCACTGCGACGGTTGACGCGTCAGCTGCCATGTTCCACAAGAACCAACGCACTATGTCCAGCCCCACCTTCAACTCAGCCGCATCATATACTTAAACTGCGGTCAGCATGAAGCTTCATCCTCCATACAATTCCACACTCATCGCCCGTCAGAGCACATGGTGAACCATGTCAATCCCATTTTCGTGGATACCAAACCTTTGGTGCGAGGAAACCTTCACGGAACCTCCCATAGAAAGTCCGTTTCAATATGTGGACTTGACGTTACGCAGCAACAGCACCTTGCACGAGAAACAAGGAAACTTGACCGCCAACGAAGTTGAGGACTGGGTCGAAGAAGCGGTACGCAATACGGTTGGGTAGGAGCAAACTGCTAACTCCTGAGTAGGGCGAGTTCAAAAGACCGGATGGAGACAAGGGGGGGCTTCGTCTATTGTAAGATATGGTTCGCTCGTTTTGTGGTTATGCTAAAAGTGTTCCAAGGGTTGGGTCTGCGATGAACCAATATCGCCACAATCTGAAGCCCTGGTGCTTTACACCTGGGACGGCCAGACTGTTGTTCCAGAAGTTTGATTTGATGGACACGTTCTTCCACGCCGCCAAAACTGGCAATAGAGTGATGTCTTTCCGCCGACCACAGCCTGGTTCGCGGGGGAAACCGTGTAAGTGGAAGGAAAGTGAGTTTTTTTCCCCCGATCAGCGCTTATGGTTCTTACAGCATGGATGTTGAGGCAAACTCATCACGCTGCGGCAGTCTCATATTGCACACTCACCAACAGAGTATGCGGAGTTGTTCTTGCAGGTAGCGATGGGCAGGATCTGGCCGAAGTGCAGAAAGACTTCATCACCAAGGTTCTGAAGCTGAAAGAGTACGCGTGTCATCCAATGTTTCTCCCATATGTTGTCTTAAGTGAGGAGGCAGATCGATTGGGTACCGAAAGAGACAAGGACAACACAAGTGTTTTGGTGTTCGAGAACAAAACAGGCCTCCGCGAGAACAGATATACGGACGAAGACTTCACCAAGGAAATTACGCAAGCCATGCAGAAAATTGTCGAACGTCTGGTTATGATCACCAACCACATAGCTGACGCCGAAATACTGGAACGCAATTTCAGGGACGCCATTCGTCAGAGTATCGAAATTTTCGATGAAACAATACATCGCAAACGACAGTCCCAGGACGAGGACGCCGATGATGAGGAGGCTTTGGTACTTCAAGGCAGATCCATCTTGAAGGAGATGCAACTGCACTCCTATGATCTAGAGTGTCAATTCAACTACCTATTCGACTGCAACACGAGTGCAGCGGCGAGTTTCAAAGCGTTGCAAAAGAGAGCTGAAGTACAAATGGAAGGGGTGACTACCATTAGATCCTCTGGTCTCGTCTAGAAGAATATGCTCACGGTGATTCTAGCTCTTCATGCTACACACGAATCGAAGCAGAGAGCTGACGCAACAAAGCAACTCGTTGAACACTGACATCGCGAGGGACTCTCGGCGGCTTGCCAAAGCATCCCAGCGAGTTGCTAGTGCATCGCAGCGAGACAGCTCCTCAATGAAGGTTATTGCAGTCATCACTACTCTCTTCATCCCGGCAACCTTCATCGCGGTATGTGGATACATTTTCTTGGCGCAATATTATGACCCACTACTTACATCTGCACACAGACCATCTTCGGGATGCCGGTGGTCCACTTGGAATTCTGGGCTTACTTGGCTATCTCGATCCCGTTGACCGTTCTGGTCATGGCTCTGGTGGGGGCATGGATGTTGTCGATAAACGAGAGCAACAGAGACGCTGACAATATGGCGGCGGAGCAAACGGATGATCCAATCGGGCCTGGGAATTATCCAGGATCCAATGGGAAATTGCGGAACATACTCGTCCATCTGCGACAGCATTAGTTCGTCAAGACGTTCGAGACAGAGCGCCGGAGGTCGGACAGGCGGCAGGAGCAGCAGAGGGATCCGTTGGATTGGATGACCTACGCTTCTCTTCCCCACGAAGTCAATTGTCCAACTATGTGTGACGGTTATGGATCTTCCATGAAACAAGAGAAGGTTAATTGCTGTCTCTCACAATCTACGTTTCTTAAATATATAATCGAAAATACGAGTGTTCATCGCCGAAAGAGGAGAGTCGGATTCACAGCGGGTCCTCTTATCACTTGATCTTTGAGAGCCGAGCTAGCACGAGAGGCGAATTTTCTACCGTAAATGCCAAAAAGTGAACAGCAATCCGGCGTTGAGTCTTAACGGACCGTAATAATGAAGAAAACCCGCATTTCCCCACTTCGACCTAGTTATCTGCTAGCACCACTATGAAGACCTTCCTTCATCGGTTCATTACTTCGTATACCGTGTCTCGTATTACTATAGCCCGGCAATCTGAACCGTGAGAACAGGATACATAAACTACTTATCGACTCAAAAATGGCATGCGCATTCGCCGTCACAACGCTTTCCTGGCTACTCGATAGGGAGACAATCGCTATGACAACACGCGCTTTCAATGTGTTTTCTCTGGTCAGCCTGCTGGCCTCATGCCTGACTTTAGCGTTTCCGATGGCCCGCGAGGCCAGCAAGGTTGGCGTTATGGAAGTTTCAATTCCGCCCAACAGGAACGACGACCAGTACTACACGTTAGCAGCACCCGAACAATCAGTGGCAATTTCTGACACTGTACACAGGTTGGCATTGATTTCAATGGCCAAACCATTGCGATCCCTGTTGATACTGGCTCTGGAGATCTGTTTGTTGGATCGAACCAATGCAGCACAACCGACCTAGACAGCGGATGCTACCGTAGCACGGTTTATCAAATTACCGTATGGCCAATCTCGACCCTTTCTTTTCAAACGACTTATACGATTCTGCAGATTCAAACCAATATCATTGCGAATGAGACCTTCGGCACTGTTGTCGGAGTTGCAAGCGTCAATGGGAACCAGTCCATCACGCCCGTGGATTTTGGAGGTGTCAAGATTCCAGACCTGGCTACCTAGGCTGAACTCTCTTCTCGCATAAATTCATATTCGAATGCTGATAAAAGCCACCAGCCCTCATCTATGGTTCGGGCAAGGGCGAGTTCCAAAACGGTTCTTTCGGTGGCATCTTCGGTTTCTCTCCACGCAACGTTTCCCGCAACTACTACTTCCTCGAGCGCCTCCCTCCCGTCGACGCCATGATCACAGAAGGCCTGCTCGAGAGCCAGTATTCTCGCTGACTTTGCTGCGTGTTGGAGACCCTCATTCAACGTCTGGGAAATTGACACTAGGTGCAATTGAGGATGCCCCGACCATCGAAGACATTTGCTACGAGGAGATCATCGACGCGCCCAAGTAAGTCTTGACTTCGAGCATCGTGGAATCCGAAACAGACGCGCTGACTGACCCGACCCACAGCTACGACTACCCAGACGCTCGTCTCTCAGCCTCAAGGCGTGTGTATGAACGGGGTCGAGATAAACCTCACGCAGAGCTGTTACCACCGCCCTCCCTCGTCCAGCCCCGCAGCTACAGCAACTAACATGTCCTCACAGCCATCGGCGCCCAAGGCCGCTCCCTCTCCCTCTTCGACTCGGGCGCGCAAACCATCCTGCTGCGCTACTAGGACTTCACCGCCGTGACCGCGCTCTTCCAGGGCAAGACCATCGTACAGGACGGCTACGCTGTGCACTTTGACTGCGCACAGCCGCAGCTGCTGGAGCTGCGGTACCACGGCCGCTGGTTTGCCGTCGACCCGCTCGACCTCATCATCCCCGGCGACACGGCGTCGTCAATGGTACCGTCATGTGCAAGGCTGCGCTGGGGCGGCGGCGGTGGCGAGGTATGCGGATGTCTATCAGAACAGGCTGTTGTGAGATGGCCATCGGAGGAGCAATGCCGAAGATATGGGGATGAGAAGTGCTGGTTCCTTGCGTGTTAGGCTTTTGTCATCATCTGGGAAAGAGCGACGTTCTCGGTATTTAGTCTGAGATTTTAACTACAATCCCCTGCTCCTTTACGTGACTTGTAGTTACATTCGCACACTCCCATAGGCTAACAGTATGAGCGATGCAAGCCAAGCTCCTCGTACACCTTATGACTTGCCGTTGTGAGAATTCTACACTGACTGCTCGCCGAAGAGCTGGTGCCCCCTGCAAAATTAATAGTTCATGGAGAGCCTGGGAGGGCATTTGAAGACGTACCGCATGTTGATATATGCAGAGTGCAGGTCTCGTGGTCTGGGTGTCTTGTGTCAGCCTCAAATACCACAATGTTCCAAAACAAACCTGCCAGAAATGCGATTGCCACTTTGCAGATATTCATCCTCTGGTCAAGACGCTGCAACCCGTCGGCCTGAAGCTATTCATTCTTCTTCACGCCCATTTAGTTTTGACTAAATGACTGAGGAGCGCAATATTGGAGACAATCTCGTCGGCCTTACCGGCGGCTCTTACCATGCATCCCACACGCAGTAAAGATAGCGAGGTGGAACTACGACACTTCGGTCCGAGATGTAAACGGGCAATTCGTCGTTTGTGAAGGAAGGGGCGTGGCAAATTCCCTTTTGCTGAGGTATGCTGTGGCTTGCCGAACTAACGGCGGAGACAAGGGCCTGATCCTACGGGCTGGTGATGCTTGAAACAGACAAGCATTGCATTCGGCTATGCCATATGTATTAAGTGGCCGATACGCGCTGTTATATCGCGAGACCCAGCTGAAACCCTGCTTAATGCTCCTAAGAAGAGTTCCGATCGTGGTAGCGAATTTGGGGGCGGACAGTGCTCCATATTTAGATTTCGCCTCGAGAAGAGATAGGCGAGGCGATATTATTGGTAGCTGGCGGGGTTAATCCTGGTGGCTGCGGCTGTTGATCCTCGACTTGCCTATTCTAGTACGGAGACATCTGTTTTTGGCATTGACCCGGCTCCTCCAGCTTTCGCCATCGCGAACGCCATGTTATCGTTAAATTCGCTCGTCTACAACGATGCTTGAATGCGTCCATAGCTTGTACGAAGACACCTAGCAGGCGTATCGGTATAGCTTGCAAGACATCAAAGAATTCCTAAGGTATCCCGGCCCCATCTGTGTCTCAACTTCCGAGAATTCTGAAAGGAGATTTTAGTTGCAACAGCACTTTTCGCTCTGCCGCAAGGAGTCTACGCAGTCACAAATTTACTCTCCAATGTCACCGGCCGTAAGCTCGGGTGCAGGCAACATCTACTGGTTGTACATCGCTTTCTACTAGTGCCAGCACTATATCCCCAGTCAAGATTTGTCCTGTAAGCAAGGTGTGTTGTAAGCTTGAGCTTGGGCAGCCCAGGGTGCAATAGAACGTATGATGAAGTGAAGATTGTGGAACAGGGATAGGATGACCGAGGTAACTGTAGGATTCTCGGCGAGGGTCTGGTTGAAGATGAACCTTGAGTGCAGGAAAGGATGATGTGCCCCGGAGCCATGTAAATATAGACTTGGCTTACTTCAAATCTTGCTCTTCTTACTGCCCAACCCTAGAGGGCTTTCGGGAAAGGAGAGCCGCTCAAATTCTTTCTCTTAGCTACGCTATGTAGAAGAAAGGCGATGTTGTGCAGCTGTATTGAAGTGAGGTGGGCGGTTTGTACATACACCCAACAATTTCTGTAGCCGACTCAAGCAGCAAGGATGTCTGCGTGTACTTTACACGCCACTCTCTCTGATCCAAAAAAAAAAATTGAGTTTTAATGTCTCAGTAAGTATTATTATCCGTCGACAAGTCGTCATCCGGGCGACTTTCAAAATGGCCCCCACTGCAAATGTATCGCTAACCGCGGCTTCCATAAAATTCATCCCTGCCAAAGACATGGGACACCCGGACCGAAACGCACCCGAGTCGACGAAGCGGAGTTTTGCCCTTCACTCGGGTAGCTAAAGGATTCGGCCTGCAGTTGGAACTCCGAGCTGATCGACCTAGACCGAGCACGCTATTGACGGGCCTTCGGTCATCATATTCAAACAGGAAACGGAACCGGCCTGAACCAAACTTGGATTTAGTAGTGTTAGGCATTCTGAGGACATAAATAACAGCTCGCAACTCACATTATTCTCATCAACTGCTGGACACAACATTCCCCAATCCCAACACCTTTGCCAAAAAAAAGAACGCGAGCAAGTCATCTACAATACCTTTCAACGGCGAAACAATACTAACGCCAGACAGCTCACCATTCCGTCAATCAGGATGAAGATCACTGCTGCTCTCGGCGCCCTCATGGGCCTCATCGCCTCGGGAGTCATCGCCAAACCCATCACGAACCCTGACACCGTGGAGGTCCCCTCTCCAGGATCTGCCACGTCCGAGGCCAACGTTGACTGGGACTACGGGAAGAGGGATGTTGAGGCGGATGAAACCGAGGTTGGCGCTGACTGGGACTACGGGAAGAGAGATGTGAATGCCGATGAAACCGAGGTTGGCGCCGACTGGGACTACGGACGGAAGAGGGACGTCGAGGCGGATGAGACAGAGGTCGGTGCCGACTGGGACTACGGACGAAAGTAGGATTGGATGTACATACGAGCGCAGCGTTGCCACTATATCGGACCGTGCTGCCTTAGTACTCCATGACCCCTCCACCAAACATCGTTATAACAAAGTCAATTGGAAGGTTCGATTTCTAGTATCGAATTTATCGCTCTCTTAGTACAGCTGTCATCGAACATGTAGTCTGGATTGAGTGATTGAGCTATCTCTGGCGCGTCGGACGCCAGATGGTGCATTCAAGTTTGTTAGCGGAAGAGAGGAGTAGTCAGAGGCATCGCCTACCGGACTAAGCCATGAGCAATGATGATGCATTATCCCATCAATCACAAAGCACAAAACGAGCGGATAGAGCGGAAGTCACTTTAATCTTCCCTGCATCGAACAACGCCGAGACTCTCATCAAGCCCACTAGGCCACCAGTTCCATAACTTTATCCTTGAAATTCGTGTCGCCGTCGACCAGGGAGAAGGAGATCCGAAGATGTCAGCCACATGTCTCCCCACTTTTATCAAGACGTCGAATGTAGCTCCACCCCGGATGCCATCGCTTGATCCACCTCATCGTAGTCATCTTCATGTTCCCAGCCTTCCCTCTCGTCCTTCTTCATGCGTACAAATGCAAGGTCCAACGCCAAAGCCAGTAGGGCGATGCCGCAGCCGAACCACAGCGCCGCGCGATAGCCCGCCACAAGGTCCCCAGACGATACATCAATCTGCATCTCGATGGTACCAGCGAACCCGAGGCCGATGCTGTTACCGTAAAGCAGCAACACGCCGATCAGTGACGCGGCGACACCCTGCTGCGCGCGCCGCACGGCGTTGCTAGCGATGATTTGCGCGGCAGTGAAGACCAAGTCCGGACAGAAGGACATGAGGACCGTCGCGGGGAACACTTGGGCCCAGTAGGTCTGGTTCCGAGGCATCGTGGCAATTAGCACGTTGGCGGCGGCTACTGAGACGAGGCCGATGGCGAGGATGTACTGTGCGGCTATGCGCGGGATCAGCCACGAGGCCCACCAGGCTGCGAAGACGCCGAAGAAGAGGAAGGGGGTCTGCGTTACGTGTTAATTCTGCTTTTTCACTCTCTCTCGGGACTCACTTACCCAGGCAGCAGCAAATTGTAGCACAGTCCAGCCGCGAACCAGCTGGATCCAAGCCACCATGTACCACAGCATGATCTGTTCGTTCTCAATTTTACAACTGGGACAAGGGACATGTACATCACCTCACCCCGAAAGACATGAATGACATCAAGACCGCGAGCATCAGCGGAAGGAAGGACGGCGCCTTCCAGATGCTGAGGGGCATGATTGGCGAAGGGCAGCGCAATTCCCACAACGCGAAGGCGGCCAAAACCGCAACGCTGGCCACGAGAACGCCAATCTGGTAAGGGTTTGACCAGCCAGCTGCCGGAGCTTGGCTGTTTGCCAGCACTTTTAGTTGCAAGGCGGACCGACCGCAGCGAGGAGACTTACTTCCAAGTGAAGTTGAATAGAATCAACCCGGTAGTCCCCAGACCGGCGCCTATCCAATCGATTTTCCCATGGACGTCAAACGACTGATCGTGCGGTATGATCTTCCACAAAAAAACGAACGTGAGGGCAGCGAACAGACCCCTTGCGCCGCCCACCCGCAGCTGTCAGCATCGGAGGAGACGCGGGACTGTGGGAAGAGCAGGGGGATATTTGGCTCACAGAAACAAAAACAGCCCCCACCAGGGCGTAAATTGCGTAAAGATGCCAGCCAACACCGCACCGACGTACCCGCCAATGGGGGCAGCAGCGCCAAAGATGCCCAAGCAAAAGTTGCGCGAGCGGCCAGGCGGGAACATCGTCCCGATCATGGCGACGGCGTTGGGTAGGATGAGGGCGCCCCCCATGCCGGTGAGGCCGCGCGCGATGTTGAAGGCGAGGAAAGTGGTGCAGGCGATGTTCAGAAGCGACCAGAGCGAGAACCACGCGCCGCCGAGGAGGAGCATGTTCTTGTGGCCGTAGACGGAGCCGAGACGGCCGCTGACGAGCACGAAGGTGCCTTGGGTAAGGCTGGAGCGCGCATGTCAGTATGAAATGGGCGAGGCGTGTGCTTCTTCGTGGAGACTCTCACGGATAGCTGGCGGCCACCCAGTTTGAGAGGCGTACGTCGCGGACGCCGAGGTCTTTTCCGATCTCGAAACCTCCGGCTACGGTGGCGCCGTTTGAGATCATCTGGAGTAAGAAATGTGAGAGGGTGGTTGGAAGTGAGGCACAGTTGAGCGAACCTGCACGAGATTTGCCAGCAGGACGAAGACAGCTATGCTCACGCGGCGTCTGCTGGAGGTGGACCGCATGATTCCCTGCGCCGCCGGCGCTTGCTGGCTCAGCGAAAGGGTCACGGTTGGAGCTGTCACGCTCTCTGTAATGGTCGCCATGTGTGAAGTTTGGGAAAGGTGATGGATGAACCGGAAGCGTCAAGATGCGGGGAAGGAGGTTCTCATCACGTGGACTCGCTTGATTGACTTGATTCCTTGCAACCCCCGGCCCATGTCTCGCCGATAGACGGTCCTGCGGGGGGACTACCTAGAAGGCAGCATACTTTTCGCGTCAATGGCATCCAACAAACAGTGGAAGCATTCGACCAGATGCGAGAATGTTTCAGTTTAAGCAACAAAAGCGACCTAAATAATATATCAGTAGTTTTTACTACCTATCATATGAAAATCTCTCTTCTCTGTACATACATATTATCATCGCTTGGCAGACATGGCTCGTATCTCTCCGGTGAGTGATTTACTGGGTTCTCTCATCATGCCAAGAACAAGCCGCCCAACGAAACACACCAGGTGCCCCACGTGCTGGGATACATTTCGACATCGGCCTATGCAGTAGCGAAGGCTGGTCGTGGGTGCGGTTGCACTAGGCTCCCCTCCTTCACCTCGGCGCGTTGGAAGTGGCTGCTGGTTTGCTGGTATTGCAACAGACGGGCGGAGTCGTCATCGTCGTCGTCGACTGAGAGGTAGGGCTGGAGAGTTGCAGGTACGTGGTCGTATGAGGTTTGCTAAGCGGTCTATCGTTGCTCCTCGTTGGGTCAGGTCGAAATGAATCAGGAGCCAGCCCTGCCGTGACGCATCATTAGGTAGAGCAAAGAGGAAGCGCACGGCGCTGTTAAGCCTGAAAGGAAGGCCTTACGTCCACAAGCTCCATTCAGATAGGGAGTTCATGTGGAGCTCCTCACCTTTGCTGGGACAAGTTGTGTAAGCATCTCGTGGATCTCGGTATGAGGGGACGGGGAGTGGCCTGTGTTCGGAGCTACGAGCATTGAATTGAGCTTTTGCAAGGCTCCAGGCGTCTGTCAAGGCCGCTGCAGACGTGAATTTACAGTCTTCAGCGTCAGAGTCCTCGAACTGCGACCCTCAAAGTCGTTCAGAAGCCTGCTCCCTTGCCTGGCTTGCTCCATCTCGACGCTGCCAGCATAAGATCCGTCTTTGTCACTCTGATCCGCAATAGCGAGCAGGCCTGGCGATTTAAGGTGTCAGTCTTGTCAAGTCCACTGAATTTCTCCTGAATACGTGATGAGATTGGCATTGAGCGCGGACGTCAACAGGACATTCAGACACCGGAAAGGGAGGCTGTGCAACTATGTCTGCGGTGGTGACGGGAGTGACCGCAATCTCTGGCGTCGCCCCAGTCTCTGCAGTCGAGTGGGTGGCCTGGTCATGTCGGAGATAATGGACGGCTCGGACCCCGAGGTTGACCTCGCTGACGAACTTGCGGTGCTTGACCGTACGCCCTTTGTTGGAAGGATTACTTGTTGGGATGTGGTACATTTGGTCCGTGCTTAAGAGTCAGCATACGTGGATCCTGTTACCGTCAGCTCGGGGCTATTTGCGTAGGTATGTGGCGTTGAAACAAATTCTTTCAGCCTCATCCTCTTTGGCGACACAGCCGTTACACTTTGCAGTCTACACTAAGCAGCTGAGACTTGGAAGGATGAAACTGCATTATTTGAGAAACGACAGCTTAAATTTACGAGCAGTGGACCGACTTCATACTTAGCCTCTGAGTTCCTATTACACACATCTGTCTCCTCTTTTCTGAAAAATGACATACCAATATGAAGAAGGTGGTGCAAAAGGATGGTGGTTAGACTACCGAAAGTGTGCGGCGATATGCGCCCGCACTGCTGACTAAGCACTAATCTACCTAAATAGACATATCAGGTAACCAGGTGTCGGCCATGGCCTCAACAACCTCCGTCACAATATGATGCCCTATTGGAACTTCCTCGCCAAAGCATTACTCAAGAATCCATCTGGGGTTTTTTACAAGAAATCGAACGTACGACACGCTTGCATGTTCAAACTTCCTTTCCCTTTGCCACGCCATCTTCTTTGCGCAGCTCAGGTAAGCTCTTTCTCTGTCACAACCTGTCTCTTCTCCTACCACGGTTGTAATTTGGGCGTACAAACTTGTATCAGCAGGGATTGGATAGACTGTACCACGATTCAAAGCTGGAGGACGTAATGAGGTGGGTCCAATCCGAAATCTTACTGTATTTACTCCCGAGGCTGAAGAGCATAGCATGGTTGTTGCCTCACATGATTCCGCATGCACTCGTCGACGCACCGCTGCCGTCCATTTGCTTTTCAAACAGGAAAGCCTTGACGTTTGCCTAAGGTGGTCTCTATGTAGTCAAAACATTCCATAGGCGTAGCTCTTTCCACTCGATTGGGTGCTGTACGGTACGAGGTTTTGTAGCAGAAACGTTGCAAGTCCCACGAGGCGCACAGCGGAGTTTTTCCAGAAAACATTTTCGGTGGAAACATGAGTCTGCAGCACATCGAACACGCACTCGACGGTCTCAGTTGTGTTACAAAGGTCATGGACTGGGGTGCGGGAGGATCATATGTGTTGCCTTTCGGCTCAACCTTTTGCTGAGAAGGTGCGGCTGGACGCCTGTTAGCTTACACCGCTACGCAATACGGGTTCACAAGGAACGCCCGGAAAGGTTCACTGTCTCCGGGAGTTGAGAGTGCTGATGAGGCGAAGTTGGCTGTAGACGTTGCAAAGATTATATAAAGGTATGACTTCTTCCACTGCGTTCTCCCATCAAGCTCCGGCACCCCTCCTCTTCGAGTCCTTCCACCTGTGTCTTATCAGCAATGAGAACCCCGAACCCTATCATGTTGTTGGCGTCCCTGCCAATCTTGGTGGGCGCTAGCGCAAACGAATCCGCTTCCTTGTGTCGATGCATCCCCGGAGATTCGTGCTGGCCGACTACCGAGAAGTGGGACGCACTGAATGAAACCATTGGCGGAAGGCTCATCGCGACCGTCCCTTTGGCGACCATCTGCCATGATCCGAACTATGAGGTAGCACGATGCTCATCCATGCAAGAACAATGGAGCCTTCCAGAGACCCAGTAAGTGCTCACACTTCAATATGCGGCTTTGCTAATCCGTGAGGAAGTTTGGACTCTCCGTCTTCGCCCATGCTTCCACTCTTCCACGGTACTGGCTGCACTCCGTTCACGGAAGAGGAGCAAACCTGCTCACCTGAAGCATATGCTGCATACTCGATCAATGTCACCGGTGCCGAGGATGTCGCAACTGGCCTGAAATTCGCCAAGGAGAACAACATCCGACTGACAATCAAGAATACTGGACATGGCTTTCTTGGCAGATCAACTGGCCCCGGCGCTCTCAATCTCTGGGTGCACAACCTGAAGGACATTACGTTCAATGACTACACCAGCTCCGCGTATTCCGGCCCTGCCATTACCCTTGGCACCGGCGTGGAAGGTCAGGAAGCATACGCCGCTGCGGATGCCTGGGGGTACAGATTCGTCGGCGGTGCCTGCTCAACAGTTGCGCCGGCAGGGGGTTTTACGCAAGGCGGTGGTCACTCTCTTCTCACTTCAACATATGGCTTGGGAGCGGACCAGGTTTTGGAGTGGGAAGTCGTCACGGCGGATGGCCAGCACCTTGTCGCCACGCCCACACAGCATTCCGATCTCTACTGGGCTCTCAGTGGCGGCGGCGGTGGCACCTACGCCGTCGTGCTGTCCATGACATCAAAGCTCTACCCTGATGGGCCCATCGCCGGCGCCAACATGACCTTCTCCGCCGCGACAGCCAACGACACGGCCTTCTGGACCGCAGTGGACCAATGGCAGTCATCCCTCGCCGCCATCGCCGACGCCGGCGGCTACGCCGTCTACATCATGACCGGATCGACCTTCTACCTCCAAGTCCTTACCCTCCCGAACGGCACCTCGTCCGATGTCTCCACCCTGCTGTCCCCTCTCGTCTCCCACGTGCGCTCCACCAACCTCACCCACACCCTCGACATCGCCACCTCGCCCACCTTCCACGACCACTACGCCCGCTACTTCGGCCCCCTCCCCTACAACCCTCCCCTCAACACCCTCGTCGGCGGCCGCTTCATCCCCCGCTCCGTCGCCACCTCCAACGTCACCGCCGTGACCACCACCATCCGCCAGATCCTCACCGACCCACGCTACATCTTCTACGGCGTCGCCCTGAACGCCAGCCAGCCCGACGCCGGGACAGCTAACGCCGTGCACCCCGGCTGGCGCGACGCGCTGCTCTCGGTCATTATTCAGGGCGCTTGGAATCAGAGCGCGCCGTGGGAGGTCAACATGGCTACCGGGACGAAGCTGACGGAGGAGGTCATGCCGCTGCTGGATGCCATCACGCCTGGCGCCGGAGCGTACCAGAACGAGGCGGATGTTAACAATGCGAATTGGAAGGAGGACTTTTTTGGGGCGAATTATGAGAGGTTGAGGGGCGTGAAGGCGGAGTGGGACCCGGAAGGTTTGTTTTATGGGAAGACGGCGGTGGGGAGCGATGAGTGGGTTGTTGATGGGGATGGGAGGTTGTGTAAGGTTTAAGGTGTAGTAGGGTCTTTCCTACGGCTTGGGTCTATGAATAGGATAGAATATACTGCATTGAGCATATGATTGTTGTTGCTGTCCCGGAACATCCTTCCGAGCCAGGGTACCGTCCACACGGGGAAGGATCCACGGTAGCATTGACGAAAAAAGAAATGTTGAAGCCCGGATTTTTGTACGGGTGGTAGGGCGTATCCGTGTATGTCCAGAAAAGGGGCACGTTCCCCCCCTATTTCACCTTGAAAGTCGAGTTCCGTATCTCCTTACACTTTGCAGAGATTCCAGCCACGTCAATCGATCCAGAGCAATTACCCAAGCAACCAATAATGCCCGACCTGATCGGTCTCTTGTTCGTATAAGCTTGCACGATTCGGGCAAGCTGTGAGGAAACCTGCAGTGGAGATCCGTAGAAATGATTAATGGTAGCATTGAAGTTCATTTCGGCGAAGGATTCCATATGGGTCGGTGCTTGGGTCGAGAGAGATACGACAGAGCCGTGCGTGCGGAGTTCCGTCGTGACTGCTCGTTGAAGTAGTGGGCTAACTGCAAGTAACGCGCATACCAACACTTTTGCCACAGCTATCCGATCCATATGCTTGCCGGCAGATATTGAAGCGAAGAGACTCACTCCGTGCTCCCATTTTCTGTGCAGAGTGGCCAAAGTGGTACCTTTCAGCGCAGTCGACCACCACGCAACAACAGTTCCCTGGGAGAGAGCACATTGAAGCAAAAGGCTGCCAATGGAAGCGAGGAAGCCGAGGAGCACTGCAGGGGAAATTGTCCATGAGTCTTTTGTTGTGCCATCTGCGGTAATGACCACAGCTGCGCATGCGCCCATCCAGGTAAGAGTACCGAACAGGGTTGCAACAAGAGAGGCAACGGTCCCTTGATTGGCTCGCCCTCGCCATTTGTTCCCCGTGGACGTAAGTGCATCGTTAGGCTTCGCAATCCGTCAATCGTCCCCTTCTGTGGCTGCATAGAGAGATGCGACTCACGGGTTCGATGCCGCCTGAAGGCTGGTTTCGTAACGGCTCGAGTTCGAAACTCAAATGGGAAAAGTCCGGCCGGCTCCTTTGATCGTCCGGATGTGACCCACCGATTGCATGTAAAGCGTCATCCTCTGAGATTAACAGACTTGGCAAATTTGAACGTGAATGGACAGAATTGAGACTGTCTGGCATGATCAAGGTTTAGAGTTGAATGATAGTTGCGAAATGAAACAAGATAAGCCCTACGGTAAAAAGGCGGGTTATTTAAGGCCTTGTCCAAGCTAGCAGGCAACAATCTTGGCGCAGAGTAGGTTACACGAGAAACCTGGCCAGCATTTGTACTACAGTAAGTACTCTGGAAGCTGGATCGATCACTCATTGTGTTGAAAATACATAAATCTCTACGTCTGGTAACTCGTGGCGACTCTTCTGCCGTGCTTTAATTCAATCAAGGTAGGTTTTCGTGTCAGCTCCTTCTTTTCGTTTTTTTTTTCTCGCGCAATTGACTTCATCTGCAAGTCTCATCTCAGCCTAGCTCAGTCCACCACGAGCTGCAGGGTGGCTCAGCCGACGCAGGCTGCTAGGTAGGATACACAACTAGCTGCGCCCAAAGCCCTGCTGGCGACTTTGGTGGTCTCAATGCATAAAAAAAGAAATAATCAAAGTGCAAGCCTTACAGCAGAACTTGGGCATAATGCCACCCCGGCATTAGCGGCAGCTCCAGACGAGCCTTTGCAGCTTTGCACATACTTGTATAGAAATTCAAGGCGCTACACCACTTGGGATCAGCATACGAGACTTATGCGCTTTGCGCATTACGGTAGCGCCACAGGGCGTCAACGCGATCCTTCAGCCCAAAGAAGAAAGCCTTAACAAATCCCCACGCAAGTTAAATATGTAGCCGTTCGGCGCGACTGACTGCAGGAATCGGTGTACCTCCCTTTTACTGTCTAATAGCAACAACCATGCTTGTTTGTACCATTTTTCAGGTTTTGGTTCTCGTCATCTACACTGCTGCTCAAAGCTCAGTGGTGCCATCTAATTGGACAACAACGAATTCAACTCAACCCACTTCAGTCGTTCCAAAATATCCTCTCACCACCAATGGCACATGTGGGATCAACGGAGAAATGTGTCTCGTAAACGGCACATCGCCGTGCTGCAGGTTCGTCTCTTTCTCACCCATGCCCTCGCCGAGTATATTTTAACTCCTTTACAGCGAAAAGAACTTCTGTGGCTCCGGACCTGACTACTGCAGCAAGGCGAACGGATGTCAACAGGAGTACGGCAAATGCGAGTCCAATACAGCGACCCTTGGCAACCCAAAATGCAGCTGGGCGGACGAAGGCACAAGCCCCCGCTGCGACGGCCGGTGCGGGACCAACTTCTATCAGGCCCCCTGCTCCGAGAATGCCGCACCTGACGCTTTCGCGTCGTACGGCGTTTACAATTATGGAAAATGCTGCAGCAATGGGGGGTAAGTGCTGACAGCTGAACCGCCTGTTCGTGCGACCGCTAACGTCACGCAACAGGTTCTGCGGGAGCACTCCAGAGCACTGCTCCACCGAGAGCAACTGCCAGAGCGGGTGTGACAACAGTACGGAGACCTCGTTAGCAACTACTTCTTCGGCACCGCCGCCAGCCACTTCGTCCCCTAGTGCAGCTGAGAATCTGGAGATTTTCGGGTCTGGATCACTGCTTGCATTTGCTTTTTCGGTCGCGGGGCTGACGCTTATCATTTGAGTAACGTCGGAGTAGTGCCTTATCCGCCTTAATTTATCACCATTCCTTGCCAAGCAACCATGTCCAGGTATTTTCAAGTAGTACAAAAGCGCACTAACTACCACATGTGAGAGAAAAATTGTTCCATGCTCCCATACTATATATTCATGATTCACAAGTAGCATTACAGACGAAACGTGAACACGTCAACTCCATTCTCTCATATTGAAAACCACCCATCGGAGCCGGTTCCTAGAGAAGTCGGTCGCTTGATGCTGAAAGAAGCCTGACCGTCAAACCACTCATCAGCAGCAAGGAAGAACACTTAGAAGCCATTCAGCCAACGCCGCTTCCGCTTGGTGGAATCAAAGAAGCTTACTTTGAGCGAGTGGAAGCTCATTCGGACAGAGAATGAGCAGCCGGTATCGATTAAGGATCAACTGTTGCAGGTACTCAGAGATGTACAGAAACCAACGCGAAACAGGGATGACATCCTAAATCAGGCACCTACGACCGGTGCAATCACCGTGCATTCTTCTCCGTTCCCATGAAGAATGGCTACTCCGAAATAAACGCCTGCTCGGATATCAACGTCTTCTAGATCATCAATGTCATCATCGTGGAGCTCTCCAAGCCCGTCGACTAACAAATCACCCTTAACATGATCCTTGACGTCGACCCCGGCCCTCCTCAACCTGACCCGGTGTAGCTGAAAAGCAAAAACAATCGGGCCCTCACACCTCCACTGCACGCCCTTGTAGTGTTCCCTTTCGACCTCCACCTCCGGCCCAACGCTCACGGGCGCTCCTACAGCCGTCGCATCGAGCGCCAACTTCCCACTCATGCCCCGCGTCTTCGCTCCCTTCGTCGAAAGCGACACGCCGGTAACGTGCTTCAGCCCCGTAACGACAAAAAGCGGCTTGCCCAACCCCGCGAATTCCAGATACCGCTCTACGCCATCGTCTTCGACCGCCTTCTTCACGAACGCCACCGACGGCGAGAACCACTCCGATAGTAACGAGTCATATCTGTACCTATCGTTGTTCTCCAACCCGAGCAACACCGCAGCCTCGGCGCCGAGACCAAAGCGCTGGAGGAACTGCGTCCAGAGGTCGAGCTTGGTACTCTTAGATTTGAACGGCGTAGAATAGGAGGGCGGGAGCGCGGTGTGGAATGTAGAATTGTGGGAGGGTGTCAGCGTGGTGGAGTTGAGCTGCCAGTGCGGGCGCGTAGGGTCGGCGAGGATGTCGCCGAGCGAGAGGGCAGCCGGCGGCGTGTCCCAGCCGGGAACGAGGAACCAGAATTTCTTTTGCTTGGCCATTGGTATGGCTTTTCGGGAATGCTTCCAGCAGACTGAGAGAGAACTTGTGGAGAGTGTACAGATATGAATGGCAGCGTTCAGCTGCTTTAAAAGTGACGGTGTCTGACGCTCCGCTCCGCCTCCTTGTTTACCGACACGGGTGATTGCTCACGGTATGCATGCTTCGCTCCAGTGGTTTCCATGCAGACTACATGCTTCCATGCAGCGGCTTCTTTGTGTATAATCCAGCATCTGTTTGCACCACCTCCATCAAAAAGCTTAGAGTCATGGAGCGTGAGGCAGGGCTGGATCTGGTTGTGTTTAGTCTCTCTTCTAGTCCCTTCCCCTCGTTTCAGATCGCCCTCGAGCGCTTCCAGTCTTTCTTGGAGTACAAAGACTATCGGCCTCTAAGAACAATTTGAGGCTTTAGTGATATAAAACCAGGAGAAGTCAGTAGAAGGATTCCTCCTCCGATTTCTCTCGAGCAGCCCACTGTTCAATGCACCACCTCTTCCCCCGTTCACTTCGGAAGCAGAAGAACATCAAAATTTCTCAAGCCATGTTTCATCAAGTCTCCATCAATATTTATTGATACCTAGAGAGCGAAGTGAGGAGAGAAGACACTGCAGTAAACAAATGTTTTCTGGTTCAAACGCAAGGTAGTTCATGAATGTACGCTCTTTGGTTGTCTAAAAAAATGCGCTAAGCTTGAGAAGATGAAATCAATGTCGAAAAAGAGGTAAGAAAGCTATGCAAGTTGAAAAAGATGCCCGCTTTTCCTCCGCACCCGAACTCCGTCTTACCTACGTCGAAGATCGGCGTAGGATTCGTCGCTGACAAAACAGCACAAACCCCCCACCTCACCACGTCTATATCCCCGCATCGAAGCCGCAACGAAACCTCCTCAATCCAAAGTCCTCGCAGAAAAATGGCCCACACAATCCTAGTAACCGGCGCAACGGGCCGTCAAGGCAGCTCAACCATCCGCGCCCTCCTCGACCTCTCAACCTCGCGCAACACCCCCATCACCATCCACGCCCTCGTCCGCGACCCCACCTCCCCCGCCTCCGCCGCCCTAACCTCCCTCTCCCCATCCATCCACCTCTTCCCCGGCAACTTCGACTCCCCCGCCTCCCTCCAAGCCGCCGCCGCCTCCTGCACCGCCGTCTTCATCAACGTCACGCCCAACCCCGCCTCCCCGGACACGGAGCTCCACCACGCCCGCACCATCCTCACCGCCTGCAAAAACGCCCAAACCATCACCCGCGCCGTCTACACCTCCGCCTCCATCATCGGCAGCGACCGCGTCCACGCCGAGCTGGACGACTGGCCCGGCATGGCGTGGTACGTGCGCTCGAAGAAGGCCATCGAAGACGCGACCGTGGCCGCTGGCTTCGCCGATGGCTGCACCGTGCTGCGGCCTGCCATGTTCTTCACGAACTTCATCCCGCCCGTCGCCGCGGGCATGTATCCGCACCTCGCCTCGGAGGGGGTGCTGCGCTCGGCGCTCGATCCCGAGTTGAAGCTGGCGTGTTTGGATCCGGCGGATATTGGGCGCTTTGCTGCGAGGGCGCTTGTTGAGCTGGATGGGTGGCGGGGGGTGGTTGTGCCGCTGGCGAGTGCGCATTTGACGTTGCCGGAGATTGCGGAGAGGCTTACGAGGGCGGTTGGGGGGAGGAAGGTGGTGAAGGTGGTGCCGTTTTCGGAGGAGGAGATTGCGGGGGAGAGGAGCGTGCTGGTGGAGTCGGAGCTGTTCCGGAATGAGTTTCGGGTGGCGGTTGAATTGGAGGAGGTGAGGAGTTATGGGGTGCGTTTGAGGTCGTGGGAGGAGTTTGCTCAGCGGGAGAGAGGGGCGATTGAGGTTGCGTTAGGGTTGGCGTGATTGTGGCACCGTCCATAATCTGAATGCTTTCACATTTGTTAAGTGTTCTTTTCCCACAGATGCACTAGTGCATCAGTGATCTTGCAGGAACGTTAATTACATGCACGTGTATGGGATTTTTAAGCCTTCTGCGCTTGGCTGATGAGCCTGCGAGTAATGGACCACCTCCGTCTTGTCGCTTTCAACCTTAAGTTCCCCAATATTGATGCATCCATTTGTCATTCCTCCGTCACCTGAGCGAACCGTATCTCTCCGGCTCTTCTCCTTTGCAGGCACGTATGCATCGTCTCTGCCCTCTCACTCATAGCTTGTCTGTTTTCACCGCGCAGATCATCCTGCGTCCATCCCTCCAGGCCATGAAACAGGAATGGTATGAGACTCGATTTCCAGAGAGGCACACGATGAACTTGGCTGTTTGCCACGGTTAGAAAAAGAACGAGAGCAGCAAGAACCACTGAAGCCGCCGGCAGAGTGATCCACGGCCAATCCACACGGATAAAGACAACCGGCCGAAGAACTTGTCCATTTGAGAGGCCATTGGAGTTATGTCGAATACGGTCAGTTATGCTGGCAGCGATGTTTTCAATTACGCCGGAGGTGTTGGAGTTTTGGTAGAATGCTAAGAACACCTGAGCGCGCGAAGAGTCTTGTTGGTCAATGGTCAATTGGCTCGTCATGTTGAAGTTGAAGTTCTTGGAGATTGACGACCAGACCTGTGTCCATAGAGACAATGAGACGCGAAACTCGCCAGCGTTGGTCCAAGGCCGGATGTCTGCTGCGGAGGCAACGGCAACGAAGCTGTAGTCGCTATTGGCCGTTAGGCTTAGCTTGCCCCCAAACTCAAGAGTCGAAAAGTTATTAACAGCACCGTTTACCTGATGACAATGTTAGCGCATATTGTATTATCCTGCTTTGCTAGTTATTTACTCACGACAGATACGTCGACATACTTCTTCAGGCACCATCCCAAGGTACACTGTGTAGTCTTGAACGCGGTAGACATCATTCTCTCTGCGGTATCAAAATCCCAAGTCTTGTTCCAGGGGAATGTCCCAATATTGACTGTGATGACTTCAGTCCGGTCATCTGGAGGTCTTTTTGGTTCGCTTGTATTCGAAACCACTTGTGTGCTGGTGACACGTGTAAGCCATTCCCCATCCGCGTTTTGGCCTGTTCCGTTCTGAAAACCTATGGCGCCTTCTACCATACCGTCGTTTGGAAGTCGAAACACGTATTTGTCGCACCTGATGTAGTTCATTTCCGGTGTGGCTCCAGGCATATCGTAACCGGTACAATTCGTCCTTGACACTTCCGTTGAATGGGTGACGTCTTCACATCTACTGCATAGAGCCAACGTTGCAAACTCAGGCCACGTGCAATTCGCAGATGGACATGTAAAGTCAAGCTCCCTGTTGGTGTCGAATATACCTCGGTATAATGCACCTTGCAAGTCCGCGTCAAGTAATCCTGCTACAATGATTTAGCCTGCTGTCCCAATAGGCGGAAGATATAGTGAGCTTACAAGAGATTCCTGATTGATCTACCGAACGAGTGGCGTTAAAAGCATTCGAGATCGGTATTGTTGCAACTTCGTCTGGCGTGTTTATGTATACTGTGTTGAAGGAGAGTATTTGCTGTGTGAAAGGGCCCATACCGAGCGTTAGAAGCGTAACGAACGATGCCAGGAAACCGACTGGGAGGAATTTCTTCATTTTGAAGAAGAATTTGCTTGCTCCCCATGGCCCTCGACTGGCCCCATCAATAACTTCAAGGGCTTGGAGCATTCGGCCCTTTTTGCAATACCAGTAGTATGTCCATTTCAGCTGACTGAGACATTCGGCGATGGGGAACATGAGGGCACTCCTGGACAACGTGGCGAGGCCGGAAAGTACCGTGTTGGGCTGGAAGTAGAAGGTCCACTCAGCAAGTGGTTTGTTCTGGACGTGGCGTAGGATGGCTGTTATGGCAACCATAGCTGCGATGCTCATAACCAGGACGACAATCTCTGCGAACCACCAGTATTTGTCGTATCGCCGGAGCCCCGGTATCCAAGCTTCTGGTTGCGTACTTCCAGAGTCTGCCCCAACCGTGCTCGTTAGAGAAGGAACAGATGCTTCCGTCATCACTTGCAGAGAGTTATTACCCTGATCAGGCAGAAGGGGCGAGTAACCTATCATCGGCTTCCACCACGCAATGCGCGTCAGTGAGAAACATCCTCTGCGGAAATTATACTTACCTGAGTAGGTGTCCTAGCTACTGAGACTCCCTCATCATCACCGAGGGGTGAATACGATCTGATGGAGGCTGACATGGCGGGGTCGGTGAGGGAGCTAGTCTGGAGGAGCCCAAGTGGGTATACTTGAGACTGATCGCCGTTGACGCCAGAGTGAATATCCATGTGGTATGCAAGAAGAGCTAGAGCATAGCAAGATGTGGACTTTGCATAGTGAATTGAGGCTGTCGTTCTGAAGATGAGCGATGAACGAAGAGAAAAACTTACAAACCGCGATCAGTCCAGTCCGCAGCCGGGCTGGACACGTTAACCGAAGGCGTACTGCAAGGCGCTGCGTCAGCACAACAGGTGACAGATTACTCCTTCAGCCTGACCCATACTCCCGGGACGTAGATATCGCGTCTAGACGTAACTGGCACAAGGCAACTATCCGTGAGGTGACGATGGGGGAAGTTACAGCCTCGTTAGCCTTGGCGTCAGCCTGGCAGCAAAGCTGCCTCGTCTGTATAACCACCTGTTTACATTACGTCCTATCGGCGGCAGCCAACAGGCCACAGAATAGGGTCTAAAATGAAACTGGAAGAGCCGTATACTCTGCAAGAAAGACGAAGAAAAATGCAATCCAAGCAGTTAGATAGAGTAGATTCATCCTGCAGGCGAGAGCTCGATCTGAGCGCATCCTGCACAGCCTCGTCTGGTGCAGCCTGATGCACTGTTTTACAACCAATCGCCAGCGCATACATCCTGCAGCTCGTCTCTCAACACTGCCGTAACTTCGTGTAGAATCCTCATCACTGCCACGTGTTGCAACGGGACTGAGCTATAGTTTCCACTAGTCTGTGGTTGAATTACATTGTGCCGCAGGTGCCCGGTTAGGTACTTCAGTTTAATGACTCAGGGCTTTCTAATTATGTCAGGTTTGATTTTAGCACTGCTTCTCTGTCCCGACGTGTTCGAGACTGTTATGACAATACGTTGAAAGATACACGTGCATCACTAGCAGGCTCTTTATAACGCCGACGGACCATGCAGTTTAGGCCGAGCTTAGACGATCGACACTCTTTGCGTCACCGTCAGCAGCAGCTAATTCCAGCCTCGTACCCCTGTTAAAGTTAGAGGCGGAGGTGTTTTCTGGCACAACAGCAGACTCGTTTTAAGCCCCACGTCGACTGACTATGCACCGATCTGGACTGTCGAATCAGTGGCCTCGGCACCGTGGGGTTTTTTCCTGGCCTGAATGGACAAGCTGACCGCGCTTCTAACGACGCGTCCTTCACATCGCAGCTGAGTGGCAGACATGGCAGAACAGGTGGGCGGTAACATCCATTTCCATTAAATTATGTTGCTAGTTTCTTAGGAGTAAGGAGTTCCAGAACTAGAGGAAGGTTCTATTCTCTTTGCTCTGGCTACACGGCTTAAGTAGATGCGGTAAGACGGTAGTCTGTTCCACAGCAATTGAACACCCCAAATTCCAAGAGAGGAAGTCTTTCTGGTCGTTCGATTTCATCGTTGGCTTGGTTTCTCTGATGCACGGACGAGATCCAGGAGCAGCGCGCTATGGACTCTCATTCTACAGTTATGCTGGAAGAACGCACGGGAAACGAAAGAAGTGCGAAAAGTTCATGAGGAAGCCTCGGAAAGGCAGCCATCCGACAGACTTTCTCCAGTGTTCAGCTCACTGACTCACCATTTTGACGATGTTCTGTCATCTTGGATACAGCGTCAGTGCTACCACTTCCGATGTAGAGATTCTGGCTTTTCAACCGCAGTGAGCATGACATTTTGACGCAACTGGAAGATCTCCAGCTGGAGATCCACAACGAGCCGGCCACTATCCAAAGTGATATCGAGGCGTGATTCCAAAACCAAGTCCATCATGATGGAACATCGCCTTTGAAGTGATGGCACAAACAGCAATATGTGCTACGGGAATTGAACCTGATGCGAGGGCTTCAAGCAAAGTTGATACAGAAACTGCACGCATGTACGAGTTACTCTAAGTAGAGGACTTGCTCACCAGTATTAACGGTCCACCCCTCATGCCGGCCAGGCCACTGTGACGATGATGGTGATTTCACACCTCAAGGAGCAATAATAGTCAGCGGCTGAGCTTCAGCTGTGGGGTAGTTCGTATTTTCCAGCTCAACCTGCGTGGCCATTGTCTCACTTTTACGCCTGCCTCCATTGCCTCCTCAGCTCTTACTGAAGCCTGCTATTAATTCTAATTCGTCCGACTGCACACAACTGTCAGCGTCTGTCCGCTTCTGTCCGTCTACCCTAGTGTCGCTCCCGCTTTTTTCTTAGCCTATTGCCTTTAATATATCCTGTTGCATTATGCGGACCCTGAATTATGGTTGGTCCGGGACGGACTGCACCGTAGGCTCTGGCCTGTCCAATTCTGCCCCCAAGGTCCACCTATTTCGAATCATGCCGCGTCCGCATCCTTCTTGCCCAGAATCCTCAGCTACTCAGGAGCGATCCACAACTACGCCCATTGGTGGACAACCTATTGGCTGTGTGCAATGACGGTGGTGGGGGTGAATGACTTGAGGGCCAGGCTGGGTGACCGCATTGTCGCCGTGTCACTGGCGAGAGGGGCGAGCTGAAAGATGGATGGGCTCGTGGTTAAGTGATTGGAAGTTATGTAAATAACTGAACCATCTTTTCAGCTAATTTGAAGAGACCTTGCGTTGTTGGGCTCATGGTTCTGGATTATTCCGCTCGCGGCTTTTCTGGCATAATGTTCGAGCTTGTGGTTTTCGGTGTTAAATGCAATGAATTTCCCGGGCCAAGAGTAGTCAATCTCTTGGCTAGTTGGGAGGCAAAGCATGCAAGTCCTCGGAGGTTGAACGCAAAAACCCGCTCCACCCGCCGTAGCATTTACGATGGGCTGTATCACCGAAAAGTGCGGCATCAGACAACCTTCTGTTCGCAATAGCAACGCGGTCGACGCGGTGCGCAACTGAGGCGTGGCACGCTGGAAACCGGAAACCCCGTGTGGACGATTCGTTGCCAGCGTTTGAGCTTAGTAGACCACATCAGTCCACCATCCTTGAACTCTTGATGGCCGGTGGGGAGACTTCTCACGGCCAGGTCATTTCCAAGTCCAGAAGCCTATCAATGGCTCAACACGCTCGCCGCCTCTCTAGTATGGAGGAAGCCCTTTTCGACCCAATCATCAAACAGAGCGGCTGGGTAATTCATTTGCGGATTGTGTTTCCTTGGTGGAAGAAAATGCGATGATGTGAGGAAGAGGATGGCCAGATCAATATAGCCCCGCTCCGCGACCGCTTGGAGACGCACCTGTAGTGAGACTGTTCGATTAAGTTTTCACAGAAGATGGATGTTTCGCCTCCCCCTAAGTGCTTCAAGGAACGTCCAGGCGCGCGCGTTTCAGTCGCAGACAAAGATCTAGACGAGTTACCAATAGCCATTGCGATAACCAACGGGCCTGAAAAACTTACAGTTGCGAGTATCGCCTATGGTATCCCCGCGCCTAGGTTGGCAACACCAATGGCCATCAAATCACGGTCACACACCAGCACGGCTTAACTTTGCGAGATGATGCCGTTCGTGTTTCTGATGGCTTCATTGCGCAGCTGGTGGTCTTCTGGTATGCATGCGGTATCAATCCAGTAAGAGCTGCATGCGAACCGCTTCGCATGCCGGACGTAGCTCTCATGGAGGCAAGTTCAGATCGCCAGGCTTGCCATCGGCACAGTTCTTCTCTGGACGCCCACCTTGGCCATGGGTCCAGACATGCCAGATGGCCAATGTCCGCTCTGAGGTTCTGCAGTACCGAACTAAGGCATCGCTGTTAGTTGGCACCAGGCAGCGCGTCCACCGGTGAGCGCCTTGTAAGAATCCTCATCCTAGGATAAAGATCCCACAGAACAGGTCGAGTAAGTCACGCTGGGACTGATTCTCTATGATAGCACCGACGAATCGTTGACAAGCTGCACTCCGGCTCATTCTTCCTTTTGGCGCCCTAGAGAACCCTTTTGTCTCGCTCCGCTATATATAGTACGCGAGGCCGATCTGCCAAGGTGGGGTAGGTACTTAGGCACTTCACCCTTGCGCGACGCTCCAAATATTTAAATACCTCCTTCTCCTCATTCACTTGAAGAGTCCAAACCGCCACCAACACCACCGCCACGCACCCACCATGCCCCGCCAAATCTCCTCCTGGTTCCGCAAAAAGCCCACCACCAACAAACCCACCTCCTCCTCCACCTCACCCCCGCCCCTCCCCACACCACGCGCCCGCCCCCTCACCCCCCCGCCGCACCCGCAACCCCCCGCCACCACGCCCGCCACAGCCCACAGCCCCCTCTTCCTCCGCCTCCCCCCCTCCCTCCGCCACCGCATCCTCACCTTCGCCTTCGGCGCCCGCACCCTCCACATCGACCTCGAATTCGCCCCGCCCCCGCTCCCCACCTCCCCCTCCACCACCAACCTCACCCACTGCAACCGCCCCACCGACACCGCCGGCACCCTCCAGCGCGACCACGCCGCCCCCCCCACCTGGCGCTGGAGCGGCTCTACCTGCCACCGCAACCCGCCAGGCGTGCCTGCCGCGCGCGACGCACTGTGGCGCGACGGCTGCCGCGCGGGGTGGATGTGCGCGTGCGAGGCGTGGGCGGGGGCGCATCCGGTGCGGTGTTGGGTCGGGGCGATGGGATGGCTGCGGGCGTGTCGGCAGGCGTGAGTATACATTCTTACCTACGACGGTAAAGGCGAGTTGTGCTGATTTTTGCGTGGGTGCAGGTATGCGGAGGGCGTGGTGGTGCTGTACGAGACGAATACGCTGCATGTGGCTAGCGTGCCGCTGATGTTGGGGTTGGAGAGGCTGTTGCTGCCGCAGAGGTTGGCGGGGGTGAGGGCGCTCGAGATGGTTTGGGAGCTGCGGGGGGAGGCGGGGGGGACGCCGCGGGAGGTGTTTGGGAGGTTGTTGGGGGGTGTGCCGGGGGTGTTTCCAAGGTTGGAGAGGCTGTGGATTTCGCTGCAGGGGGGCTTGTTTCATTTGGGGGCGAGGTTGGCGCCTGGCCGGGTTGATGAGGCGGAGCGAGATGTCGTTGAGCCGCTCGATGGTATGGTCTTGCGGTTCGAGCGACCGCTGCAGCAGTGCATCGTGGAGCTTCCGTACACGCTCTTTGTGCCCCTGCAGGATAGGGCTCAAGATGCTTCATCTGCTGAGGGCATGGGGTTCTGGAGGAGTCTTCCAGCGGGAGAGCGGGGCTACTGGGTCAAGTGCGGAGACGAAGATTTGGGCATGCTGGACGTGTACACGTCAAAGGCAGAATGGTAGTCCAATCGGACTTGTTTCTATCTGAGCTAACACTGAGCTTACGTAGGCACGGGTGCCCCGCTGGTAATGGTCGTGACTGGGCCTCCAATCCCAATGCAGACGTATGTGTCCAACCAGAGATTCAAACAGTCGGTCCCAATCGCCGGGTTCCATTCGTAAAAGTCGCTGTGGCGAGGGCTGTTAGCTCTGATCCGTCCAGAAGCACCAAAAAGCTACTTACTTGACGTCTATGCCTGCTGCGTCCGCAATCGCTGAGCAACCGTCGCCAGACTGCACAAAGTAGAATCGCCTGCACCCCGCCACCATCCCGTCCTACACGGAGTAAGTGTCGAGTTTTAAGGAAGAGGCCGGAGTTTACTCACCTGGATGGGCGTCGGTGTCGTCACCGCTCCACCATCCGTGGTGGACGAGGTCGGCGGCGCGCCCGTCGTCGATGAGCTGGGCGGGCTTGTAATCGGAGGCGTCGTGACGCCAGTGGTCGCGCCAGGTGCCGATGTGCTCCCACTGATACCTACGCAGACATAGTAATCCGGGCTCAGGTTGTCACAGGACATGGTCCCCACCGCTGGGTTCCACGACAAGAAGTTTGCGAGCGTGATGCCGTTGAGTCTCGCAATGCCATCACACGTGTCGGTGCTGTTGCGTCTTTGGTCAGCCGTCTGTTCCCTAGAAGGACCTGCCGGACGACGTACCTTGAAACGAGCCAGTAGTTACTGCAGTCAGAGGCCATGCCTGTTTGCGTGGGTGTGTCGGTTGGGAATGTGGTCGTCGGTATGGGCGCTGTGCGAGTGGTAGGTGTACCTGGAATTGCTACGCAATAATAGTAGCCCTCCTGCACAGCCACCTTCCCGTTAGCCACGCCTTCATGAGCCAACCAAGTAACTGACCTGGATGTTTGAGCAGTCCGACCAGACTCCGGGGTTCCACTTGATAAAGTCCTCCTTGGAGAAAGACCCGAATATGGAGACAATGGCGTCGCAGGTATCAGAGACAGTGGTCATGTACCAAGCTACGCAGCTGTCTGCAATGCCCGTCTGCACCGGAGATGGACTTGCTGTCACGGTCGGCGGCATGGGCAGATCGGTGGACGCGAAATCGGCAACGCAATACCAGTATCCCGACCACAGGCCGTTACAGTTCTCCTCCAGCGCCGGGTTCCAGTCGAAAAACTGCTGCTGGCTGATGTAGCTGTACTTCTCCAACACCTGCAGACATGTCTCGTCCTAGACTAACGTCAGCATCCAATTTTTTGGAGGAGCGCTGAGGCTTACCGTTTCTGCCTGGTAGAAGGCCTGGCAGCCAGATGCAAGGCCCGACTGAGTTGGCGCCGCGGTGAAGCTTGAATTGATGCTCGGAAGTGTCCTTGGCGTGAAAGGGTAGTAAGGCGGGATCGTCACGTTTGCAAAAGTGGTCGTGTACGTGAGTGTCATGGAGGATTGCGGTTGAACGCCCACGCACACCCACCAGCCGTAGTACAGCCCGGAGCAGTCACTTCCAAGCTCGGGGTTCCATGCCAGCCTGGAGCGGTTAGTCTTTTCTTACACCCTTTGTTGGAAGTGAACCTACAGGTCGTCCGCTGACATCCAAGTACCATAGATGTTCACCAAGGTCTGGCAAGTATCGTCCGATCCGACCATGTGCCAGCGATTGCAGTAGCTTGGTTGGCCCGCTTGCGTCTTTGTCGGTGGCCATTCGGTTCCGATTGTGGATGTTGTGAGGTTGCGGGACGTGATTGGATTGCGGATTGAGTAGGTGGTGTTCACTGCAGTTGACGAGCTTATGACTGTGGTGGTGATGGTGCTGCTACTCGCGACTGTTGTGGAGCTGCTCACCAAGGTCGTGGTGCTGCTGACTGCTGTTGTGGTGCTCACTGCATCTCCAACACCGACACAGTACGAAGAGCCCAGCCAGAAGTTGGTCAGGCAGTCGTCGGAAACGTCTGGATTCCACTCAATGAATTGCTCGTGCGTGATTCCGTAGGTGGTCTCGAGCGAGTAACAGGAGTCTCCATCCACAATCGTATGGAAGGCGTTGCAATTTGGAGCGATTCCAGGATTCGTAGGCCCCGTAGGGCTGGAGTCTTGTCCCGATGTATTGATTGCGGCCAGTGAAAAGAGCAACAGCGCGCGAAGAGAGAAAGACATGTTGGCACAAACACAAGGCGCGCCGTGGGGAAAGTCGAAAGCTCTGGAAATATTCGTGAAAGACAGCAGCAAGATGGCTACCCGTACTTTGCCTTGCAGCTGCAAAACCGTAGTGCTTGTATCGCGTGATCATTCGCATATTGTGCTCGGTTACCTGGGAATCAATGTGTGGCATGCCGTGTGCCTGGTTTCGCCTTGGCGAAGGGTCACCGGGAGGCAATCCTACGCCGTGCTTATTGATAGCGGAGATCGGCTGAGACCGGACACCATCTCCGCGAGTGGGTGGGATGCAATGGTTCCTGCATTTGATCGAGCCACTTTAGCCGGCTTGCAGATCTACGCAACTCTCCCGACAACCAGGATTCGGCCCCCATGTCTTGGCTAAGCTTGGCCCGTCTGTGGTAATATAGAGATATATGAGGTCGGATTAGGCAGATACCAGACAGCACAAATGAGTCTGGGTGAGGCATTTCCACGAGTCATGGTGCTGCCATTCTGCCATTTTCGGCTCCGTTGAAAAAAAGGTGATCCACCCAAACGCCACCTCGATAAGCACAAACGGACGCGAGGTCGCCAGAAGGTCACGCACTGGCATGGAAGAGGATCCTTCGCGATGCCAATGTAACATTGTACCATTGGGTTTGGAAGTAAGTGTGGAAGTGGCTCCGGGTGGAGCAGGAGGGCGGCATTTCTCAAAGGGCCTGACATTTGGGAAACGGAAAGTCTTCCAGAGCAGAACACTGTCAAGACAATTACACAACAATCAACAAGTGAGGGAAACATTCACCTTCAAGAGAGTATCACTGAGCAGTAGACAGCAGGCATGGCTCATTACATGCTGCTTCTTCTTCTCTGCCTCCTGTCAACTGGCGTACTGGCGGGCAGTCGGGCTTGGGAGTTTTCTCTTCAATACACCGAAGTCATTCACGCCAGTGCCTTTACCTCAACGGAAAACTCAACCACGAATTCGGGCTCGACGAACCAGAGGCGCTGGCTCACCGTTAGGCCGGGGGCCGCACAAGACAAAACCTGGCTGTGGCCTGACCGAACAATCCGCTATTGCTATGCGGATGCTGAGTCCAAGAGTCAACTGGAAACGCCGTTTTGGGACGCCCGGTTGAAATGGTTCAACTCCGGCCTCAGCCCGCAACAGTTCCACTATGTCGAAGTAAGCGACAGCGAGTGCATCTCAAACCGCGTCAACGTGCTCCTCATTAGCTACAACGACAACGAGCGGCTTTCGACCACGCCCGGTTTGCCGAGCACCGACGACAACGAAGACTACGAGGGCCCTACCATGACGCTCAGCACCTCGGACAAGATCGGCATGCTCGACACTGTGGCCAACATTGCCCACGAGATTGGCCATGCCTGGGGCCTGTACCACGAGCACCAAAACGAGCTATTTTGGCAAGGGGCCTCCGCATCTGGCCCGTATGGCACCAAGATGGGCACCGTTTTCTCCGCAGCCAACTTCTACTGTCAAAACCTCGTCGACTACGCAAAGGCCATGGAATCCACAGAGTGGTGCACCGCCAAAGAGAAGGAGAGCATGTGCACCAGCAGAGCCGCCGCCGCCAAATGCCACTTCTCCGCCTTTGACTACCTGCCAATCGTCAAAGACTACCGAGCTCCAACCGGAAGATCAACTGGACGCGGGGAAGGAGACGTGGATTGGGATTCCATCATGATCTACCCCAGCGGCGCTGGTGCCGGCAGGGCGGAGCCGGGCAATGACAATCGCCCCAATATTCTTACCAAGCCGGACGGCTCGCGGATAGAAAAGAACACCAATCCGTCCCCGCAAGACATCCAGGGCCTGATCGACCTTTACGGCACCGAGAACTGGATGCAGGCGAACCCTGTCTTGATCAACCAGGGAGAGAGCACCAAGAACTCACGTTTCAAATTCTGGCGCAAGTGGCAGAAGTGTCTCTAGATGCATCCAACCCACCGCGATTCGATGGGGAGAAGAGTCCATAGCCAATACCATACTGTTCTGCTCATTCAAATGGCATTGCTCCATGATCTTACACGCTGAATAAAGACCTCAAGTTGTGCCTGCTATAGATGCTTTGACCCAGCCGAATTTGTTTGATAACCTTTTCCGCTAAAGCATTAATCTTATATGAGATGCAAAAGATCAGCCCGGATGGATTCTTCCACTCCTCACACGGACTGTATGCATTTTGCCAGCTGAAGCATATCATTGATGTGGAGTTGAAGCATTCGTCCGGATACAATCGGCAGGAATAGGGGCAACCGTTATATTTGTGCGGTTCTAGTGGAAAACTAAGTCCTGATGCTATTTACTCCCCAGCTCAAAGTTCATCCGGCCAGTCAGTTCCCAAATCGGGAAGATTGATGGGCACATCCGGAAAGACAGACGACTTTTCCCGCCCCAGATTCTCCCCGAGCGCTTCGATGAGCGTTCCATCGTCCAAGTCAATCGCCCACACCATGGTCCTGGCAGAACAGCGTTAGCACGCGCTCAATCTTCAATAGATCAGGGAACAGCTCACCCTCCCAGACACCTCCGATTGGCAAAGTCCACCTTTATCTTCAGCGTCTCGGTATCGTCCCAGCTAACCCACTGGTCTGTATCCCAGGTGACGATCTTGACGGCAGCCTCTTGATCGAACGTCACAGTCGCCCCGTCCTTGATGATCTGGTTGATCTCAGCGGCAGACAGGACGCCTGGCGTTCCCGTACACTCGCCACCTTTCGCGCCATCGCTGAAAGGACAACCAGCTGTCATGCAGTTCTGATCTTTCATGGTGAAACCTGGCAACTGATTAGAACTGGTAACATTGGAACGAAGATGGACTTACTTCTCCCGTAGAAGCCCAGGCCGAGGACAACTCGACCGGGGTTGATGCTGTTCCGCCAGAGCAGCTCGAGAGCCAGGTTGATTTCGGTCATGTTGGTGTGTGCGTAAGCGTATGCGCCCAGGGATTCGACCGTGCGGTCCCAGACGCCGTCTTTGAATGGTCAGTCAGATGTTCACGGAGGAAGGCGTTGAACGTACGGATGTCATAGGTCATGATGTTGAACCAGGACACATATGGCTCGATGTCCACGAGGTTGAACCCCCGCATATACCAATAAGACGCGGGCTGCACCATGTAAGAAACAACACCTCACTGGGAACGAGTCCACCTACCAGGGTGATGGTGAGCCCATATTCCTGCCCGGTTGCATCAAGCCTAGCGCGAAGCCTCCTCAGCAGGTTCACATAGTTGTCAAAATCTTCCGCAACGCCGCCACGGTCGTCGGCGACTGGATACTCCCAATCGAGATCAACACCGTCGAACCCGTTAGACACCAGGAAGGTGATCAGAGCCTCAAAGAACTCGTCCTGGGCGGATTCAGACTTAGCGAGGTCCGAAAACGTCGTCCTGTACGGGCCCGGATCGTTCATAGCCCAGCCGCCAATGGCAATCCAGACCTGCAGACCTGGCTGGTTCTCCTTCAGCCCCGTCACGCGCTTGTACAGCGACGCGGTGCCAGAGTCCATAGGGGCAATGCGGAAGCTATCCGGATCAACCAGCGCAAACGCGAAGAAAATGTGCGTGTAGATGCCCAGCGGGATCTCCTCCGGAGTCATGGCTTGCCTTCCCGTCAGCACCGTCCACCACGAAAGAAGCAGTTCAACTCACTTCCGCAGGGCCTCTGCGAATTCCAACCCTCGTAGTAGCCGATGGTCCTGGCGTCGGAGCTCTTCCCGCTGCATTCGGGCGAGGCCACGGTCACGCCGTTGCAGAAGAGCGTCGTGGTGCCGCAGAAGCCGTAGTCGCTGCAGCATACGTTTAGCGGGCAGTCGGTCGCGTTGGACCACTGCGAGCCCCAGCCTGGGTCGCACTCGCTCTTGTAGTCGCAGGTTGAGATGCAGCCGTCGCCGCAGAAGTCGGGGCCTAGGCCGCAGACGCCGTTGCCGTCTTCGTCTCTGGAAGAGACTGGTGTCAGTGGGGGGTTTGCGGAGGCTGGGTTTCATGGCGCGATGCTCACAGGGCCCCGCAGCAGCCGATTTCGCATCCCTTGGATTCCGTGCACGTGTAGTCGTCCTCCTCGTCCGCTGCTATGATCCCGCTTTGGATCGCAAAGGTCCGCAGCGCGGCGATTCGCTCTTCTGTCTGGTCGGTCTGCGAGACGGTCTGGTTGCTCTGGGAGAGAGTCGGGTCGATCTGGCAAAAGGCCAGCAGAAGCACAACAATGGGCCCGTAGGAGAGCTTTGGCATCATGGCTGCAGGTGTTGTCGTTAGGAGCTTGCCGGAATCTTGGAAAGTGCGGAGCCTGGAGGTCTATCCTACTCAGGGAATCTTCAGAACGGCAAGAGATGGGAACCGAGCTCCTGTGCGACCAGTGAAGGAACAAGTGAACGAGCTCTGCTGCGTAGGCGGTACCTGATAGTGAGTGTGGAGCAGCTGCACCATAGATCCCTTGGCAATGTCTTGGGATGAATCCTTTAAACTCTACATCCTGGTTGGACCTGCATCGGCGGCTGCATTTTGGTTCCTCAGCCATAAGCCGGAGATGGAGCCCCGTCCAATGTAGCATCGTCACGATCGGGCTTGGCGGCCGGTTAAGACATGGAAGCTTGCCCGAGTGACTTTATCTACCGCCATTTTAGGTACAACCGGAGCGGCCCGTCTTGCAGAGCTGCCGTATTCGGAAAGGTGTCCGTCAGCCCTGCCGCTTATCCCTGCGCCTTGTAACCGATAACCACTGTAATGGTTGCCGTTCCACACCACAACACCAAGTTTGGGGTCCAAAGGATAGTTGCTCAGTCAGTCGTGTGATGATAATCAAGTCACGCACTTTATTTTCGTACCTCAAAACATGCATTATTCTGCGAGATTTGGGATCATGCAATATCACCACTCAATATTGAAGGATTCAGTCCATATTGACCTCCCCCGCTTTGTATGGAAAAGAAAACATCTCCGCCGGTAAGACGGAATTGACGGGTCGAGAACCAGAGTCAAAGTGGCGTGCCGGTGTGCTTCTCGCCCGCTCTCTACAATCTCCTTTGACAAGCCGTCCCCATCGTGAACCCCGCGGAGTGAATTACACACCGCACTCGCGATCAAGACGTGTAAGTTTATACGGCATCAGTTGTTGATCTCAGACTGACTCCCTCACAATAGCTTCGGACGTAACCATGGCCATCTTCAATTTAGGCCCGCTGCTGTTGCTGCTCGGACTGGGAACCGCCTATGTCATCAACAGCCCTTATGCAGCAATCGAAAACAAGACTTCCCCCGTCACAGATGTACCTTCGAACCTTTTGCGGCGAGCGGACGATGACCCAGCCGATTTCACTTGGATCAACCGATGGGCTGCAATTGGCGACAGCTTCACCGCGGGTATCGGAGCAGGAAATCCTCTCGGTGTCATTCTTGATCAAATTTTCACCGACTCGAACGACTGGTTGTGCTCGCGCTACGACCTGTCATATCCTGTCTTGATCGACAACGCTCTGGGGCCGGCCAAGGAGGAATTCCAGTTCAAAGCTTGCAGTGGTGACCGTTCCACCGGCATCTACGACCAAGTCGAGGCACTCAATGGAAATCTCAACCTGGTCATCATGACGGCTGGAGGAAACGATCTTTGCTTGGTGCGTTCATCTGCCAATGCGAGGCTCCGTGCTAATATTTTGCAGGCAGGAATGATCATGAAGTGCGTCTTCATACCTGGGTACACAGAGGAGGAGTGCCAGACCGTCATCGACAAGGCACAAGAGAACATCGACACCATCCTCAAACCCAACATCAAAGAAATCCTCGAGGCGCTTGATGACAAGATGGAGGAGGACAGTATTGTCGTGTACAACGGCTACGCCCAGTACTTCGACACAACAAGCGACGATTGCGCCGACAATCAGAACTGGGCATTTCCACGATGGACCACGCTCATTTGGGGCGACGGCCTGCCCCTGACGGTAGCCCGTCGCGAAAGTTTCAACAAGCTCGTCCAAGGCATCAACTCAGCCATCAAAGAGGTCATCGACGACGTCTCCGAGAACTCCAAGGTCAAGTACAAGCTAGCCTTCTCCGACTGGGACATCTGGCCCCGCGAGGGCGTCGACGGCCAGATGTGCGACCCAAGCTCCAGCGGCCAGTACCCAGACGACTCGCAACCGGACCTCCAATTCTTCAAACCCGACACGTCCTTCCTCTTCGCCGCCCAGCTCCAAGACACGCCCGAGCGAAAGATGCTGGAGCGGCTGGTGCGCCGATCCCAAAAGGAGAGCATCTACGACACCCTCCTCTGGAAGTCGGCCGACCCCGCCGCCGCCGCGCTGCACCGCCTCGACCCGCGCGCACCCTCTCCGCCCAACTGCCCTGGCGACGACGACACGGACTGGACCATGGGCATGGGGCTGCCCGACTCGATGGGCAAGAACTTCCACCCCAACGAGCTGGGCCACCAGACCATCGCCGCCTTCGCGCTGGACAACATGATCGACGCGCGCGCCGAGGTGCTCGGCGTCGCGAGCCCGACGTGCGAGGTCGAGGCGGTCGACGAGTTCACGTGCTGGCAGGACAAAGGGCGGCGCGGGTACGCGAACCCGGACCGCCTCAACGAGGACTACAAGACCTTCTGCGACGAGATTGACCCGCCAGAGCACACGGTGGGGTGGAAGAGCGAGCGCAGCTTCTGGCAGGACACGCCGGATGAGCACTCGTTCCTGTTCCAGACGGGCGAGGATGTCGGCGAGTTCGACAAGGACGAGTGTCTCGATTCGTTTGACCGCATCATTAATAGTTGTGATGGCGACGATCCGGATAATCCCATGAACTGGAAGTTTGGCGGCCGTTACGTGCGCGGCGAGTATACCTACGAGGTCAATATCAAGCGCGACAATCGGCCTTGGCCGCCCATCCAGGAGGCGCACGGGTCCTGCGAGGGCTGGTACAAGGTTTTCTACGGCGAGTACAAGCTTCACGGTGCGGGTTGGTCGACCTGGGACTTTGGGCAGCAGACTGTTCTTCCAAAGACGAAAGACTGTCTGGGGCTGGGGGTTACGGCTTGGAAGTTTGAATACTATGATAAGCCGGACGACGATGGCATGGAATGGGGCGCGTCGTTCAACACTCCCATTTGGGTGAGGGCGAGGTGTTTCAATAACAACAAGGTTGCTTTTGCATCCGGCGGCTTTACTGACGGGTGCAATGGGAACGACTAGGCTTCGCTTCTTGCCATGTAGATTGCGAGTAGTCGATTGCCTTGTCAGTTAGTTGCTACTGCCGATACACTTTATTTGCCTACTTCAGACCTCCATATCATATTGTGGATCTCCCGCCATATACAAACTCGCAGGCTTCATAGGTGGGCGCGAGGCATGCGGGTCGCCGCTAGACTCCCCGGTCCAATTGAGCGTCAGGCTCCTTGACGATTGAGGCAGCCGCCGAAGGAGCGCGAGCCAACCTGATGTAGGCGTAGCCGATACTAGATGGGTATGGTCAAGACGTTGCCTTGTTCTCATCTTTCGGACTCGGTGGTGTGTGTGGAGTGATTGCAGCAAACATTCTCCGGGTAGATATTTGGCTTACTTTTCGTATTTGGTTTTACTACGTAAGAGATCTGTGTGAGGATCACTCGGTGAACCAAATACTGCCTCAATTTGGCGTTCTCCCCATTCTCGTTCTCGGGCTGTCATCCGCAGGGAATATCTACTGTAACATAAGTCTTCAGTGTGCGAAGGATACCTGAATCAAGCAACGAAACGCAGCTGCCATAAATTCAGTCCCGCGTGGAGACTCAGCCACGACTCATCTACTTTGATGGCCGCGGGGCGAGACGAGTGCAGCATTGAGACGTGGGCTGGGGCAGGCGATCCAAGGAATCTTGTAAGAAACGAAACGAATAAGGATGTGGTGAAAAGAAAGAAGAAGCGAACGGAGGTGAGTGGCTTTTGTGAAAGTCCTGGCAGCGGAACAACAAGTGGAGTACGCCGCTTGGATATATAGGGCGACGAGCAGGAAAGGATAATCAAGAGGTTCAATAGACAGGACTGGGGGTACTTATTGATATTGGGGCACGGTGAGGTTCGCACAAGGCGCCACACGGGATGAAATATCGAGTTCTCCAATTATTTGCCCACTAAACTATGCGGAAGAGGTTTCTCTATTTGCGTTCCTCGTTTGGCTAAACCCTTCATAGCTCAACACGTATGTACCAAGGAGCGACGGGTAGAAGGTGGCCAGCGAAAAGGTAGCGTCGGACGAACATAGTTACACCTTCATGGCAAATTTCTTGAGGTACTCATAGTCCGCGACATTTTTATCGACAGTCTCCTTGATAACCTTAGCTCCTTCTTCTCCAAACTTGTCCACCCATTTCGCGTACAGCTCATCATCTGACTCGGTATCTTTCTTCTTTTACCAAACGACATTAGTATAGCTATCCGTCGCAAGAGAAGCTACTGGACTCACTCGTTCACGAGGCCTCAGCTCCGTCGAATGGATAGCATCCTCATGGAAACCCTTCCACTTCTTGAACTTCTCCTTGGCAACGCCGTGACTCTCCTCGACATCCCAGCTCAGCATGTCCGGACTGTACTCCAGGCCAACGCTCTCGCAGTAACGTCCAATAACACCAGCAGGGTCATCCAGAAGGTTATCAGCGTCGATGACACAGATCTCGACCTGCTCAGATCTGCTGGTGCCATTAATCTCGCCGTTATTCTCCGCGCTTCCGTGGCCAGCAATGAGGCCGACGCTCCTGAGGTAATCAAAGAGACGGCGAAGTTCGTCGTAGCCGGCTTCGGAGGGCAAATAGGTGTAGAAGCCGGTGACTTCGTCAAGCGGGGGGATGGTGCAGCGGTAGTACGAGGGGACACTGTTGCGCGGGTGGCGGATCAGGAAGGTCCAGTGGAACTTGGCGAGCAGCTCCGTTGGCACGAGAGTTGGGTTGCCCGCCTCGACGAAGGTTGGGAAGGGATGCGGAGGCGTGGTGGCCTGGAGCTTCTCGGTCCTCGTCTTATGGCTCGATCCGTTGGTGTCGCCGTTAGTGGCGGCGTTGCTGCTCTGCTGATACTGCACGAGGGATGGCGCGATCGATGTTGGCTTTTGGTCTGGAGACATCAGATAGTACGTCATGTCCTTGATGAAGACCCGCTTGCCCTGTTCACTCGGTAAGTGTTCGTTAAGACTGTGGAAGCAAAGTACGAGCTCTCGCGGTACGTGCTGGAAGATGCGCAAGCGAACGAATCATCGAGTTTTGCTGAGCACGCAGGTTGAGCCACGGTCCCTCTCTGATCTGTGGATTGTGCATGGTCGCATACCCTTGAGACATAGTAGAGCACAAAATGCCACGGGAATGGTGTTGGAGATGGCTTGGAAAACGAGGATATTTCTGCTTCTCTTGACTCTCAAAGTAGGTATATGGAGAAGAGAAAATCGACATAAAGAAGATGAGGGGCATGACAGAGGAGGGTATCGAACCTTGCTATTCTGGCTATCGATATTCTCAAAGATAGTCCTGTAAGTGCTTTTTTCAAAGCCACTCTCTCTTCGCCCCTTCGGATCGTTCTCATAACGCTCACTTAGCCTTTCAGGCCCGTAGTAAAACGCATCGCCGAAGGGCTCGTGTATGCACTGAACCCTTTCCTGGCAGTTCATGAAGACCTACGTATCATGAGGTGTCAGTAAGAAGCCAGGGAGGATTTGCCAGAATGATAGAACCAACGCGCTCAAAGGCAGTCGAACATGCCCGCGGGTGGGTTGCGGTGAAAATTGGCTTCTTCGACATGGTGTCTGGGGTTGGCTGGTTGCTAGTAAAAGCTGTGGAGCCAGGGCCGGTATATAAATGGCCGCCGACCAGGATGCATTAGGTTCCACGGGCAAAGAAAGAATGTAGCAAGGTGGATATGAGAAATGCGCTAGGGTGTTAGTGCACCGGTGGTAAGGCACAGGGCAGGTCACGGCGAGAGGAGCCCGCCCCTGCTCATAGCCTTGTATCTCGCCGCAAAGTCGCCCTGCTGCGCATTGGTGTTGAAGTCAGAAACGTTTGACAAGGCTGCAGGGCGCACATACTAGCATTGATATGTTCGTTTTCACGCAGCGGCATTGCGTGATCAATTGATTGCGGGAGCTGTCCCAAGCTCCCGCGCTGCAGACGGCCTGCATGGTTACCTCACTGAGATGCAGCGTAAGCTAGGTGCAGTTACAGCCCCTCGCACCGCTCGGTTCATGCCTTGCACGGCTCACCACCATACTCCAATCAACGTCCGGCGTCTGTCCTGTCCTCCCGCTATCACACAGCTCTAGTCCCGCTCCGCTCGCCTTCTTCTCATCACCTGAGCTGTTTTTAGAGCTTTGCAGATAACCCCGTCCACTTATATGCGTAATAAGGGCTCATGAGGGGAGGGTGTGGAGGGGTTTGCGTCTTGGCTGCGTAATGCGGTTTAGCGTCACTGTGGTCCCTACGCAGCATGACGTATGTATGCATGAACAGATGAAAGCACAGCGAATTGAAAAAGTTACATGGAGAGTATAAAAGAAACGGTTGGCCGTGTTACTCTACTGCGATTAAAGAAAGAAAACATTGTAGGTAGGGGATGAAAGAACAACTCAGCCGCGCGGACCTCTTGCTTTTCCTTCCGCGTAACAACCCTTATACTAAAGGAAAGCACCATTACAATATGTTCACTTTGACAGTTCTTACAACCATTAACACATATGCTGCTGACGTTGAATTTGAATCTCTGGTATAGGTATCCACCCCATTGAACAGCGATGAATACACCTTTTTCGGGTCCGCTGTTGGTTTCGGTTACTGTACCGTAGCAGTGACTCGCACTTCTACAGTCCTCGACTTTCGTGGGAGGTACGGAACTATGACGACCGATTCCCGAGACTGTCGTCCGGCGAAATCGACGACCCCTGGTAAGACTAGCAACTCCGCCGTAACTCGATACGCCACGCAGGCCACCATCCAGTTAGGACGGTTTTACGGCATCGCCGGCAAAGAAATGGCGGAGAACACCATGAAGGACATTGACAAGACGGACAAGGCTATCGAAACCTTGTTAAGCAGAATCGACGACATGGACCTGGGCACTAAGGAGCGCGAAATCCTTGAGGTGGCGGTGAAAGAAGTCTCTAAGGCAGTAGGCGGAGCGAAGAAGAACCTAAGCTAAGGATATAATGCCTTTAGCAGAAACGCCGTCCGCCTAGGCAAGAATTTTATTAGGGCTGCTAACGCCGCCGGCAAGACCACGGATTAGATCCCGCTCGAGAGGACCGATACCCTTTTAGAAGAGGGATTCAATATAGAGAAGGACCCTATTATTAAACCTCTCGAGGCACCGGAAGCTTGGACCTAGTAGTATCCGGCGTCCAATCCGAAACTGGCGAAAGATCTGGCCGGCGGCAATACGCGCCGTGCCTATTAGCATGAAGCTACACCGACAATACTAACCCCCGCGACCCGCGATTCTCTCGTTAGCCCGTTGAAGAAGCGGAAAGTATCGGAATATCTTAAACTATGATTTTAAGACGACGTACCTAAGATTTAGGGTGGGTAAAGATGTGATTAGACGACGCACCCAAGATCTAGGGTGGGTAAAGATGTAGTGGGCGGATGCCTCTCGATCTTCTTTTTCCTTCTCTTTTTCTTTCTTCCTTTTTTCTGGCGTGATGAAGCCCGGATGGACAGGGTTTAATTTTTAATTTTTGTTTTTTGCTTGCTTTGCGATCCTTGCTTCTCTATCCGCGGACGTTTGGCGAACCATTCCGTTCTTTACTACCAGGATCCGCGTGTATAATGGAACAGAAGTGCCGCGCCAGACACTTGGTAGGAGCCTAGATTTTCTTACAACAGTGCCTTTCAGATGAAGTATCGGGAAGTGCACCCACAGAGTCAAACTCATATGTGAACCTCAGAGTTGGGTGCAACTTCAGCAGAGTCTGGCCAGTAGCGGGGGACTCGGGCTACCGTTGAGTCCGAGACTTGCTGTTGTGAGCTGGCAGCTTGTCTCCGGCAAATGGCGCTGTGACAAGGCTTTTCCACTCGGCAACGAGACTGTGATGCAGGTCGTTGCATATACGGGAACGAGTGGAGTGTTCAAGCTTCCTTGTCTGTCTCTGCGGAAATGCTTGTGCTTTTACCCGCGCACAGACGTACCCCGCAACCCCGCACAATCGCCATACCTACCGCCTACAGTCGGACCAGTACTACTCCGTCGTAAGTGGCAGTGTGCTTTTAAAAGCAATATGGGGTGCTCTGTAATGGTGTACCTTGTCACCTTGGCTGGCAATTCTACTGGGCCAAATCAACGGTGTTCGCCCATGCGGAAACCTCCGGCTGATAAGCTACGACCACGGGATTCCCAGCGTAAAAGATACTCAACCCAGATCCTGTGGTGACGGCTACATGCTCGTTTATGGAGCTTATATTTGGACTATTGAGAGTCTCGAGTTTGAGCTTGTGCGGCCCGGGCCGACAAACACGAGAAAGCGCGTTCATCCCATGTGGGGAGCTTTTCCGACAAATGTTGATCACACAATCGGATAATGACAATACAGCTAGCTCAGACGGAAAACGATGAAAGGCTTTTTATATCCCGTCTTTTGCATGTGGAGACCTGAAGTGCAAGTCCACTTCAGGTCGATACCAACTTTGACCTCCAACATGAGCGCACGCGACCCGATGTCTACCCAGCCTGCTGATGATCGTGGAACAAAGTTATCTGCAGTCCACATCGAAGATTCTGGCTTTGAAAGCCTGCACAAGCGGAAGCTGAAGAATGCCGGAAGAGGCGCAGATACCGCCCTTGCTCTGTTTAGCGACCAGAGCGATCTTCACGAACCACATGATCCTGCAGAAGAGGCAAAACTCATCAGAAGAATTGACTTAATGATATTACCTTACCTATCTGTTTGTTATGTTTTCTTCTATGTAAGTCTATCTGTTAATTCTAAGGTATCGTTCAATGTGTGGATGTAACTGGTGGCTGGATGATTCCATCTTCTTTAGAGTACAAGGGCTGACGGGATACCAGCTTGACAAGACAACTCTATCATACGCGGCCATATTCGGTGTCAATGAGGATCTTCACCTCAAAGACGTACAATACAGCTGGCTGTCTTCCATTTTCTACTTCGGGTTCATCGCTTGGGCGCTGCCAACCAATCTCCTGATGCAGCGCTACCCCGTCGGCAAATACCTGAGCATCAACATCATCCTATGGGGTCTTTTTCTCATGGCCCAAGCTGCAGCAACCAACTTCGCGTCGCTGGCTGCACTTCGAGCTCTCAGCGGCGCGGCAGAAGCGTGCGCAGATCCAGGGTTCATGATCATTACCGTCATGTGGTACACCCGCAGAGAACAACCAATCCGGATAGGGCTCTGGTATACCTCTCTGGGCTTGGGCATCGCGGGTGGCGGCCTTCTTGGTTACGGCATCGGGAAAATTCGGGGTGCACTTCCCAGCTGGAAATACGAGTTTATCATCGTCGGCGCACTATGTTCGGGTTGGGGAGTTGTCATGTTCTTCGTTTTGCCGGATTCTCCCGTGTCAGCTCCCCTCTTGTCCTTGAGAGAGAGGAAGATGGCTGTCGAGCGGCTGCGGGGGAACCAGACGGGCATCGAGAGCAAGCAGTTCAAGCTGCATCAGATGGTGGAAGCACTTACCGATCTGAAGGTATTCCTGTTCTTTATGATCGCCTTGTTACAAGCCTTGGTCAATGGCGGTATCACCAACTTCGGGACACTGATTGTGAAGGGGTTTGGTTATTCAACACGTAAGTTCCCCACGGGAGAAACGACAAGCGCTCATGTTTGCAGTTGGAACAACACTTCTCCAGATACCTTACGGTGCTTTCATCTCTCTGATGATCTTGTTGTGCGTTTTCATCAACAACAAACTGCCAGGAAACAAGCGCTGTCTCATGGTCCTTCTATTCCTTGCCCCAAACATTGCTGCTGCAGTAGGCATGCGGTTTGTTCCATTGCAGCACAAAGTTGGACGTCTGATATGCTACTACGTAAGTGGCTCTCCAATTTGTCCTCACGTGCTAACGGCATTTCAGCTGAGCGGTTCCTACAACGCATCTTTTGTCATGTTGCTTTCTCTCACGACGAGTAACATTGCAGGCCACACCAAGAAGGTTGTGGCTAATGCTGGCGTCTTCATCGGCTATTCCATTGGGAACATTGCGGGCCCCTTCTTCTACAAAACGAGTCAGGCACCGACCTACTCTCTCGGTATCTGGAGTATGATAGTGTCTCACTTGCTGGAAGTTGTTGTTGTTGGACTCCTCTGGATCCTTTTGCGATGGGAGAACCGGAGACGTGATCGGCTACAGGGGTTCAGTGAATTGAATGATGGGCACACTCGTGAGGAAGAGTTGGACAACACAGCATTCTCAGATTTAACGGATAAGGAGAATTTGGACTTCCGATATGTTTATTAGTCTGTTGGATGAATTAGTGTCGATTTGTTATTTCTGTACCTTGTTTGTTTCAGTGTGTAGGGGTTGCATTGGACGCCGATCTCCCGGAAAACCTTTACAAATTAAGACCCTACCTCCGTAAGCCCCCCCACTTACCATTTAAGATGTGCTGAGGTAATCTTTCATAAGACACCCCATTCTGACAGCCGTGTCGACTTCATCCACATATATACCTTTGCTTCCATCGGCAACCCATCCGTAGACTTCGAAGACAATGCCACCCACCACCACCTGCCTCATCACCGGCGCAAACCGCGGTACGTGAGCCCCCGCCCACAACCCCAACAACGGCAGAACTGATCTCCGGTCCTTTCCCCCCGGCAGGCATCGGCAAAGGCCTCGTCGCCGCCTACCTCCCCCGCCCCCACCACACCATCATCGCCACCGTCCGCGACCCCGCGCACCCCACCGCGCAATCCCTCCACACGCTCCTCCCCACCGCCGGCCCCTCCTCCCGCCTCATCGTCATCCAGCTCGACTGCGCATCCTCCACCTCCATCTCCGCCGCCTTCGCCGCCCTCGCCGCCGACCACGGCATCCGCTCGCTCGACCTGGTCGTCGCGAACGCGGGCATCGGGTTCGCGACGGCGGGGCCGCTGGCCGACGAGGGGCGCGAGGAGCTGCGGCGGTTCGTCGAGGTGAATGCGTTTGGGCCGTTTGAGGTGTTTGGGGCGGCGTTGCCGATGATGCGGGAGGGGGGCGGAGGGGGAGGGGGGAAGGCGAGGTTTGTGCTCGTGTCGAGCAATTTGGGGAGTTTTGGGTTGATGGGGGGGGCGAGGGGGTATGGGTTGTATGGGGCGAGTAAGGCGATGGCAAATTTTTTGGTGAAGTGGTTGGCGGGGGAGAATGGAGGGGAGGTGGTGGCTTTTGCGGTGCATCCCGGGTATGTTGGTGCTGTGCTTTTCTTGTTTATGGTTTTTGTGTTTGGGAGGTTGTGGTAGCGGGAGGGGCTGACGGAGAGTTTAGGCCTGTTAAGACGGATATGGGAGCGAATGCTATTGAGCAGTTGGAAAAGATGGGACATGATCTGGACCTGAAGTGGTTGGAGGTCGAGGAGAGTGTGCGCGGGCTTCAAACACTTGTATGTACGGGGCACCAAAAGTGGGGGTTTGGCTGATGTTGAACCAACAGATCGATGACGCTGAGAGCAAAGGCCTGAATGGTCGATTCCTTCAACACGATGGGACAGAATTGCCGTGGTAGCAACACGGTGGTGGAGACTTGGAGAATTGGTAACGCTCCAATACGGAGATCATTAGAATAGGTAATATAAACATCTGTTCTCACAAAGCATAATGTCGATCAAATGCAAGGTCCAGTTCGGTAGGCTGTCCGGACTTTGCAGACGGGCCAGATACCCATTGGATGCGTTGCAAAACGGAGAGTAGAGAGTAGTAGAGGCCTGTTCTGGTTTGCGTGGACTGGAGAATGGCGTCATATTGTATGGCGCATGAGCCTGGCTGGATTCGAGATTGCCATTATCTCTTGTCGTTCCTGCTGATGAGGTATGAAACAAAGGACCAAGATGGTACCTGGAGAACAATGATGCGTCTAAATGTACACGACGAGAAGAAAGAGTATGAAGAACGCTTAGAATTGCATATTACTTCTATTATATACATATTTTTTCAGTCAACAATATGTGACCAAAACATAATTCATATTACCCGAGAATCTCATTCGTCGCTCTTTTCCCACACTCTCCATTCCCTTCCCGCACACCTCCTGCCCCGCGCGCGCTTACTGAGGGAGACGGTTGGCAATAGAGGCATCCTGGTAGCACTGGTAGTGATCGCCATCGCTCTTGGGCGACACAACCTGAATCTGATCGCAGCAAGTCTGCGCCTGGTCATCGCAGTTGGCGCCACCAGAGCTGCGGCACGTCTTAGCAGCAGCCGCACAGTCCTCGCCGACATCGCGCTTGCTCTGGGGAAGACGGCTGGCGATATCAGCGTCCTGGTAGCACTGGTAGTGGTCGCCGTCCGACTTGGGCGAAACGACCTGGATCTGGTCGCAGCAGGTCTGTGCCTGGTCGTCGCAGCTGGCGCCGCCGGAGCTGCGGCAGGTGGAGGCCTTGCTCGCGCAGTCGGTGCCCACGTCGCGCTTGCTGGGGAGCATGCTGCTGATGCCCGAGTCCTGGTAGCATTGATAGTGGTCGCCGTCGGACTTGGGCGAGACGACTTGGATCTGGTCGCAGCACGCCTTGGCGTCTTGGTCGCAGGTGGCGCCGCCGGAACTACGGCAGGAGGTGGCCTTAGCGGCGCAGCTGCCGCTGGGGGCGGCGAGACCGGTGGAGAGGAGGGCCGCGAAGGCGATGATGGTGGTCTTGGAGAAGAGCATGATTGTTGTTTAGTGGTGGAGTGAGGGATTGACGGTTGAACGATTGTGGATTTGGATGATTGAGCGAGTGAGTTTGGCTGTGATGATGGTGAGAAATGAAGTTGGTGTACTCTTGATATATATATGCATGTCTTTACACCAGCCACATTGCTCCTTTTCCCAGAAGTTGGCTTTTGCCGTCAACACGGACGCTCTGGTCGACAACTGGTTACCATAAACCTCGTATTTCTCACCCTGGTCCGGCTCATGTTGACCGTCTTCCTAAAAACCACCTTTCCCGTGCAGATGTAGTGGGAATCAACGGACATCATGAACGGGGACCGTGCGTAACTCAGGGGTAGTCAAATACGAAGCACAGGAGCTGGAGAAACGTAAAATTTTACCTAACCATGATCGACATCACCTTTCGGCCATGCTCGGTGGGAGACATGGCACGAGTAGTAGTTCATTGTGCTAAAGAGATGTTTCTTCGGATATTTTGGGAGCCGGAATGCTCTGCAATCTCTTCGGGGCCGAGCACCATGGACATAGAAAACGCATGACTTCGAAATTGTTTAGAAGTTTCTAGATATTTTAAATTTGGGGTTCTATATTCCAACCCCGGATTCATCGGAAGAGTGCTTCTCTCGTTAATAGTATTCGCTGGAACTCGTATTCCGTACACGATGCCTATTAGGGATAGTGCATGGCTAAGCCTTCGGGAAATAAGCAAGCGACTTGAGGCGAGTGAGCCATAGCCAAGGGCTGGCCCGGCCACGACACGATGCGGCGGCATAGCAGAAGTCAAGCCAGCGACCGAGCAGTGCCCTCGTTGGACCGGTCAATAGTCAACCTCCTATAGCTACTACAGGAAGAGATCTACTACTCATTCTTCGTCTCGCACCCCAAAAACGCTCCGTCCAGCGCCGTCACGCCACAGCAGCCCCAGCGTCCAATACAGCACCGCCTAGCGTCTACCCATCCACCTCCAGCTAGTGTTCCCCGAGGTCCGCGCCACGAGGGCAGAGACGGCGTCCATCTTGAAAGACCGGAAGAGGCAGACGTGCAGGTTGGCTACAGCTTGAGTGGATAGACACAAGTCCAATTCCACGCGCGAAGCGGCACAGTGAAAGGAATACAACAAGTCGCTGGTGCTGCGGGGAGAGCCTGAAGAACACACGCATAGGGCTGACCGGTCCAGAACAGGGCTTGGCAGCTCGTGCCGTGGTACCCGTCATTGATACCCGGGCGGCACACGTAGCACGTACCTATCAGCCCTAAACAACACGGACCTGGAGAAGCCTTCCTTGGTAGGGCAGCTGCCTCGGAGATAAAGAGCCCCCTCTCACCATCCACCGTTATCCCCGAGACCTCCCGAACCGCTGCAAAACTAAATGGCGCATGTCTTACCTGCTATGAACGCTGCCATTTACCAACACCTGTGACGTGAGATCCCATAGAGGATAATGCGGACTACTTGCAATCCGGAATCGCCGCATCGTTCGGAGAAAGCCACAGAGGTTCATTGATATCAGCAGCAATGTCCAATTGATGCAAGGTGCGGTTAAACTACTCGCCTTACAATGTAGAGAGGAGGGCACATCATGTACTTAGTGTCTGTGAACCAGCTCTGAAGTCTGCGGCCAGCTCTCCCATCGTCTTCCTCTCCCTGACGCTGCCCGCTCTTCACAAGAGGAGCAAGAGGAATGCGGAGGCGAACAAGCGCGGAGACTTCAGCGTTAACGCGTCGGTCGTTTGTTCGTTTTTTCGTATCGCCGAGGTCGCCCGCTGTCGATCTTCCCGACGAACATTAGTGTTAAGTTGTAACTAGCCCCTTTTCCCCCCACCTGTGTTGTCCTCCAGCTAGGCCTGACTGTCCAAACCCTTTCACCACAAACCGGCCATATTCCAGTACATGGATATTGGGCTCATAGGCTCACCATAGGTTTCCCTACTAGCCACCTCTGATGCTTTGAAACAAGCGAGGGTACACCTGAGATGTATGGCATGGCCTCGGACGCTCATAATTTATCCGCCGCCAAGGTTCACTTACAGGGTGGGTCTCATTTCAGTCATTGAAGCCAGACTTACTGGAGCCATGCGGCATTCTACGGCTGGCAGTGTAAGAGGGCGGCCGTGGAAAGCTGCTGGGCTTTCCAGATTGTCCCGGAGGTTTGAGAGCACTGATATAGTTCGTATTTGTTACAACTACTCGAAAAACCTACTCTCCTTCCTGACCATCTTTGTTTCAGCATCCAGCAAACATCATAATTCGTGGAACTTTACCATTAGCCTGCCCTCTCGCGGGCCCGCCAAGTATGAGTCCATTAGCACCATATCGCCATGCCCGTGAACGGTGGTGGTAAAGTTAGTTTATACTCCGGCGGCAGCGGCTGCCATTGCCGAGTTTGTTATCCAAAGAAATTAGCGAGCAGGAAATTAAAGGGTGGGGGAGACTCATATTACATAAAGGGCAAAGCTGCTACCAATGCAAATGCTCGGACCGCTTACGACCGCCCAGAACCATCTCCTCATGACGGTTGGTTCCTCTTGTAAAACATCAAGCCAACGCTCGGGTCTCCATGCCTCGGGCTCTGGGAAGACATCCTCGTTGCGGTGGAGTGAATAGGCGTAGCATTGGGCAACCACGCCGGCAGGCATGTTGTCGAAACCCCCAAGCGATTATGCAGACGCGGCGTCACGCGGAGCTGCGGGCCGGGAACGGAGGGATAAAGGCGGAGGGTCTCCATGATGATGGAGTTGAGGAGAGAGAGGCCCAGCAAGTCTTTCGCCGAGGGCAGATGGACGGCCTGCTCCTCGCTTGGGGAGCACAGGGTCGGAGTGAGCACCAGCAGCTCTTGTCGTATCTTTGCCTGCATCTGCGGGCAGCGACAAAGCTACCAGTAAACTTAGGTGAAAGTGTTGCCGCTGGTTTCTTGTGCTGCAGAGCTGGCCGAGAACATCTTGCACGCAATATCGGAAGGTTTGTCATACCTCATTGTCCGCGGAGCCAGTGCGAAGACCGTGGCTTGATTCGGTAGAGACTCGTCGGCATTGCTGCTCGTTAGGATCTGCTCCGCCCTATTGCACATTGCAAGCTCCCCTCGCCTGATGCTCCTGTCCGGCATTGGCCCTCGCCAGCAGCTCGGGCCGCTCGTGATCCCCACTATTTTCGACCTTCCCGGCGTTGGCGAAAACCTGATGGATCATCCCGAGTCCCTGATCCTGTGGGAGATGAAAGACGCCCTCCCCCCGCAGACTGTAACCCTTACCGACCCCGCCATGTTCCTGCGGCGCGAGCCCTTTGGCGCCAATGGCTACGATGGAGCCGTTGCGGATGTACTGTTCCACGTTTTTGGCCTGCGCTTCGACGCAAACACGGCAAGGATGGGCTACGAGTCCCTCGCCCCCCCCCTCGCGCGGCCGTCTGTATCTGGTGTCCACCGACACCAATGTCAAGCCGGCCATTGACTTCCGCTATTTCACTGACCCCAAGGGCTGTGATAACGAGACGATCCTGTTCGGATTGAAGGCTGGCTGGGGGCTAGCGCTAACTGCCCCTTTGAGGGACTTGATCAAGAGGGAGGTTGCTCCTGGTCCCCATATTCAGACGGATGAGCAGCTTTTGGAGTATTCGTGGAGAGCCCACAACACCGTTTACCACCCCTGCGGCACGACCAAGATTGGCTATACGACTAAGGATGAGTTTTCTGAGTTAGACCCGACTCTCAAACTTAAAGGGCTTAAGAAGTTGCGAATTGCTGATGCTGACGTTTTCCCTCTCATCCCTTCCATCAATCCGATGCTAACGGTGCTCGCGGTTTCCGCTCCTCGATGGACAAGATGCTGAACACTGAATAGTAACGGTTTGATTATTGAGGCTGCATTGCGGACGGAGCAGCTAGATGCTGTACCTGAAGTTGTTGTTTTCGCAAGCCGGAAGGCACAGACATTAAAGATGTAATTTGCGCATAAGATAGTCAGAAACCTTGAAACCGATTTACACCTCCCAATTAGCCCTGTCTTCGCCAGCTGCACATAGCCGTCTCCAGATCCCTCGATAATATAGACGATCTGATCAACACCCCAAGCTTCAGTAATTCTCCAACTCCTTCTCCGTCCAATCCCACAACCGCTCAGCAAGCTTGTCATCCTTGGCCGTCTCATCCAGCCTGGTGGACAGCACTCCAACGGGCTCATAAATCTGGCCATTTACGGCCTTCGACACGTCCCCAGCAGCGGCCCACAGCTGGCTGTACGCGCCCTGCTCGGGCGTCACCATCTGCCACCAGGCGAGGCCATAGACGAGAAGCTTGTCGGTCAGCGATATATCGTCGCGGACCAGCCCCGTCGACGCTACGCCCGGGTGAACGGCCAGCGTGGTGATCTGCGGGAACCGACGAGCCAGTTCGCGGGCGTACAGCAGGTTCGCGAGCTTGCTCTGTCCATAGCGGGTGAAGGAGCCGAAGAACCATGAGAAGTTCTGCACGGTCTTGAGCCCGTCGAACACGATGCCGCCTTTGGGGTGGACGGTGAAGCCGAGCGACGTGAGGAGCACAATGCGCACGTCGGGATTGGGTTGCAGCTGGCTGGTCTTGGCGAGGAGTGGGAGGAGCTTCTTGATCAGGAGCGCGTGCCCGAGGTGGTTGGTGCCGAAATGCACCTCGTAGCCGTCCGTGGTGAGGCCAAGGGGTGCACACATTATGCCGGCGTTGCACATGAGTATGTCGAGTCGGTCGGTCTGCTTTAGGAAGCCTTCCGCAGCCGTTGCCACGGACTGCAGCGATGCCAGGTCACATTGGACGAAGTGGAGGCGCGCATTAGGCTCCGCGGCCTTGACCTTTTGGATGACACCGTCGGCGTTTCTGGAGTTGCGGCCGCTGAAGTAGATGGCTCGTGGCTGCTTCCGGGCTAATTCAAGGACAGACTCTGCGCCGAGGCCACTGGTTCCTACGTGGTATCGTCAGTCGCGTCAGATAAAGAGAAGGCTGCGAGCAATACCTCCAGTGATGAAAATCACCTTGCCCGAGAGGTCGCGGAGGTCGTTTTGCGGATCGAAAGAAAATGAAGGCATTTTTGCAGTGGCTATGAAAATGCGAATCGGGGAGCTGTGGTGGACAATATAGTAACAATGAACCAGGGCCGCGTCATTTTAGGCTGCAGCGAATGTACCTTAATACTGCTGCAGCGAATATCAGAGTTGCCCGTATTGGGGATGGTCGAATCCTCCGAGGACAAGGTAGGTAATCCTGCGCGGCACAACTTTGGTCCGCGGGGGCAGTTGGTATTGACGAGACGCATCAATCTTTGCCGTTACGGTCAGGCGCATAATGTTGGAATTGTTTATCATACCTATCATGCTGCTATTCTCATGATAATTGAGACGTTCCCTTTGGTTGAAATTCGTAAGTCGGAATGAAATGATTGAGCAACAGCGTGCTAGTGCCAACTTCATTATCGAACCACTCTATCTTCACGCGTGCCCTCTGTGAGACGTCTAGTCGGGATCCTGGTAGAGTAAAGGCGCCTGGAGGATCCAGAGGAGGGAAAACGAGGGGCGGCCGAAGTAGTACGGGAGAGCAAAGACGAGGATGTCCATATCTTGACGTCCTTGGGAGGGGAGACATTGCAGAGATAGTCCACTAAGTAACACTACTAGATAGGTGTGTAAAGGTTACTTAGGTATAGGCACTTTTGCAGAGCACGTCTCCAACCGTACCCAAATCCTACCAAAAACAAAGTCGATGACGTACCAAAAACACCCAAGATCTTTCAAGTTGCCTTCCATCACCAGCCAGCATCACGATTGCTATATCCACCGCCGATGCCTCTCAAACATATCCACAAACGTCTCCTCGCCCTGAAGCTTCTCATCCCGCTTCAACTCATTCTTAACCCTCACACTTTACACCTCCTGCAGCACATCAAACGCATATGGATCCCGCGTCATCCACCCCGCCTAAGCGTCCACAACCCTCACCGCAAAACCAACCTCGCACCGAAACCACTCCTTATACAGTTTTCCCTCAGCCTCAAAAATCCACCACCAATTCAACAGACCAAGATCTCGGTGTGTCGTCTTCTCCACGAGCCCGGCGTACAGCACGTCCTGCGCCAGATGCTCCAAGCTCAAACCCGGCAAGCCGCACAACCTCTAAATCTCCTCGACGCGTTCCTCCGGGTCCTCGGCTATACCGATCCTGACGAGCCCAGGGAGCCTGGTCGAGGTGAAGACGTAGACGTGGCGGCGGTAGTCCTTCTCGGTCAGCTTCTTGGTCAGCTCATTCGCCAGGCTCGCTTCGAGATTGCGCATGAAGCGCGTCTCCAGTATGCCTGAGGCGCTGTTCAGCTTGCCCGCACCGCCCTTTGGCCGGGCGCTTGGCTTGGAGCGGCTTTGGTGTTGGTTGTCGAGCTGGTCGTTGATGTCTAGACGGTTTACGCCTGCCACTAGGGCCGTTGCTGGGGATGGGCTGCTCGGTCGTTGGCTGGAATGGGCCCGAGGACTGCGCCGGGACATGACTGGTGAGCTTCTGGGTGAAGAGCCTGACGATGGAGCGCGGGAGAGCGAGATGGCTGGTGCGGGGCCGGGGGCGCGGTTGGCGGCAGCTAAACGGTGGAGTAGATCATTGAGGCTGGCCACTTGTGCTTCGGGTAGCGGGTAAAATGTTGATACTGGAGCCAAGTGCGAAGAATACTACGTGTAGTGTGTGCTCTAACTCCCTGGTGGTGTTGGTGGCAAGGGCACTGAACGCTATGTCTAGACTGATACGCCGTGTGGTGGGTCAAGAATAATTTCATAGATGCGTTGCCGGCAGCAGTAGGTTTATTTGGCAGCTCCGAGTGCCTTCTTACTGAAAGGCCTCTGATGTGTGAGTGCTACATAGTTTCAGAGTTATTGCGCTACAACCTTCTCCAACGATGAATCGACAGTATCATTGTTCTACAGTGTCCCTGGTTTAACGATACTGGTGGACGGCGGGGTCTGACGAGAATATGTTTTTCCAGACGGTTGCGTTTGATGTTAAGGAGGCGAAGTTCAACTGAAAATGCTTAGTCCAGAAGCGGGCGTCGGAGAACAGGTGAATACAGTGAGCAGGGACGAGTTTTCTTCATCACTGCTGAGGCCACTTCCGCAGAGCTATATCATGACCCGACATTAGAGCAGTGGCATTCTAATTTTTGATACCTAACGCCTGTTTACCATCAACCTCATCTTTGGTAGCCTCCGCTTAGGTAGATACGCCTAAGCCCTTGTCCACACCATTTTCCCTTCCCATTCGCAGCCTCATTCCATCCAGTAGCTCGCTGCTGTCCATAATAACTTCCCACCGTAGATCACGACCCCAGTTTTCTTTCAATCTGACCATCATCCCTTTTCAAATTCATTCATGAATTCCCATCCAGAACCACGACCACGCCATCGCGCCATTCGTTACACCCCCCCATGTCAGTATTCCAGATGACAGCTACTAGACTCCCTCCGTTCCTGCCGAACCACCCTCCAGTTCCTCATGCAAGTGCCTGACCCTGAAGGCCTCAAATGCGGACTTGGTTATACCCGCCAGTATGACCTGCCTTGGAAGTGATGCTTCAAACTGCGGCGCGATCTCCAGCTCGCAGAAGCGCACCAGGACTTTGACATACAATGGGTGCAAAGGTGCAAGATTCGCACGTGCAACCAGTACGCTGCCGACCTCCTGATCATCGCAGGGCGCGGTGGCCTTGCCCCACGTCTTATTGTCGCTGCAGCTGAGGTGCAGACTCGCCGCGGCGGTGTTCGTGGCGGGATTGGCGCCCTTCCAGGCGGAGTCGTGAGGGTCTGTGATGGTGAGCAGCGGGTGGCCGATGCGTGCTGGGATGGAGGGGGAATCTCGGACGAGGAAGAAGACGCCCAGTGGGATCGTGATGGCCTCAAAGGGCGGCACGTCGTAGGTTGTCTGGGCGCCCTGGCAGTTGATGCGCACGGCTTGAACCCTTCCACCCGCGTTGGCCTGCATGCTGTCCAGAGGTGCACTCCGCGCACGGAAGGATTGGACGCAGTGATGAAAGTCGAGGAGGTCGATATCACGGCATCGCATCTCCTGGTTCCCCACCGTGCTGTATGCAAGAATAGTGCCTCTCCAGTCGAAGTGAGCGGTGCCTGGCTTCTTGGTCGTGGCCCTCACGGCACGGTTGGGCAATGAGCCATCGAGGAAGAACTCATCGCGGCATTCGACGTGGACGGTGTTCAAGAGCTCGCGGTCCAGTTTAGCATTGTATCCGACCGAATAGCCCTGGATAGGGGCCTGGCCTTCAGGAAAGAGGTGAGGTTTGAGATCTGGAACATCGACCTGGTCGCTGTCTCGGGTGCAGTGCAGCCACGTGAGGTGAGGCTCGCTCTTGTCCTGCTGGAAGATGATCGCAAGGAAGTGCTCCTTGCTCGGACGCGAGGTGAGGTCGAATTTTGAGTACGCGCGGCAGAGAAGGTTGTGCGTCGGCCAGTCCGCTTTGAAACACTCCTTCGAGCAGTAGTGACCACTGTGGCAGCGGCTGCATTTGTCCTTGGTGCTTTTCCCGCAAGAAAGGCAGAAACTACCTGAGTCGGCCATCGTGAGCTTGGTGAAAGTGGACGAGCTGCAGTGAAGAGGATGAGGAGGAAGTGTGTTGAGGAAGATGAAGCAAGTGAGGGAGGTTCATTAAGGAAGATGGCGGCGAAGGTGTTGGTTTAAATGGAAATAGCCGGACAACGAGGTGCCTGGCGCTTACCCAAAAAAAGAAAGAAGCAGGCCTGACTTTCCTTTGACGCTATCCACACTGCCACCAACATCCACCACCCCGCTCACCTAGTCCTCAACGCCCATTTTCCACAACCTCTAGTGCACCTTCCCCACCGCGGCCAAAGCCAGCCCCGCCATGGACCGCCTCACCCTCTTGAGCTCACGGTCCCCTCCCTCGTAGACCGCGGCCGCATATGCCACACGCCGCCTTCCCAACCGCATCCGGCGGCACCGCCCGCCTCCTGTCTGAAAAGCCATATTTTTTTGCCGACCGACGACTCTGAATCTATTTCTACCCAGCACCGCTGTGGCCTCGTGGCCTTCACGACGCGGCTGGTCATCCCGCACGCTTGCCGCTTCCGCTGGCCACACTGTGGCTGCTGCGCGCCGTTGTCGAGACGAAGCACAACGACGAAGCGGGCGTGAACGGCGACGGCGGCGGAAAGGAGTTGTTGTCCACGGTGCTGGAGTGGATGGCGCACGCGGGGTTGGTGCTCTTTGGGATGGAAGTGACGGAGGTTGAGGTCGAGACTGGGCTTGGGGAGCTGGCGGGGGTGGGGAGGAGCGGGTTGAGGTTGGCGAGGTGGGAGGTATTGAAGCAGAGGTTTGGGGAGATGGGAGAGGGGTGTCGTAGAAGGGTGAGTAGCAAAGTGTTTGGGAAGGGATAGTTGATGGTTATGTAGGACGTAAAGGTAATCAGACCGGCGCTTTCAGATGGTAGGGTCGTTGTGTTCGTTGCAACTCGGATCAGGATTGGCATTGCTCATCGCGGTTAATCTGAGAGCTGTTGTGGCGGTTGTGCTTGGCAGTTCAAGAGAGACGACAGTTAATGTAAATAATTAACTCAGAATAGCAAGAGTAAAGAAGATAGAGGCACTAGAACGAAAAAGGTTACTTGTGGGGGGCCGACGGGCTCTCGTGCGCATGATCCTCTTAGCACGCCTGCTAAAAAAGCTTTAGGTTTACCCTCGGCCATGCCCCGACACGAGAGATACGGCCACCCTCGTCAACGCCTAGGGAGAAGGCTCCGACCTTATTGAAAGCCCCCTCTTCTTGCGCTGGACGGACAAAGAGTCCATCCAAGTGTGGTCCACCCACGCCGGATATTTGGAAAATCAACATTCTGATGCCTTCCATGTTCTGCGCTCTTCCGTCTTCGACACGTAGAACCCAATCCAGACTAAACGTCATCGGTCCATAGGCACCAAGGGTAGCATCCCATTGGTAGACGGAACCTTCATCGCGATGTTGAATCGCTGACAGGAGAGGTGGCTCTTTACTGACCTTTCCACGCAGACATAGATGGCTACCAGGAAGTACTCTCCCGGTCGAGTGATCTCTCATGGTCTTGATATGATGCTCAATCATCTCGCATTCGAACTCATTAGGAGGTGAGCCCTGTCGCCAGCTGCCCGATCGAACGTCCACCTCTTCTTCACGGGACGCCCAAGACCAGTTAGGAGCAGCAAAAGGCTCAGTGCCATCTTCGATATCGGAAAGTCTTCGAACGGATTGCTCATAGGAAAGAAGGGGCGATATTGTCCAGCAAAGGTTCTGACGCCATGACTGGTCGTACCAGTTCCCGGCAAGGTAGAGGAAAGCTCTCTCGTCAGCTTTTGCTGTCTCGTATAGCATGTTGGCAAGATTGGACAGAGCAGATAACTTGTCCGTTAACCTCGACAACTTTCTTTTGTTGAGTTCAATGATGCAATGCCGCCATACATCGACACAGTGGTTCGTATACCAGGTTGTTGCTCCAATGACTTTTGTACAATCTTCAGAGTACGTTCTGTTAGGGCACCTCAAGTGGGTCATTCTTTCTCCGAAGATTAGAATCCTGCTAGACATGACTTGTTCCTGCCAAACCCATCCTCGTGTATTCCAAGTGCTTGATTCATGATCAGCGTCAAAAACATGATCTTCTGCTCGCACAGGAACGCACTCAGGAGCCAGAGAAACGCAGAACGTCCCGGATATGTCCGCATGGATCGATAATTGGAAGGATAGTTCGACCGAATTCAGCTTCCGAGTTTTCAGAAAGCTTGTGTCGGATGAGGTTGACCAGGCGGCAGCTATCGTGACAAAAGCAGAGTTGTAGATTTTGAACATGAGAGCGGACTCTTTGTTAAAATCTGCACCGTCATCGCCCTGAACAATGCAGAGCGCATCAATCCAGAGGTACCGTATCTTGAGCTTGCGTGCGACCTGAACAGCATCTTGAAGGCACGATGGTAACTCCGAGAATGAGATGCTGGCCATGTGCTGCTGCATATTTTCTGGTGTGGTCGTCAATGCTTTCTCCGGCTCGCCCCAGCAGTAGCTCAACGTAGCGTACTTGCCGGACATCTTGAGGAATGGCATGGATGCCTCTTCATTGCTCATATCCACCAGAACGATGTCTCGGTCAAGTCCATCACCACGATATCCTGAGGTCAGGGGCGGTTCCAAGTCAAGCAACCGTGATGGAGCAAAAGGCGACGGTGTTGAATTTTTAATACTCGGTGACGCTGAGGTGGCGCCCCCATTGTTCTCGGTTTCCTCCGGCAATGGTGAACGTGCCTCGTGTGGACCAGGCTTTTCAAACACCGCCCCTACACCTGAAACCTTTCCAAAATCTTGCTCGGGTTCTAAATCGTATTCAGAGTCCTCTTCGTCTTGACAGTTGCTGCGACAACGCTCTGGATCGTTCTCACACAGCTCTATCCAGCTCCTGATTTGTTCCACTTGTTTGTTGGAAAGCGGGTCGTCTTCGCAAGGTTTCTTCCGAAGGTGGAACCAGTCGTTGCAAGGGTCACCATCTGCTTATTGTGAGACTCTTAGGCCGATTTCAAGGAGTGCAATAACATTACCCGACTGCGCGTATACCAAGAACTGGAAGGCATCACTCTGCCAGCCTGGTATCGAGCTGTGATGAACACTAGCAACGATTGCATTCAGGTGAAGGTCGGAGAATCCACCAGTCCATTCGTATTGAACTCTGATCCGAAGCTCTCCGGAATCGGGCATCCACCAAGAGCTCGTGCAGTACTTTTCGTAGAGAGTTTGCTTCAAAGCACGGCAGAACTTGCATCCGCTTTTCGCACCAGACGAGAGCGTTGAAATGTCGGCGTCGAAGCGAATACCACCGTAGATTCTGACGTTCACGAAATGAGGTGTGGGATTGAAGGGGTCGGGGGTGCCAAGTTTTTTGTATTTGAGCGATACTTCGCCGTCTGTGGACTGTGTGGCATACTTTTGGACGCATCTATCGTCAAGGTCCAGCAGGCGAGTGCATCTATGACAGAGTGCAGTTTTATGTGGGGGGTCGCCATTCATCGGTTGCGTCGGCAAAGGTGCCTCAATTTCAGGATTCCAGGAAAGCGTTCTGGGAAGTAGTGGTGGTTCGGATGTTCCTTCATGAGGATCAAATCGCGGATAACTTGAGGTCGTCATGTTCGTGTATAGAATCAAATGTGCAGATCACGCTTTTGTTGAGTATCGGTAAGATCCAATAGTATGCGGTGAGGAAAGCATGGTGACCAGTAGGAATTGGACAGCGTTGGTGTGAAATACGACAGAACCTTTTCGACTTGAAAATGCATCGGAGGCTGCTTTATAGGTGTGACCGCTCTGGATCGACGCGTCACACACTACTGCGCCGTCGGAGCAACGGTGACGTGAGTTGGGCAGTATGGCATAATTGTATACGAGGCAGTCTGTATGTGGTGTGACTCCGGTTTATTGTTACAGCGCAGCAGCTGCAAGCCACTCGGAACGACCAACCCCACGGATCAGCTAGTAGATCGGACAGGGATGAGGCTTTCAGAGCGTCACGGCATTTCATACCATGCCGCATACACGACCTGTGAAGGCGTTACACATCCCCTCAGTTCTCCTGTGAACTCTCTCCTCCTCGCCCACCCATTCCCTGGTTGACCGCGTACCTTCGCACTATCACGGGCGTGTGCTTCTCAACATTCAGGTCAATTCTATGGAGCAATACTGACTGACCTGCTTTCCAGTAACTGAGTCCTGACTTCCCATTCCCAACAAAAGCTCTTGGTGCGGTCCTGGAAAGTGGCAACACAACCATGTGTTCTCAGAATAAAGTTACTGATGCGCTGGCTGCCAGGCGTGATTCCGCAAGGGCGGTCCGGCGCCGGATGATGCAGGCCTTTTTACAAGCTTAGTTAAGTATAAAAACAAAGAAGCGCCCCAGTGCTTATTCTTCGACCTCAGTACCGCCCCTCTACTCACCAAACGAATGCTTCAAGCACACCTTCCTAAAATTCGCCCCCTTCTCCGCCATCTTCTCCAAACAGCCCACCAGCGCCCCTACCGGCCCATTAACCACCTCAACTGTCGGTATTCGAACGCCACCCCATAGCCCACCACCGCCCACTCCAGCGCCTTCCGCGCCCGTTCCGCCCCCTCCAGCCGCGACGGCACCGTCACAATCCTCCCGCCCGCCCCCAGCGGCACGAAGCTAAACGGCATCTCCAAGGCGGCCACGGGCATGAGCGCGCCCAGATGGGTCAGCGCGGCGTGGTTGGCGGGGGAAGCGGGTGGTGAGGATGAGCGGGACGCCGGCGGCGCGGACGAACTGGATGGCCATGAAGCCGAGGCTGGAGGTGCCGCCCAGGGCGGATAGTTGGCGCCGGCGCGATTCGATGCCTTCCCCTTCTCCCGGCGGCAGTGGATACCGCAGGTGTTTGAAGATGTCGTCGGCGGCCGTGCTAGAGCGGAACTGTCGGAGGGACGGCGAAGCTCAGGGTGTCGGGCACGATGGCGTGGCTCTGGTGCGTACCGGACTTGGCGGGCCGTGCGGGACAGCGGGCAGGGCGAATCGGGAGGGCGACCGTGGTGGCGCGTCTGAGGATAGCGGCGCGCCGTGGGGTAGAGCAATGGTGTGGGTGGGTGTGAGGAGGCGGATAGCAAGGAAGCGTACGGCACGAGACAACGTAAATCGAAGGCCGGTAAGGTTCTGTGCGATGGCTTGATGGTGTTAGCCGGAAGGCTGGATGTGCGCCAACGCTTCACTTCGTCACCAAACAAGCCGTGTTTACATCCCCCAACCCAACGTTCCTCGGATCCACGTCCCGGTACAACTTCGCCATCATCTCCTAGGCTCCTACTATCACAAAGTTCAAGGAAAGGGCTTTCTGTTGACCTGGGGTCTTGAGAAGAAAACTGGCGTTGAGAGGGGACTGCGATGAATAGAGCAAGAGATGCGCAAGTAGAGGCACCCTGGGTTTGGTTCTGGTGGCTTCCATCAAGCACTGCTTGGCCCAGACACGAACACACCACGTGCAGCCCCTTTCCGGATTAGCGCAAGTAGACAGCGACTACTAAAAAAAGGGTTCCGCCATTCCTTCTCTGTTCCTCTTCACCTCAACTTTTCCAAACACTCGGCCACCACATTCCGAACCCGCCGCGCACTACCCAGCAACCATGGGCTGTGAAGACCTTTGCGTCTGCCTCATCCAGGCCTGCGTGTATATCTGGACCTTCTTTGTGCTCCTCATCTGCGTCCCGTGGCTTTGCATCTGGTTCGTCCTGCGCAGCATCGTCTACGCTCTCACCTGCGGACACTACGGTTTCCCCAAGGTATGACCACATGCCCACCCTCTATTTTGCAATCTCACCAACCGGACACACAGAACCCCGACGGCGATGGCAACAAGGTCAACAACCACTTCGCGCAGTTAACCGCTCTTGTGCGCCGTCCCTCCACCACGGGCACCAAGATGGACGATCAGCCCGGTGTGGCTCAGAACCACGCCCTCGGCGCCGTTGCCGCTGATGGCAACGCGGCCAAGATCCAAGGCGACGATGTAGTGTGAAGGGGAGAGGGTTGAGGGGGAAAGCTGTAACGATACGCGTACAGCTCGAGTGGACGACCAAGCTTGACCGGCAATACCAATCACTTGCTCTCAGTACCTGTTCACTTCTTCCCGTTGATGTTCATTTGCAGTGAGTGTCCTATCCAGATGTCTTCCCCAATAGCGGAACTGTAATCGCTATGATTTGTAGAAGAAACAAGATGTTCCACAGTCGCGTGCTTGCGTACGCAGCGACGGCAGAGCGCCGTCATCTTCAGGTCATATGAAGCTTCCAAAGGTACGTTGAGTATCTTTCATTCCGCCCTTAAACCAACGCCTGGGCTATTGACTCCAACGACTTCACCGCTGTAAACCTAGGCTTTTCTCTCTCCACGATACCCCCAACCATCTCCTCGCCTGCTTCACCAACACAAATAGCAAATCCCACACCAGCTTTCAGGGCTGGCACCACATCTCTCTCGACAGAATCGCCAATAAACACCATCTCTTCCGGCGCAACCCCGTATTCCCGAAACACCTTCTCAAACAGCCCCTCCGTCTTCGACGCTCGCATCCCCCCACTGGTCGCCAACACATCAACATAAGGCGCCAAATCCAGCATATCGAGAGTCCACCTCTGCGCGTCAAGCGGCCCTTCAGTAACGACAACCACCTTCCTCGTCGGCCGAACGTCCGTCGATTTCAGCAGCCTCAAAAGGCTCAACGCACCAGGCTTCAAGCTCAGCGCAGCGCGGAGCGCCTCTTTATACCTGTCGGCGAGTAAATCGAGGTAGAGGTCCTCAGGAACGAGCCCAAAGGCACGGAGCAGCGCGCCGAAGCGCTCACGCCGGTATTCCGTCGACGTGCGGCCGTCGGTGAAGGCGGGGGCGGTGTTGGACCGCAGGATGTGGCCGTATGCCTCCTTCAGTTCTGCGGCTGGGATAGACGGGTGCGCGGCGTGGATGGCGTCGAATACAGCCGTTGCTGCTTTTCCGCTTGCGGCGCGGAAGTGGTGGAGGGTGTCGTCGAGGTCGAATCCCCACCATTGCTTTGCAATCAGTGACTGTCGGAGTGCCTCCAGGGTGGGGTATTGTTCCGGGACGTCGGGGATAGTGGTTGCCGTGGCCATTGCAGCAGATGGATACAGCGGAGTGGGACGGTTGTTTATAATGTCGGTTTCTTTCTAGACCAAGAGGCCGTGGCTTGGTAGGTTGTTGTTCACGCCGTCGTGAGATTTGCGGTGGTTAAAAAGACTGGTGGGATTGAAGGTCGTGTATTTAGAGAGCTCCGGCTAGCTGTCGAAGATCAATTTTCGCTTGGAGTGAAAATACTCCAGCTATTGGTCGACATGTGAAGCTGCCAAGATTCTAGGTAGGTAATCACGTCATTTTCCTCTCGGATGATGCTAGACCCAGAAACTCTCTATATTAGCAAGTAGTTTGAACGAAGCGTCAACCATTCCATCGATTTCTTCGGTCAATCATGTTTGAAGAGTACGACGTACTATCATGAAACCTCTCTCCGACGAGCAACTTACGGCCCTGGCGGGAGAATACTTCGCTCCAGTCGGCTTGTACCAACACACCAAAACCCTACCATTCCTTGGAACTTTGGAATACAATCCCAAGTCATTGATCGCCGGCCAATGGACCGAGCTCATCGTTGAATACACTGTTGGTGCCAGCGGCCTGGCCGATGGAGCTTGGATCAAAGGTACCTTCAAGTTCTACTCGGACTGGGCTCTATTCCAAACGACGGATCCGGGAAACGACAACTACATATCAGCCGAGTACATCGCCGGCCCGCTCCATCCCGGCCAAACACCTGCGACGGTCCAGTCGCTTGCCGTCCGATTTGACCAAAAGGGACATGAGCGACCTTTTCAGAAAGCAATTCTGATTGACGTGGTTGATGGTTTTCTGAACCCGGGTGACAAGATTGTTGTGCGCATCGGTGATCGACGGTGGGGCTCCCGCGGAACTCGCGTTCAGACCTTCGTGGAGGACAAATTCTTGATGAGGTGGTACATCGACCCCGTTGGAACCTCGAGATTTGCACCCATCAAGCCGGACATTGCCATCCCAATCAAACCAGGGCCCATCGCGAAAGTCCAAGCTATTTCTCCCCGTGTAGTCAGACCTGACGTGCCCTTCCCAATCCACGTCCACACTGAAGATGCATGGGGAAATGCCACGGCTGACTTGGATGGATTGGAGGCCCGGATCGCCATAACAGACGAGGCGTCATCTGAAGCCATCATTGACAAGCAGCTCACCTTTCCGGGCCAGGGATGGACTGTCACCAGCACAATAGTATCACTTCCAACGAAGGCAGACTACACCGTGTCAATCTCAGTGTCGGACCGTCGACACGACAGCACCATCATCGTCACCACCACGGGCTACATAACAGCAGATCCCTCCCTCCCCACCCCCCGCCCCATCTTTGCCGACCTCCACGTCCACTCCGACGACACCGTCGGCACAAACTCCACCACCTACAACTTCACCTACGCCCAGCACATCGCCGGCCTCGACGTCGTCGGCTACACCGCCAACGACTTCAACATCACCCAAACGCGCTGGGACCAGACCCTCCTCGCCATCGCGCGCGCCAACATCCCCGGCAAATTCATCGTTTTCCCCGGCACCGAATGGTGCGGCAACTCCGCCGCCGGCGGCGACCACAACGTCGTCTTCCTCTCCGACCCAGCCACCACCACCCCGGCCTTCCCCCTCGACCGCGCCGGCAACGTCGTGCGGAGCTTCGAGTGGAACGAGCACGGCCCCGCCCAGCTGGTGCCCGGCGCCTGGCCGCTCGACGAGCTGTACGCAACGTACGCGCAAGACGAGCACCGCCACCTGCTCATCCCGCACGTCGGCGGCCGCCGCTGCAACTTGGCCTGGCACCATCCGCGTTTGGAGCGCCTGTTGGAGATTGGTAGCGCGTGGGGCTTGTTCGAGTGGCTGCTGCGCGACGCCGTGAGGCGCGGGTGGAAGATGGGGGTGTGCGCCAATTCGGACGAGCATCGCGGGCGGTGCGGCGGCGGGGTGCCCGGCACGGCGGTGTTTGGGACGAAGGGCGGGTTGACGGGCGTGTTGGCGGAGAGGTTGGAGTGGGAGGATGTGGCGGGCGCGCTGAGGGCTAGGCGGACGTTTGCTACGACTGGGGAGAGGTTGGTTGGGTTGGTTAGTGCGGGAGAGGGCAGGCTTCAGGGGGATGATGTGGATGTGAGGGTGAGTGAGGATGTTACGATGAAGTATCGGTTCTATGGGGGGAGCGGGTTTGCTTCTGTTGAGGCTTGGGATGCTACTGGGGAGATCTTTCATCGCGACCTCCAGCGAGAAGCGGAGGAGCTCGCGCCGCCGGACTCGGGTCGGCGATGGAAGGTTCGTGTCAAGTGGTCCGGAGCACGGGTCTATGACAGGTACCGCGAAGCTGTCTGGAAGGGATCGATTCTTGTCACGGGCGCCGTCATCTCGCACGTTCGGCCGTTTGGCGGGGTGCTGGACAACCCGGAGGATGTGATTGAGCAGGCTTCCGAGACCCAGGTCATCTTCAATACACGCACGAGTGGAGACTTCGATGGCGTCGACATCTTCTTCGGTCCTGGGCCTGAGATGCCTTCTTCTATCAGTGTCACGGGGAAATTGGGGGGATATGTCAAGGTGGGAAATGTCCTTGACGGAAATCCCCACAAGCCGCAGCCTGAGTTCCGCTTAGCCGCCAATAGACATGAGCTGGAACAAGACGATGGGAAGCAGATTGAGATTAATGGTGGAGCAGAGCTTGCTATCTCCGCTAAAGCTCTTCTAGATATCTCTCTCCCTCGACGAGTGGAAGGGGATTACACTTTTCCCGCTGGTACTTCTACTATCGGAGACAACCAGGCAGTCTACTTCGTGGGTAGAGAATGGAGTGGCGGTAAAGTTATCACCAGTCCGATGTTTCTCAAGTATGTGGCTTAATCTAAGTGGTCGAAGTGCGTCCTGTCATGGAAATGCTGGCAAGGGAACTTCGATATCTTAGAAGGATCAGTTTTATTAGTTAATATGTTTAGATATTGGTTTAACTGCGGCTTGCTTAGTGTAGTGGGCCATCTTTCCCGTCGGGATCTGACGGAGCCTGAGGAGGTTATGGGTGCCACCTTATGCCTGGTTAGGCAGATTATCAGATTAGATAGATTAGTCACGTGTTGCGGTCGTATATCGCCGCACCTCCTCTATAGACTAAGCATCGTGCTTTTGCACTCCATCAGGATCATTAAACTCCACCGAAAACATTATGTTTATAAACAAAGTGAGTTGCATACGCAGGGTGGTCGAAGAGCTTTGACAGGTCAGTGTCACCGCTGCTACCTGCTTCACTCACTACTGGGCTTGGACCTTGAATTCGCTTCCCGGTGACTTCTACCATTCACCGTTTGGGTGTGGTACCGGGGTTGATAACACCTCGCGTGCGGCACCATATCGGCTTAGCGCAAGTATCCCGCGGCTACAAAAAAGGGTGCCGCCATTCCACTCCCTCCCTCTCAACCTCAACTTTTCCACACTCGTCCAACAAGCACCGACACGATGGGTTTCACGCCTAACAACTCCAAGTGGGGCTGGGAGCAACAGAAACCCACCTTCATCCCTCGCCATCTTACCATGGCAAATCAGTGGGTTGATGAGTCCGCGCTCCATATGCCCGCGACGACATCTGGATGTGCCTCATCAAAGGCTGCATCTCCATCTGAACCTTCTTCGACCTCCGCATCTGCGTCGCGTGGCTCTGTAACCGAGGTATGGATGGCCACTCCCTACTTTTGCACGTCTGCCAACATCTCACTGACCAGACACCCAGAACACCGACGCCGATGGCAACAAGTCCAGCAACAACCACTCCGCGCAGTTGAACGCCCATGCTCCCCCTCGTTCCAACGACCAGGGCGCCGAGAGGGAGAACCAGCAAGGTGCGGCTCAGGAGACGGCCTCTGGTACAGTTCCTGGCGGGGAAAGGAAGCAACCCTCTACTTGAGTCCGTGGCATAGCCACGCGACAAAGGTCCAGGGCGATGAGATTGTTTGATGGGGGAAAGGATTCAGCAGGGGAAGATGCAACGATAGGTGTACGGCGCCAGTGAACGGCCAAGCTTGACCCTCAATACCAATCCACTTTTGTCTGCTCTTAGTGCTTGTTTATTTTTCGTGTTGATGTTAGAGATACCTTACCTTCACTTTGTTGGTTTGGAGTTCCGTTTATTACCGACCACTACACCTTCTACAAGAACAGATTCCCTAGGAGACTTAGGCGGAAACCGATAATATAGCGTAGGCGGTATATCTAAAGTGCTGGTATCCAACCCTACTTTCCGCTGACTGGGTTATACGGTGGAAAGTGCTCTAGCACCAGATACATCGGACAAGGAAACGGCTTTGTCTCGCTTCTTGAGAGTTAGTCGCCAGCTGTTAAGCAGCCGATTACTTTCAAGGATATCTAATAGGCTGGTAGCTTCCAGGCTCGGAGATGCGAGACACAGACAAAGTCATGGGAGGTGGTTGCTTAACAAGCAGCTGCATTAGTCTAGTTTCAGATTTGCAGCTCTGCACTCCTAGCACTAGCTTAGACTGACTCAGGAAACCGGATGTACAAACGGCGTGCCTGCATACGATACCAAGCAGCTTTCAGCGAATTTAGCATTGATCGGCATTCGTTGGCCATGATTTCTTGTTGAAGCGGAGCAAGGCGACACAACACAATGGCGCAGGAAATTACACAGACATTGGTTGAAAAGTGCAGCACCCCACGGTTTTCGCACTCTCCCAACAAACATACTTACCTCCGTCCTCTTACGACAACGAAAGTGACCTGCGGAATGCCACCTGTTGCGTTCATGTTTCTGTTCAAAGGCCAAACAAAATGGCCTATTCCATGCCATCGGCCAACGCACAGTACCGCTCCGTTGAATCTTCTTTATCCAGGGAGATGCCATGACGTGGGAAACGGCACGAAGCCTACTGCAAATCAGCATCACCACACCTTCTTCGGGGGTGACTTCGCTGTGGGAAAGAGGTATTTCATTCCGTCATGCTGAAAATATATGATGACGGCAGTTAATGTGCATAGCTCTAGTGGCCCGGCAAGTGCTCATCGAGCACTTCCTTGGCACTTTTCCATCTGTATGATCCCGCAGTTCATTATCTGTATCATGTTCAAATATCTCGAAGGCTAACCAGCAAGGCCAACAAGGCAACCAGACTGGATCTTACAAAGCTAGGTTGGTTCCCTTCGGTTTCACTCAGAGGTTCTTCTTTACCGGGCGACGCCTGCTGCAAGACTCCAAGACCTCATCGACGTCGACGAGTGCCAGCTGCAAGGCCTGCAACAAGAACTTCAAAAATGCAGAAGCCCTGACACAACACATGAGCAACGCACCGTGTCACAAGGAACCCATCCACAAGTGCGACCCTTGCCGCAGATCCTTCTCCAACGCAGAAGCCCTCAGTAGGCACTTGCAAACATCATCCCGACACACCAATGCCACACCATTGAAGAAGTTACAACTGCTGTTGCTTCCCTTCTGCCGATACTTTCTATCGTGGTTCTCTATTACGCCGGCCGACTTCCTTGAGCGCGTCTTCGGCCCCAAACCCCGCAATCATCCTCCACACTCTTGTCCCCACTGCGCTCGATCTTTCCAGGACGCAACGGCGCTGGCGAACCACATTAATGCCAAGCATCGATCACGCGCCGCGCCGAACGAAACGCCGCTTGATGTCTTCTTCCGGACGTACGAGGTGGCGAACGGATTCCGCTATGACCGAGCGAAAGCGCCGCCCAGGTCCTTCGCCCAGTTGCGCGAGCATATGCACTGGAAGAAAAAAGATCCCAATCACATCTACGCAAGGGGAAGATACAACGCAGCGCTGCAGGCAGAGCTGGAGGTCTGGTTTGGCAGCGAGGATGAGCTTTGCAACTGGCATGCGCTTTGCCGCGCCGTTGGGATCACGCCGCTGCCGCCGGATGGTAGCGGGTGCCGAAGAGCGTTGCGGGAGAAGCACGTCAACCTTGTTGATCTGATTCACTGGGCGAGATCGGGGGCGGGCGAGGAAGAGCGCTTGACAATCTTTCTGGATCAAAAGAAGTTAGGGAAATACTGTAGGAGGACCAAGAAGTGGTTCCCGCTGATGGATGTGAAGACTGCCGGTAGTCAGGGCGATGGGAAAGTTGTCATCAGACACTTACTAAGAAGGTTACCCAGGTTCATCGATATTTAGGATAGCTCTTGCGGGTGGCGGCGTCCGAAAAGAAATTTTGTTTACTCTATTTAAGCCTGGTCGAGCCTATAAGTAGGGTGAGGGTGTTTATAGGGTATCATAAAAAGGGTTCGTAGGCTTTCAATGTTTGAGAACAAACTCCAACAAATGGAACAGTCTGGCATCACTTTTTTTTTTGGGTCAACCACTACTACCCGAATATCACATGTTTCTCTTACTTGTCCCGATCAATACACCCTCACGCTACACCCTGCTTTCGTACGCGTAAATCGTTACTTCAAAGAGGGCACACTCGAAAACATTTTAAGAGACTTTTCCCGCTTTCTGGTACCGATAGAAAGCTCCTCGTCCAGAATACGACCAGAAATCAGCCGCTGCACCGCCCAATTGTCGTCCTCGTCCTCTTTTCCTGGCAAGCCACCAACGGCTCTTACCCTCAGATTTCCGTCATTGAGCTCTCTTTTACTACTCAAAAGCCGCATCACGTAGTCGAAAGTGTGGTTCTCGGGCCGGGCATGCCGAACTGGTTGGGAGACAACAGCGAAGCAAATCCCAGCCGGTCCGTAGGCAGTAAACACCAAGAATGACAGCATGCTGAGAATAGCCGGCTGATCGGTTTGGACCTACAGGTAAGAATGCTTCAGTTGGTGGAAAGCTCGGTGAGCTCGGGCCGAGACAGGGATGTTTGAGCATTTCCACATCGGGGACCCCATTTGTCATCCCGAAGAGGATGCACGCCTGTTCATATCTCGATAAAACGCCCTGCAAGTGTCGAAGAAACTGAACCTCACATCCCCCCTTTACTTTCCTTCCTATGGAGAATCAAAGCGCCGCACGACTCACCCACCGCAATGACAACCCCCACCCCAGCATCCCCCGACCCGTCCGACCAGCCAGAAAAAGCCCCGCCTCCCTCGCGCCCTCCCAACCCTCCCACCCCCCGCCCCATAACCGGCTGGCGCTGGGCCCTCTCCGTCGCCGCCATCCTCACCTCCGTCTTCCTCTTCGCCCTCGACACCACCGTCGTCCGTCCCCCCGTGGCCCCCTCCCAAAAATTGGCTAACCGCCCCCTACCAGGTCGCCAACATCCAACCCCACATCCTCCACGACCTCGGCTCCATCTCCAAGCAGCCCTGGCTCGGCGCCGCCTTCGTCCTCCCCGCCGCCGCGCTGCAGCTCCCCTGGTCCAAAGCGTACAGCCTGCTGAACCTGAAGTGGCTCTACCTCGCGCACGTCGTGCTGTTCGAGGCCGGCAGCGCGCTGGCCGGGGCGGCGTCGTCGATGGACGCGATGGTGGTGGGGAGGGCGGTGGCGGGGATTGGGGGCGCGGGCATGTACGTGGGCGGGATTGCGTATCTGAACGTGTGCACGACGGCGAATGAGCGGCCGGTTTACGTGAGCCTGGTTTCGCCGGTTTGGGGGTTGGGGACCGTGTTGGGGCCGATTGTGAGTTTGAGAGGGACGGAGAGTTTGGGTTGAGGGTTTGCTGACGTGCTGAGGGGGGGATAGGTGGGTGGCGCTTTTGCGGATAGCGGGGCGACGTGGCGATGGGGGTTCTATGTCAATTTGGTTATCTTTGCGGTCAGCGCGCCGGCTATGCTGGTGGCGCTTCCGTCGATTGATCTGGCTGCCGGGTTGGCGTGGCGCAAGCGCGCGAGGAGGTTCGACTGGCTTGGTTGCGGCGTCTTCTGCGGTTGGTGCATCGCTTTCATTATGGCCGTCAACTTTGGTGGGACTACCTATTCCTGGGACTCGGCCGACGAGATCACGCTGTGGGTCTTCGCCGGAGTGCTGCTCCCGGCCTTCGCGCTCTCCCAGTGGTGGCATCCTTTTGTCTCAGCTCAGTTCCGCCTGTATCCGACGCAGTTGTTGCGCAATTGGCGCTTCTTGGTGCTGCAGGTCTGCGCGTTTGCTGGCGCTGGAGTGACATATGTATGTCTACCCCGTCCTGTGCCGTGTTGTTTGTTGGTGCTGACGGATGTTGCAGATCCCCATCTACTACATCCCGCTGTTCTTCCAGTTCGCCCGTGGCGAGTCGTCGCTGGAGGCTGCTGTCCGCCTTCTGCCTTTCGTCTTCATGGTCGTTGTCTTCTCCCTGGCAAGCGGCTATCTGATGAGCCGGGCCGGGTACGTCAGCCCGTGGTTCGTCGCCGGCTCAACCCTCAGCTTGGTCGGATCAGCATTGTTATGTGAGTAATCATCTCCTTCCAAGTCCGAGAGCAGTACGGCTGACTGTGAGCCACTGAAGACACTTTGGACTCAGAGTCTTCGGCAAGCCGAGTGTACGGATACAGCGTCATCGTCGGCATCGGTGGCGGCTGCTACCTGATGAGCTCATTCGGCGCTGCTCCCGCCGTGGTCGAAGCACACGAGGCCCTCGACGCGGTCGGGGCGCTGAGCGTGGCGCAGGGCATGGGTCTGGTCTTCTTTGTCTCCGTCGCCGGCATCATCTACCAGAACCTGGGCTACAAGTCCATCGCCCCGCTCGTCCCGGCCGACAAGCTGCAGGACGCTCGCGACCTGTTGGCCGGTAGTAGCAGCAGCCTGTTCGCCACTCTGGATCCCGATACTGCCTCAAAGGTTACCGTCGCCATCGTCCAGGCTCTGGACAAGACTTACCTTCCAGCCGTGGCCGTGGCCTGCTTAAGCCTTTTGTGCTCTCTTACTCTTGGGGTGAGCGTCCACTCTTCGTTCTTTGGTGACCGAGCTGACACCCTCAGGCTGCGAGAGTTCCTAAAAGGACAGTTGTGGTGGGCTAACATGGTGGTCATTATCATCACCTCTGTATGTACGCTCGCAGAACCTGGTCGTAAATCAATACCTACGCAGGAACTCAGCCTATCAAAGAGACAAGTGTAGGGCCTGAAGATGGATCTGAACCGGAGGCAGATCTAAGTGTACTGGCTCTATGGTAGAACGTGTTCGTGTACTTGGCTTGCTGCTGGATGTTGAGAGAAAGGTTACCCGGAAAGCGAATACGCCCCAATCCTGCGCTCTCAAACATAGTCTAGTTCCCCAAACTCACCGCCCGTGTCTTCTTCATACTCTCTAGATTTAGACCTGTCCATATCTCCTTTCTACAACGGGGAAATTCACCAAACCTACGGTGCGGCCACGGACGAAATCGTCACCAGACTCTATTTCCTTGCGGATCTCACCCTCAAAAGCTCTGGCGAAGGCATTTGACTGTTGCACGTCCGATATGATAGACAGGAGAATATGGAGCCAGTCCATCAGCTGCGGAAAGGTGGGATTGGTGGGCGAAAAGCTGGATGAGTCCGTCGTGCTATCGTGTGATCTGGATTGAGAACGTTGAAGCTGGCGAATGCATGACTGCAAGGCTACGTACGCGGCCCACGGAGTGAACGGATGCATCTGTGGAGACTGTCAGGATCAATGATTTCGGCTGCAAGTTCGGAGGCTTATGTACTTTGTTCCCATCGACGTGCTTCACCTGATTGACGACATCGACGAATCCGAGCATGGCCGAGATCCAACGTTGCTGCAGCATGGCAGACCGGAAGCCGGCCCCGACAGCTATGTCCCGTGACTTGCGCTTAGATGCCTCACAGAGAGATAGCTCCGAGGCGTACAACAGTGCCTGAGTGCTCAGGGTAATGGGGTCCAGAGCCACAGTCGACGAGTGGAAGTGCGCCAGGCCATACTTTCTAGCGTTGTCGATGGCGTCGGTGAGCTGGTCGTGTCTGGCCCAGAAGTCGCAGCGGAGGAGGCTTGAAGCCTTCTGCTCATGTGAGAGAGAAACGCACTGGCCGGCGATGGCCATGGATAAAACGAGGCCTTGATGAGGATTCAATTTGCCGCTGTTCGGCATGGCGTAGGCGTCACTGAGCGTGATTGGCTCGCCTGGTAGGCAGGCCGGTAGGAGGCTCGAGATCTGGGATCGGTGGTGTCAGCTGTGGATACTCGTGTGTTGGCCGTCCACTGACCTCCCTCTCGTCGAGTGCCATGCGCGGAGAAGCATCAAAGTCAATGCGAACGAAGATGTCGAGCATAAAGGCAGCCCAGAAAGCTCGCCTGCACCGCTCCTCTTCCGGTTGGCTTAGGTCTGTGACGCCCGACGAATCCAGACGATGCAGACGCAGCAGCTGAGAAATCCACACGACGCGGTTTGCACTGGAAACTGCCCGAGTGAAGAACCCTTTGCGGAACTCGAAAAGGGCAATAAGCACGTAGGCTTGAAGGGCAGTGAGGTTGGTGGATTGGGTGGGCGACTCAATCTCGACTCGCTCGAGGGTGCGGCGAGCGCTTTCGTAGCAGCCATCAGCTAGATGGTTGTACGAACGGCAACGAAAGGCAGCGTGGGCGAAGAGGGCCAGCTGCAAAGCGCTGGTTTCATTGGGCGCGAGCGGGGTGACCGGTGCCACAGGGCAGTCGGAGCGCTCCACGAGAGGAAACGAAGGGTCGACGAGGCGGAAGTATATGTTGGCGCTGGAGCATATCAGCCTGGCTCGGGCAAAGAGGCGGAAGAGCAACACACAGGTCGGTTTGAACGTTCTCCTTCATCAGCTCGTCAGGCAGCAGCTCGGGCGCGCTGGAGGGAGTCACGTGGGAGGCATTGGCATCCAACAGGTCAAAGTAAAAGCACACGGGGCCCGCATCATCGAGGACTTGCATGTCGGGCAGGGTGTCGAGGCTGAAGGGCGCGGCAGACGTCGTCACGTGCGTGTCCAGCGTGAACGTGAGGGTGTTGTTGCTGCTGGCGCATGTCTGGTGCAGCGAAAGTGCGGCTTCGGCCTGGCTCAGACGCTCCTCGAGCAGCTCGACCGTCTGCTGCAGGTCGCCGTTCTTCTGCTGCTGTTTGGAGGGCAGGTTGTAGACGCACTCGTCGCCGGACCGGGTGCAGCGCTGACAGCGAGGCTGGCCCCCATCGCAGCGCACCTTGCGGTCGCGGCAGAGCTTGCAGGCGATGTGGCGGGAGGAGCCGCTCATTGTTCGGGATGGCTGGGTGGTGGTGGTGAAGGAGCTGCAGGTGTTTCGCTTTGTCACGGCCTCGGTCCCGAGCTTTCGTCACCTCGCCCCCATCCTTGCTTCTCGCTTACCTATCATTATTAGCCTGTGAATAGAGCATGGGTGCTCTCCACGCCCGCTGCTTGGGCGAGTAGTGGGGGCTGGTCACGCAATGCCGACGACATTCCAGCCTGAAAGTTGCCCCTACCTACACGCTGATGCGACAAAACTACCCCGAGACCTTGGCAGGGAGGCTGCCTTCGAGAGAATATATTTACCTTACCACCATTTTTATTAATATGGAGTTGAAGCACCCATCTGGATATATAGGTATACATTAGCCATCCAGATGGCTACTTTAACTCCCTATATAAGCAGTTGGCTTTTTTATTAGAAGCCATGCAGATGGATACTTTAACTCCCTACGTAAGTAGTTAGCTTTTTGTAATAGAAGCCATCCAGATGGCTTCTTCAACTCCCTTTGTAAGCAGCTTATACAGAACAACTTAGGGGGGGTTTCGCCATCCCGGCAATTTCCTCGGGGTAGCTTTATCGCACCCCCTACACACGACCTCACGAAGTAGTACCATCCGCTTGACCCACTCACTGGCTAGCAGCCCCGTCCTCGTCCGCCCAAGCCATGGCGTTGGAAGCGTTGCCATTCCAAGCAATAAAGTCCAGCCTGGCCCCGCCTTGTTGACAGGTGCCAACTGCTCCGCCAGCGCTGCTCCCCTGCGGCGCCGACAGATAGCACGGCATCCGCCTTAGCATCCAGCCATCCCATGTATGGGGTCTCCTTGCGAAGCGGGAGAAATCAAACACCTGCTCTGCCCGCCCCACCCGTCGCCACTGATCCTGGGCGAACCACGCCTAAATCTCCGCCAATCCAGGATCACTCCCGGGCGGCGTCCGCACCGCTGCCACTACGAGGTTTGAAAGGCACCGACACATTCTCCATCGCCAGCTTTTCTGAGGGCTATGTTCTTGTGCACCGCATCTCCCACCATCACCGTGCGGCCCCAATGCAAGAGCTGCAAAGTCCCCTCTTCAATCGACACCAGTTGGCCCTGGATCTGCTTCTTCCACACTTCTCCGAACAGCACGCATTCGGATCCTAGCACATCCACCACCTTGGCTGCCCAGCATTAGCAACGGGTGCTTGTCTCCCGGCACCACGGTCATGTCACGCAGTCCTACCCCGCAATCTGCGGCACCACAACCATCAGGCAGTTCTACGAGTGCATTGCTAAAATATCTGTTAGCACACATTTTCTCCCCTCACCCCTGTTTGAAAACTTACTCCGCTGCTCTGCTGTGCTTATGATTGCCGTCACCTTTTGTTGGCCTTGGGCCACATGGCTTCCCGGACGAGGCTGTGAACCCCGACGCATCCAGTCACCATGCCACCAGCTTCGCACGAGCCGTCCGTGGCGTGAGATTTGACCCCGGGTGGCACTTCCTCGATATCGACGATCCTCGCGGCGAAGGGAATACGCCATTGGTCGAGATGCGCGAGCCGTTGACGCCCGCATGATGGCCTGGCCCAATCGCACGCACAGCTTCCTGCCAGTCTCCAGGACGCTGATATGCTCGAGAACCTGGTTGCCGTGCGGGAATATATGGCAATGCTGGCACACTCGGCAGGGTCGCCTCCGCCTTCCGCTCCAGGACGATGTAATCGACACCTGCCTTTTGGAGCACGTGTGAAGCCATCAACCACCCAAACCGACGCCCACCACGATGACTCGGAAGGAGATATCATTGTGGAGTTCTAGTCCTTTCGGGGGGGATATGCCTTGAGTGGAAGAAATGCGTGTGCAATTAATAGACGCCTGATCTAGGCCTTCTCCAACATGCCCAGCCGCCGAATTACTGCGTTGGGTATGTACCATGCCATGCTCGGGATTTGGCATCATTGAGTCGGCGGCAGCGGTGCGCTCGGTCAGGTACCTGTATATACGCCTGCCCCTCCAACCCGACATTTGTTGATTTGGCAGCGTGAAGTTTATTCACTGTTATGACTCATGATTCTCTATATTGTACATATTATCCTAGTCAAGCCTGGAGGCACTCTGCCCCACGACTTCCATTCCGGGCTTCGGCAGCAAAATTGCTACTTCAATATCTAACTACATCCAACGAGCACCCCATCCATATCGCTGATCTTGCCCGTTTGAGTATTGGGAACGGAGCTGGGCCCCACTGTAGGTTGCAGGCTCAGGCGCGCCTCCGAATCGAGCGGTCATTCGCTAACATAGGGGCACAGGTTGGCGTAGAGATAAGCAGAGACAGGCGCGAAGTTCAGCAGCGAGTGTAAAACCCAGGGGCTGTATGGTCCGGCGGTGGACCTCTCTCAGATCTAGCGTAGAGGTAAAGTGCTCCCCGGGTGCATGCTGGTCACCAGAGTGGTCGCCTTGTTTTTCCCCCTCTCCCTGACCACCTCCAATCTCGGTAGGTATATCAGCCCGGGTGGCGGAGACGTTATTCGTCCGGGTTTACCAAGCGGCCGTATTGAAGGGTACCGACGTGGAAAGCTACCATTGCTGGGAAGTTATATGCAGTAAGCCTAGAATAGCGACCACACCTGGGCGCCATGCAATATCTGTCAACACTTGTGGTCGACGCCCAGCATACGATAGCATGTCATGCACTGCTACTTGGACCATAGAACACCGCATCCGGCACGCAAGTGTGACGCTGCGGACTGCTGACAACGAATGCCATCGGTTGAACTTGACGTGTATCTTGTAGAAGAAAACGAATATTATAGGCCTGCTATAAGCAATGCTAGGGATTATAAATCAGAGCGCACACCATCGTGTTTCAACCCCTGTGGTGGCATGGATTGATTCGCTTCCTAAGTATACTAGCGCCTCACGTAAGATCAAGACTGTCCTGCAAGTCCGACGACCAGAGAAACGACCTCTCCCATTTCAGCTGTAATATGCATTCTCGTGCAGCTCGCCACTCACAATGCTATCTGCAAAGGGAGTGAGCAAGCCAATCTCGATCTCCTGAATGTTCGCTGCCGCCGAGGTGGTGGGTGTTGCCGTACTTTTCGATCGCCACCGCCGAGCATGCAGCTGACGAGGTGAACGAAAGAGGATAAATGGCAGTAGCGCTTCCTAGCCTCTTTACATTCCTTCACCATTGCATCCCACTTACAGTACTTTCACCTCTTGTCACTACTCTGACTCTAATCATAAGCGTCAATATCTGTCGATTTCACCCCAGCTTCTGGAGCACGATATTCGGGCACCTTCACAACTGACAACCGCCAATCCCCTTGATCGCAAACGTGCTTATCCCCAACGCTTCTCCCCTGCCAAATCGTGTCTCAAGCTCTCAAACGGATACGCTCTACAACCGGTCGGCTCTTCAACACTCGGCCAGTACTCCTTCTGCACCTGAAACGTCTTTACATTAGGTTAGCACTCCACGACCCGCTCAGGGAACAGTCATGATAATGAAAGAATTATATGCTCACTCAAACGCAGACAGTCTCAAGGCTCGCCGCTATGTCTTCAGTCAACTGGCAGTGGGATGCTCCGCGACAGGAGTACTACTACTACTTGGCTACCGAGTCCCGCTACGTTTACGCGAGCGAAGTGGTGACTAATATCCAAGGTCCAGTCCCTCAATCCGAAAGCTTTACGCCCATCTGGGATCCAGTCCCCCTTCAACAATATCAAGATGCGCAGCAGGTCTGGAGAGACGTATTCCAATACATGGCCTACACCAACTTCTCCCAAATTCAGTATCTCGTGAGGAAAGCTGGTGTTTCTTGGGACAATGTGCTCCGAGGCCCCAAGCTCCTCTCTAGACGGATTACGAGAGAGGAGATTGAGGCAGACAAGTCGTACCCATTCACGCAGACTTGGGCGAAAGCAGGCCGTTGCACCTCGTTCGCAGTCCTCGTCGTCAGGCGTCTCGGAGAAATGTATGGGTCGGCCTATGATTTCGAGTACTTCGATCTCGGGGGTCATCGCGTGGCCCGCTGTACCATGACAGGAATCTTGATCGACTCGAGTTCGCAGATGGGAGCCATCCCTTTGATTGACGGTGAGTGGAACACGATCGAGGGAGATAGCAAGCGATGGAAGTGGAGCATCGACAAAGCTCAATTCGAGGCGGAGCCGGTGTCCAAGGAAGAGTCTGAATCCGAGGAAAAGTCAGAATTCAAGGGAGGGTCTATGTTCGAAGGAGGAAATGCAAAATTAGTAAGTAATCCATTCTTCAGATACCATTGTTCCCGCCTTAATACTAACTTCTCATATAGAAATTAACTAGCAAGCCTCTTGATCTCCAGCGTTGTATGGCCATTGACCTAATGGAAATAACGACACGTTTAGTACCCATCTTCTATTTCAGGTATGGTTACTCTTTTATACGCCCCGACGTCTTAAAATATCTCTGTTTATATCAATCATCAAACACGAAGACCTTCTTAAAAAAACGATGTTATGTACCTTGGCTTGGGTGAAGCTATATGAAAAGGAGTTTGGCTAATTACTTTGCACAAGGTCTTTCGACGGGTGCCGAGCCAAATTCTGGGGCATGATCAAATGGCAATTCCAGAACAAGAAGCTGTCCCTATTCCGCGAGAATAACACGTTGAGTGCTGTTATTACCTTCGGTAGAGAAGGCAATATGAGTACTGAAGGTCAGTGTATCGAGAGTGTGAATAGGTTCATTCTGGAACATGGCGGACCAGATGGGCGACACCAGTGGCTTGGGGGTTTTGGTGAAAAAATCCACAATGAGATTTGGCAAGCTGCTAAAACGGTTTGGGGACAGCCTCGGTTAGAGCAGTTAGGGTAAATCGTTTCCTTACGATCGGTCATTTCTAAGTTCGTTAAGTGTTACGTCAGTATGTGATCTTTCTCTTTATTTGTAGCATTCAAAAATATCTTGTTGCGTTTTCTAGTCGTTCAGTCCGTCTCATTCTGGTGGCTGGATTGCGAGATGTAGTTGTAAAAGCGATTAGTAAACCTCTTTGTTTCACAGGCTAAGTATTCAGTGCGTCTCCTCTGGCTCGTTTATAAGTTCCGAAGATCTATTTCGCATGAGCTCGGAATGCGTGATTTCTTGATTGTTTCTAAACCTCCACTTGTTAATTTTATCATTGCCGCGGCTTTCATAACGGATGACCTCCCTCTCATCTGTTTCCATGCCAGGTAAGTGAGCGTATCGACTGTTTCTCATCGATGGCTTCGGAGGCCCCCAGTTTCCACGTTGCAAAGCCGACGCTCATGACAAAGATGTTCCAAATTGCCACTACATCCTCGGCCAGGCACGCGATCATGATCGGCTGCAGCATGACCGGGCTGTCAACTCCCTCGACTATCCTAAAAGCTCGCTCAAGCTCTCGAATGCCAATGTGAGCGATAGTGTCGGCTGCAGGTGGCATACTGCGGGACAGGATATGGTACAAGGATATGCTAGGGGGACAGCGCTAAACTGGAGAAACGAATAAAGGTTGCATTTTGAAAGTGGAGTGGTCCAATCGGGATCAGACCAGGACCCGACGCCGGACAAGATAGCAAACGACGAGGAAGAAGCCGAGCTCACTCCGAGTCAGAGACCCAGTAGGATTACGTCAGGCTGGCTGAGGAGATCATCTTCTGTACGAAGTGTGTAGCATGACCGGGCTACTTTTGTTCGTGCATGGTCCCATGTTTGAAGTAGAAAAGGAATGGTGGGAGCGGCGATACGGTTTGTTTGATTAAAGTTCATCACCAAGCCATTGCCGCCAACGAAGCCATTTTCCGTCTCCTATACCGCCAGCCGCTCTCGCCAGCCACGCCGATGGACTTCCGCGACGCTGCTGTCCCTCGCGACGCGGTACGGCCGCGTGGGTGTAGTCAAAGATGGGCTGGCCGCAGTCATCCTGAAAGCCAATCCTGGGACTACGCTCTTCCGGGACGATCCATGGGCCATCCTCAATGCTGCCTGCTGCCTGCACGAGGAGGCCCTATTCTCAGAAGCACTGATACACGTTGTCGGGCGCGGCGGTGCCGCCGGTTGCAAGTGCCTGCTACCCGGGGTCCAGGACGTGGTAGACAAGTATGCCGCCGAACTGGAGGCTAAGGTCAACAAACACTGGCAGCTAGTCTTGGGCTGCTGTTATGCAGGCAGCATACCACAAGCTCTTGCGGCGATGCAGGTGTATCAATACTTCCAGCAGCACAGCGCATTTTCTCGGGAAAGCCCGCTGCGGCCCAATCTGTACCAGGTCCTGGCAGCGCTTCACCACATGGACAACATCAAGCCGTTGTTGCGCGCTAGTTTTGTGGAGCAAGCGGAAAAGGTCGACGATGGCCTCTATGCAGGTCAGAACTTTATCCACGACCTGAAACGCGGCGACCAGGAAGATGGTTACGACGAGACAATGTACAAGATCGCCGATGGGCTCGATCAGTGGGTGAATGAGGAAACCGTGGAGAGCAACTTGCGCGAGATGCTGCAAGCTATCAAGGAGGTTATCAAGCCGCTATTCGTGGGGGATAGGAAGGTGGGCTACTTTACGTGTATGCAGTTCGCTGGACCTTTTCCATGGTCGAACACGTCTCTTGGCTCTCCGTAGGATTTCGTTTTGTCCTTTATCTCACTCCAGCAAGAATGAGAGGACAAAGGAAAACAGATCTACAAAGAAAATCTTCCAAGAAAAAGTCCATATGAGAAACGAGTTACCAGGACTTTATCCGCTACTTTCATCGTATAATCCGAAATCTCTCTTTGCGGAATCCTGTAGTTTTATACACGACTGACCAACTGTTTGACAACTGTATTGCTGTACATTTCACTCAAACCCACCCAGAAACCCCATAAGCTAATTCGTCGCACCGATGGAATCGGTCAGGAAACCCTCAAAGTATCCGTCCAACCACCTCGAAGCTTCTTCGCCATACTCTCTCCTACCATCCTGCCAAGTTTGCAGAGTCCCAACATAGCCGTCTGGACGAACAACGACCACCGCCGTTTCATCCCCTCTCAGACCACCCAGCCACTTCGCCGTGCACCCCTTCTCGCCGATGTTGTCAAGATAAACCGTCCAGGCCGAATCGCGCAGGGCATGCGGAAGATCTCTAATCTCAAACGCGGACTTCGGCATGCTCGTAACAAGAGCCCACGTGAAGAGGCATGAGACGGCTGTATAGCGCTCCGGGCAAATGAACTCGTCGTTTTCGGATGCGAGAGGCGGCTGCAAGGTGTAGCTGGCGTTCGTGGCAGCGCTCATGCGGCCGGTGAACGAGTCCCGGCTGCTATTTGCGCGGCGACAGACCACATCGATGAAGGGCCGGCTGGCGAGGGGGTTGTTGCAGAAGAAGTAGATGCGGAATTGGCCCAGGATGGGAATGTCCAGCTGGATGTCGACCGGGTTCGCATCGACATATCGCGTGACTCTTGCTGGCGTGGGTAGCCGCCCTGGCCTGAGATCACCGGAGCCCATGGAGTTCGTTGGCTGGTTCAGCAGGTTGGGCTCGTAGTCGACGACGCCGGAGATGAATCGGATGTTCGCCGTGAAGTTGTGAGCGAGGCTGTTCCAGTCTCCTGTGGCGAAGGCGCTGGCGTGCTCGTCGTCGAATTGGACCAAGTCGTGCGCGACCTTGCTGCGCTCAGTTTCGTAGGTTGCTAGTAGCTCCGACTTTGCTAATTTGCGGACGGCCAAGTTCAGTTTCCAGGCGAGGTTCCATGCGTCGTGTATCGACGTGTTCCTGATAAATCAGTCACTCCACGCTAAAGAAGATGGATCCCTTTAGGAAAAACTTACATGCCTTGTGCCGCCTTTGGCGAATGCGTATGACAAGCCTAAGCTACAGGTAAGCGTTGGACGTTCGTCGGTGAATTGCACTTACGTCTCCGCAGATGAAAAGCCGACCATAGCTATCCATGAACTTTGTCGAGACTCTCTGACCAACCTGGTACCTCCCAAACCATTCTGATATTTATTAGCATGTCGGGACTGTTCATGGGTGTGGAGGAGAGTGACTGACCAACGTCTTTCCACTTCAAATGAAACGGGTGCAAGATTTCTTGGGCCCTCTGCATCACTACCTGTTGAGATAGTTCGTCTCTCGAAGTGCTCGCCCGTGAGTCTGGTTTTACTTCGATATATGCTCTCGTCAGGTCCTTCTCACGCGGCATGAGCATAACGCATCCGGCTTCCTCGGAACCAACGATAACTTTAGACCGAATATCAGGAAAGTTCGTCTCAACATGGCCATCTAGGATCCCCCATATTGAATTGGATGTGGACCCTAGAAGCCTTGCTCCGGGGATCGACTTTCGTACTGCTGAGTGCGCTCCGTCGCACCCAATAAGGAAGCTGGTAGTTGCGGTGCTCTTTTGGTGTTGGCCATCGGCTTTGCATGTGACTTCAATTGAATTGCCGGTGTAACTGGAATCCATGAATGCGGTATTCCTTCGGACATCAACTCCTCGGTCTTTGAGGTCGACGGTGAGCATCTTCTCTAGTTCCCCTTGGTGGAGTAGGAGAAGATATGGATCCAAGAGGTCAACCTCTTCAGCTGGGTAATGGACTTTTCGTCCCAGTCTGTGCATCTTTACGTCCAATGTGGAATTCTGCCTTTTCCGTTAGCAACCCGATTTCTGTGCGCTTAAGCTCAACATATCTTGTTGGGGTAGCAAAATACCCAGAAACTGATGTCGAAGACCTTCACTCCCTTTTGGAGTAGACTGTCAACCAATCTCATTTGACGCAGGGTTTCAATTGACTTGGGCTGGAGACCATCTGCCCTACCAGTTAGATTCCTGCGTTCGCTGTTGTCGATGACATCAACCTTCACTCCAAAGCAGGCGAGGTTATCCCTAAAGAGGTTCAGGAGAAGTACGGTTTCACACTAGTCAATAGAGGACTTACGCGAGCATAAGCCCTGCTGGACCAGCTCCAACGACTAGGACATCGCTTTTTGCAGGTCTCTGAAAAGTGCGGACGCTGCTAGCATCGGAAACCTCAGCGATTGAAGATTGTGCACTGACTATTGTTAGCTGCCGGGAATATCGCTGAGCCGGGTCCTCCAAAACCTTTGATGGTGGTGGCGTTTGCTTCGGTTCCATAATCGCGGAGGCATCATCCACGCCGTGTTTGAGGAGTGAACAAAGTGAAAGAAAGCACAAAAAGGATTATTGAAATACAATCTTCCGGACAGCTCCGGTGTCACGAGCTCATCGTTCGAGAATGATGGCACAATTGTGCCGCATCTCACGCTAGCAATTTCAGGGTCTTCGGCGATCCTTTGCCCCCACTTATCTCTCACGACTTCAGCCCACAAAAACGCCACCTGTAAAGAAGGGGTTCAACGCATCAAAAAGGCCACGATTCCTAGTGACGATCAGTGACGACTCCCGGTCCACGACCAGCACCCCGGCCCCTGTCAATACTAGTCTTCTCAATGTGGGTTGCAATCTGCCTACAGACTACTGCCGATCACGGTATGCCTCGCGTTCCTGCCTCGATGACTGACTTTGCCTGACGGTCGCCGCGCCTTGCTGCGGTTGATATCAACACGCAGTATGAAAGAGCCTGGGAATCTTCAAGTCATTTGCTTCTGTGCTCGGAACGTCTTAATCGCCACCACATCTTCCACCACCACCACCACCACAAAGCCCAAAGCAACAACCACTTGCGCTCCCCCCAGTATCGGCCTGTACTTGGCATACGATACTCACAGGCTAAGCCCACATCTAGTCCAATACTCTGTCCAAGCTTTGCTGTTTTGACGTTCGAGAAAGCCCAGGGTCAATGAGCGTTCTTAACTGGCTTGCTCGAACAAGGTCCTGGCTGAATCGGTACACCTATTTGGAACTCGATGCATCGGCGAAGGGCCAGCCGACGACCTGCCTCATGATGGCCTCGCTCAATTCAATAAGACGCGCTATGCAAAGAGGATGAAATCGAAGTGCCCGGTGCCCCTTGACCATTACTTTTGTGTCATGTGTAATCCCAAGTGCCAGTGTGGGGTGACCTATCAGTTGATCCCAGGAAAAAACAGCCCTACCGAACCGTGCTCCCTATTCATGTGTGCATAGCATGATTTGCTGTCCCCGAAAGTTTGCATGCACTCCCAGCAGATGTGCGTCCCGCATCTTGCACAAGTGATATGGTTGCAGCCCTCCGTTTTCTCGATGGTCGACTTGCACTTCGGGCAATCCTTCGCTCCGAGGAGTTCCTTTATCTTCCCAAATGCTTCGTAACCGCCTGACGCGATGTCTTTGTGCTCCGCGCAGGATATACCATTATGAGATGCGTGGCAAGTCATACACACCTGTTCACCGCAGTTTGGACAGCTGAATACGCTCACAGTAGAAGTCAGCCGGTAGATTTGGCCGCAGTCCGGGGTGGGGCAGTGAATGAAGTCCTGTGGATAGCGACGGATGTACGAAGAGAACGATGCTTCCAGTAAATCCTCGAACGTGGTGGATGAGAGATGCTCCTGGAGCTCGTCCAGGGCAAGCACAGCCGTGCAGTTGCTCGAGTTCCCTTCGCATTGAATGCAGAATTCTTTGCTCCCAGTGGCACCAGAGAAACAGAATCTCTCAAAGCAATCCGCGCAGTACGTGTGCTTGCACTGGGTGCGTACTGGATTCTCGGCTTCCGTCCAGCATATGACACAGTCGATCTGCGTGGTAGCTTCTCCTCCACCTACCTCCTCCGCTCCGACCTGATCGTTGACCATTCTCAAAGCAAGATTGTAGTCTTCATCAGAGCCGGTGACCAGGATTCGCTTTGGGGTGGAGATGATGTCGAATGTCACGACTCCATCGCCAAGAAATGCGGAAATGGCCTTAAACCCTCCGTGGCATGCCCAGGCGAACTTTTGCTTGTCCAGGTAAATGACATGTCCAGTTGACGAACATTGTTTGGCCAGATCAACCAGCAACTTGTGAGCCTCCTTGTGCTTTTCTTGTGGTCCGTACAGATGGAGTCGGGACTGCCTTACGTTGCGGACAACGACAACACCAAGGCTCCTTTCCACGTCCCTGAGTCTCCGATACGCATCTCCATTGACCCCAAACGAGGGAGCCCAAAGCATCTTCTCCTCATGCATGACGATGTCTCCAGCCAGTATCTTCTCGAGCGAATTCTTCGCTTGTGCGACATTCTTGCTGTCTTCTCCTTCAAGCTTGAGAACCGTGTATCCGCGAACCGGCTCGTATTGGATAAAAAGCAAGTGCTGGGCTTTCCAGACTTGTCTTTCCCTCTCTATCGTAGCTCGCACAGCTTCGTAGATACGTGCCGAGACTTTCAACCTCGCCGAGTAAACAAGGTTCATGGTCAACCTAGCATTTTTGCCGAACGGCAACGGCGTCTCGTTGAGCATTGTCGTCGCCTTCCTCGCATCCTCGTCTTCTTGAAACCGGGCTTTTGCCTTCGCACGCTTCCCTCCCACCTCCGTCGCATCCTCCCACCACTCGAGCGAACCAACTTCCATGAGTTTTGACTTGACCACCGCGTTTGCTTCGTCAAGATCCAGTTGGTAACTCGCTTGCCCCAGCTCCACATGTCGAGGCCGGATGGTAGGCGGAATAGCACGAACCACGTCTGCCTCAGTTGCAGTTCCGGGAACGTCTGTCAGCATGACGGTCCAAGCGAAGGGGTTGAAAGGGCCTCCGCTTCTGCTTCGAACACTGCTCTTGACCTGGTGGTCGAGTACTTTGTATATACCGGTGTTGAATTTGTCGTGAGTTTTTCGCGCGATGTCTTGGTTGCCGAAATTCAACCACGCCGACCTGGACGGTCTGTGCCAGGAGCAGTGGACTTTCTTGCAGTCGACACGGCGATCGTTTGACCCTTGCGGAATAGAAACGCCGATGGGAGCCGCGATGATTCGGGTTGTTGCTTCGCTAGTCATTTCTCTGGAGCTGAGTTCGGTGCAGAGACGCTTGGCGAAAAATGGGTCTTCTACTCGGATGTCGGCGGTGCAGTGTGTTGCATTTCCTTGAGGTGGAACACGCACGCATGCGGCTGGGACGTTGAAGCCCAGCTGGGCCAGTATGGTGGTAATGTGTAACGGGGAGCTGCCGGGCGGAAGCATGCTCAAGTGAACGGCGGAGAAGTCGGTCGGGAGAGTGACCTTCAGGACCTTGGCACCGTTTCCATATTGGATGAGGGTGCCGCCGAACTCTCGGGTCCAGTTGGCAGGCTGCTCTTCTTCCTGGGGCGCTTTCAGCCGCCTAATATGACTGTGTAGCTTGTGAAGAGATCTCCTACCTGCTTCTGAGAGACAGTTCGCTCCACTTCTCTTGCCCCAGTGTGCGCAAATGGACACTTCTCCCCACCCCGGCAACGTCCTTGCAGATAGAACTTGCAAGGCACTTGTGCCCGTGTATCCAAGTAAGGTTGGGTTTCCGCTCTTTCATGGGTGGCCACGACCCGAGATGCCCCATGGGAAAAGCTGCAATTATCCCCATTCCGGCATGCACCTCGTGCATAGAACCGACATGGAATCTTCGGTTGAGTGTCGCGAGGCTGTTGGCTTCGAATAGTCAAGCCTTGCATGGTCGTCAATCTAGCGTGCAGCTGAGCTCTCGATGTACTTTTCGTTCTGGGTCTTTGGGGGGCTGCCAGGTACCAAGAAGGTCATAGAAATCTCGAATTCAAGATATGGGGTCGGGAGACTTGTAGGAGGTTTTTTCTCCCACAGGACGTGGCCGGGGAGTCACTTTATTGATTACGTGGCGCAGTGCACTACCCCGCTTCATGCGCAGGAAGCATCCATGCAATGGAGCCTGGACCTTTTACGGTCGCAGCTGAAGATGATTGGATGGCGCACGAGATCATTTCGCGTTGGTTGCGCGATGCGACCGGACGCGTTCTTTGGCAATAATGTTATTTGGACACCATCTGAGCTGCGTATGTTACTTAGTGTTATTCTAGCATTGGTTTCTGAAGCTGCTAGTAGTGTGGAGTTCAATTCTTTTTTTGACCTGGGCACCGGCCGGCTGATAGGGGAACAAATGATAGACCAGAGGAGATTTCTGTGCCAATGGAGCGGCCTACCGTGAGTAGCATGGTGCAGGCAGTTGTGCAACACAGGTATGCGGCTACCTGGTCTCAGCCTTGCGGGAGCCAGATGCTACGCCCAATAGCCCGCTGGGAACTTCGCATGCAGGTCGCTGCACAGCCTCGTACGCTGCGACCTTTGTGCAGCCTTGGCTATAGAGGGGTTTTGCGTCCGACCGCTAGCGCTTATTTATTCTTACTCTACGACATGGGGAGCTGAAGTGGTTATCCGGACAAGTCTGACCTGTTCTGACCTCTTCTCCACCTAATAAAAGTTATAGAGAGTTGGAGCCCTTATCCGGATATTTTCTTAGGCCATCTGGGACCAGATGGATTACCCTATTTAGCGGTCGGATGCAGAACCCCCCTGTAGGCGGCAACTGGTTTGAAATAGACCAGCTTCCCGTATGAACCTGCAAAAAGGGTCTCATCTCTCTTCGACACAATTCCCTACCCATCATGCGTCTCCTGAACTCCCACACGCTCGCACTTGAGGAACTCTCCGAACAACCTCCGTACGCAATCCTCTCTCACAGATGGAGAACCGAAGAAAACATTGTCGAATACGTTCAGCCTGGTGTGCAAGCCGTATGGAAAGCAGGCTACGATAAGCTGTACAAGGCACGCAAGCAAGCTGCCGCCGGCAGGCTTGACTATATCTGGATCGACACCTGCTGCATTGACAAATGCAGTAGCAAAGAGGAAAACGAGGCTATCAATTCGATGTTCGCCTGGTATGTACAGCGAGGCTTTAGTATGTTACGTATACCTCTTCGACGTCTCGGATTCCACCACGGAAGATGGCTACAGTAAGAGCAAAATGAATGTTCTAGAGTAATCAATTGAATCCAGAATCACACCTTAGGTCTTTACACGCGCTATTTCCGCGAAAAGTCGATAGCTCATGGAGCCGAGTAGCCAAAGAAGGAAGGAAAAAGGTCTTACCTACTGCATGTTTAGTGGTTTGCAAAAACGCGGGGACAGAGCATCCCCAGGCTGCCTGGCACGCAGCGATAGCCGTTGTACTTCTCCTCAACCTGTTTGGCAGTTGATGAGTCAGACGTCGTGTGTTAGGCCAAGCGGCGTTGTACTACGCCTTCAGTTCATGCCGACACCGCCCTTCGTGCAACCTCACGGGCATGCACGCTTCGCTGTATACCAATTACTGGCGCCATGAACGCAAACTTGTTTTGACCGTTGACGGCCATCATAAAGACAGGGAGTAAAACACTTGATCTATGAATGCCGATGATCGAAAGACTTTCTAGAAAAAAACGCCATTCTTCCTCTTGTTTTATACCATATTCCTAGCATGCCTCTCGTAGTACCCTCCACTTTTTTTTCCACTTTTTTTTGACTGCGACGCTCAAATGTGCTTGAGTTTGGAAAGTTTGAGTGTCTGCATACACTCGCCACAGGCTTTTTCTATCAAAGGTGGAAGTGAAATTGAGCTTCAACCCTTAGCTGGAACATCGCGGCTGCCGCATGCCTCACCCTGTCATATTCTGCCATCTCCTCTGCTTCTCGTGCTTCCCTCTCCTGCGCCTCGTCCTCCTTCGTTGCCATTGCTAGTTCCTCGAGCGCCGCCTCGAAGAAACCCCACCATCCACCTTCCTCCTTTTCTATAGTCTCCTCTTCCCTCCTCCTTCTTCGCATCTCCTCCTGCTCCACGCGCGCATCCTCTGTATCTGTTCTTACTCTCTGCTCCTCTTTCATCGCATCTAGCAACCTCGTTGCTCTTTCCAGCCTCGACTGTTTGATTCTCCTCGCAGCAAGTCTCTCAAGTGTTGCGGCTTCCATGACCCGCATCTCCTCATCCGTGAAGACAGGTCGCGATGTCCAGCGCCACCAGGAACCGCCTCGAAGTTTTCGTTCCTGTTCGCGATCGAACCGGTCGAGCGTTTCGATCTCTGCCGTCAACCTGTTGACTTTGTTCCTGGCACCGGCGATGTTCCGGTCCATTCTCGCCATCCAGTTTAGCCAGGCCCGTCTTTTCGCCGCGCTTGCTTTTCTCTCACGCTGCTCCTTTCCGGCATCGTTTGCTGAATTTGTCGCCGTCTGCTGTTTCTGGGTATTCGCTGCCGGTTGGCTGGCTGCAAGGCTGACGTCGTATTCTCGTCTTTTGGACGCATCCGAAAGAGTTTCCCATGCTGCTGCTATCTGTATGACAAGACCAGTAAGCCAAGAGTTTTGGTATGAAAATGAAAAAAGAGCAGCCCACGTGTTGGAATTTAGCTGTCGCATTCTTCTGGCCTCGATTCTTGTCTGGATGGTGAAGAAGTGCTTGATCGCGGTATGCCCGCTTGACATCTGCCAATGAGGCCGTGGGAGAGATGCCCAAGGTCGCATAGTGATCCGGCAAAGCCATCACTATGGGGTTGTCGCAGGTTACCGACAGGTGGTGAATTTCGGGTTCAAGCGGGATTTTATATCGCTATTGCAATGTAGACCAGAACATCAAAATGGTAGCGTGACGGCATGCGCGCATGACTCACCAGAGATTTGCATAAGGGATCGGGCTACCATGGAAAAAGAGGGTTCTGTACCGTACCCTTGGTTGTGCTACCGCCGACCGACAAATTCTTCGACTGTGGAAACCAGAATTCCACGGCGCGGGTCTTTGCCCTTACAAACTAGGCCAGATAATCGCAGCTTGCCTGAAGATTTACCGACCTTCGTTCATTGACGCTTCCCCGCCTCATCGAGACAAATCCTGGAGCACGCCCATCCACTCGTCCCTCTCCGCTTCCGTCGCCGCAGCAAAGAGGTGGAAAATGTCACCCGCCGTCACAGTAAACGGAAACAGTTCAATCCCACGAGGGACATGATCAGTCATGGATGACTTGGTCCGCTCTCCTTTCGTGTCGCAGCGAATTTGACTCGCAGGCATGGGCTGGAACATTGTTAGCCAAACCGCCATCGCATTGGCTTCGCTCGTGAGACTTACCGCTTCCAGCACCCACAGCTTCTCCCCGTACTTGTACTTCCCGAACCACGACTCCCGCGGCTTCTCGACCCGGCCCCAGAAGAAGAAGTTATCAAGCAGCACGCAGTGCACCTGGCTCCACGTGCCCTTCCCGTTAACCCTGCAAGCCAGCGACCCCTGCCTCGCAATCCTCCGCCCCCCATCCATCAACCCCAGCCCCTCCACATGATGGAAGTTGATCGACTCCATCCTCCCCTGAATATCCCTCAACTCCTCCAACTCCTCCCCGCGCCCCACACACCTCGCCCCCGCCTCCCTCAACCGCCCCAACATCCCCCTATACTCCTCCACCTGCGTCGGCCTCACCCCCCCATCCCCCGCTTGTTCCTCCAGTCCCGCCACCTCATCCAACACTTGGCAATACGCCTCCAGCCTCCGCACCGGCGCCCCCAACCCCGCCACCAACTCGTCCACCCCCCCGAAAAAGCCCTTCCCCCCGTCTCCCTTCATCGCCGCCACCGCCCGTGCCCGCGCCCACCGCTGACAGTAGCCCTGATATGCACCGCCCGCCTTCCCGCACCACGCCCGAAACACGGGCAGCAGCAGGTCCGTCTTGGCCACGCTGCGCAGCTGCAAGCGCAGCGGTTCGAGGAGGTGGCGGACGTGCGCGGCGATGAGGGTGTCGAGGAGGGGGAGGAGGGGGGCGAGGTGGTGGTGGTACTTGTGCGCGGGGTGGGCGGGTTCGGCCGAGGCGCGGAGCAGCGTGGTGCGGAGCGTGGTGAGGGTGGTGATGTGGGTTAGTTCGGTGAGGAGGAGGGTTTGCCAGGTGTGGGTGATGGAGAGGTCGAGGGGGGTGGGGACGGCATCTGGTGAGGGGTCGTGGGTGGCTGCTGGGGTTTGGGTGCTGGGTTCTGTGTTTGAAGCGTCCGATTCTGGGAATGAGATGGCGTTGGTGGAGACGGAGGTGAGGGGGAGTGGTGGAAGCCTTGGGGGGCTGGATTGCCGGCGGCGTGGTGGTAGAGGGGGCGCTTCTTCCTCTTCCTCTTCTTCTTGTTGTTCTTCTTTCTCTTCTTCTTTCTCTTCGTGTTTCTCTTCATGTTTCTCGTCGTGTTTCTCTTCTTGTTCTTCTTCTTGTTTCTCCTCTTGTTCTTCTTCGTGTTTCTCTTCTTTTTCCTTTTTCTCTTCCTTTTCCTCTTTCTCCTCCTCTTTTTCTACCACTTCCTTTTTTTCTCCCTCTTCTCCTTCCTCCTGATCGTTACTCTGTGCAGAAGTCTTTCCCTGAGCCGGCCGTGATGGTAAAGGAGGCGGTGCCTCCTCCTCCTCTTCTTTCGATCTCTCCTCCACAACATCCTGTTGAGAAGCCGATGCACCTTCGTCTCCTCCTTCCCCCTCCGCCACATCCGTACTGGCTTCGCCCTGCTCATCTGCCGCCACTGCCGGGCTTTCTTCCCCCTTTGGTCCTTCCCGCAGGTCCTGTTCCGCCACCTGCAATCCATCTTCATTTTCCGCATTCCCAACTGCAGGCTTCGGCGCACGTTTCTTCCCAGCCACAGCAGCGCGAGCACCACGATACGCGCTCGACCTCGCCACAACCTCATCAAAGTCAAACTCCCACATCTCAGCCACCTCCTCTTCTCCCGCAACCCCGTCCACCACCGCCTCCGGCACCTTGACTCCCTTCGTCCCCGCCGCCAGCGCGTCCACCTCCCCCTCTCCCCCCACCCCCAACAACACCCCCAAAACCCCCTCCACCCGCCTCCTCAACCCCCCCAACTGCCCCACCACCGCTCCCATCACCTCCTCCTCCCCTCTCCCCGACCCTTTCCTCTTCAACCGCCGCCTCAGCCGGCCATCCCCCCCAGCAGCGCCACCGGCAGCAGGAGCAGCACCCAACTTCCCCACATCCGCCTCCACGCACGCGAACGCATCGCCGCAGGCGTCCAGCACCGCGCGCAACCGAGAGGTCAGTGCATCATCGGCGGCATCATCGGCGGCGTCGCGGAGGAGGGCGGCATGAACGAGTTCGAGGGAGGCTGTGATGGCGGTGCAGTGGGAGGCGATTGCGGTGAGCTGGGAGGAGAGGGTGGTGAAGGGATGGGCTTCGCGCAGTGGGGTGAGGGCGGCGGTGGTGCGGTGGGCGTGCGCGATGAGGCGGGTCTGCGGTGTTGTTAGTGGTGGGGTGGGGGGGTGGAAGCGGGGGGAGTGGAGGGACGGACCACGTGGTTTATTGGGAGGGTTGGGTGTGATGAGGACATCTTGGTTGAGTGTTCGCGTCAGAAGTGGGAGGGTGTGTGTGGTTGTGTGATGGTGGTGGGGGGTTTTCGGTTTTTAAATGAGGGTTGTTGGATCTGCGCTAAAACTTCGCGGGAAGGATTGGGGCTAGATAAGTGGGTTGGGGGCCGAGATTGTTGGTTTTGCTTGGCGGTGGTGATGGCGATGCAGCGAGGGATTGGTTGGGCTCTCTGGACCGATGGCTAAAAGCTGTGGGTAAAAATCGTGCGTAATGCTGCTCGATAAACTTCCAAAGTTTGTAATTTGACCCCGACCAGCGTGGGGCACGAAAAGACCACCAGGGAAATCATAGGAGCGCTACTCAGCGATAGCAGCCTGCTCCTCGTACCCAAAGTGCCAAGTAATAATGAAAAGCTCCCCGAAATCAATGTTGCCGAGTGACTCGCTCAAATGGAAACTTGGTTGAAGATACAAAACATACAAGCTCAAAGCCTACGCACCATCCCCAGCTGGTGCGACCTTATTTATCTACTCTCTTCCGGCGGGCGGCAACTCGGCAATCTCATCGTATGAAGGAGGACTTTCAGGCCGCTGGCTCGGGTGTTCTGAACTTTCCTCTTACCGGGCCTGTTAGATCCTAAACCGCCCTGCTGCTGGGCCGGATCTTCATTCCGAGTTTTGTGATGCTCTTTCCAATGATCAGAGAGTTCTTCGCCTCGAACATCCGCCCAATCGCATAGCGGGCACTCTGCAAGACGGAAGCCCACCTTGGATAACTCCCGCTCGCAGATCTCTGCTGCCTTTGTTCTGACGTTTTCAGTAAGGTACGGCAAAATCTCCGCCTTTGTTTTGGTCCACACGTCGTTGATCTTGGCCAGATGCGCTGGCGGTGCTACTTCCAAAGCGCGGTCCAGATCTTCCAGAACATGTCTAGCATGCGAATCTCTTTTCTTGATTGTGAGCGTCTTGTTAGCAACGTTCTCCACCCTGACGCGATTATAGTCCAGTGGAAAGTTGATCAGGCGCCTCGGAAAGTACTCCAGAGTCTCCATCGTCCATCCGACGAGAATGTTGGATCCGACTGAGAATGTCGCGTGCAGAGTGTAGGGCGGAACGATGATGGCCTGGCCGTGCTTTTACTCCAACACGACCCCGCCTTTGAGCTCGTTGAAGCAACTTTTCAGACGGTTCTTGTGACCGTAACGTCCTGAAAGCACTGACAGGTTGTGTGGCGACTGCGGGTAAAACAGCCAGATCTTTGGTGGACTGAAAAGTGTGTCGATGCTCATCAAGGTATCATGATGAAGATCAACGCAGAGCTGGGACGGTGTTACATTGGCCATCAGTGCAGATGGTTCTTGCAGGTTTTGGTACGACTGCATGAAGCCAGGTGGATTGAGACGGTATGGATCGAGTGATGGAGTCGGTAGGTTGAAGATGTAGGAATCCGTGTCAGCATTGGGAAGGTTGATTTTTGTCATCAATCGAGAGAATTCTTGTTCGGACTCGTCCTTGTCCAGCGCCCTCTCATTTCTGTAGCACAGAGGCTTGGATGAAAGCTTCCAATAGTCAACGTTCACTTTGATGGCGACTTCGGGGAAATCAGGAATCGATTTCCAGTGCTTCAATTCGCACAAGCGCGGTTGATCATTCTTGCTTCCGAATTCCTCCATCCTCTTCCCAGCCTCATCAAGAAATTGATTATCGTTGTAAAGGAAACATTGGAGGAACGGAACCTTCTGCAGGTCAATGTTGTGTGCTAGGAGAAGCTTGTTCATACGGTCCGGGAAGTTGGTCTTTGCGACTATGTCTTGTGGTTTTCGGCATTGAAGTATGTACGCTCTGGTGCGGTGGTATTCGCGGCCCTCGACTTCGAATTTGAATCCGTGTGTTTTCCTCTGGGACGGGGGTTAGTGCGCACTTCCAGCTTGAGTCAACACGTACGTTTCCCTCGAGGGACATAACGTGTCCTGCGGTGTGATGATTCTTCCTGATGAACGACTTCCTACAATGGAAGCAGTAGAAGTGAGGGATGGTCTGATGATGGGTTGTCGATACGCCTTCACATCCAGGATAGAAGCATGGCCGTCTGTCTCTTTCTCTGCCCTTCGATCTTTGTCTGCCCATCAATGTCAACGGAGCCATGTTCGCGGCGGAAAGTTTTGGTGACAAAAGTGGCGGCAGACTGGTGGTGAGATTCTGAAAAGTCGCAACATGAGCTGGCGGGGAAAAACAACGGCGTAGGATCGTGCGACGGTGGGCGCGAAGGTCGGTGCGAAGACGCGAAGGTGACGCGCGAAGGTGGTGCGAAGGTGACGCGAAGATTCCGGGCGAAGGCGCGAAGGTCTTCGCTTAACGCGCACGAACCAGGAGAACCCCCGAAGTGACAGCATTCTCCATACCGTTGATTGATCAGCCTGAAATGCCGCGCCACCAGCTCGTGCAAAGATCGCCGGCTCGGACCGCACCGCGTAAAGTGGACCTGTTCCCGCCACTAGCCACTAAAGGCAAGCCATCCAGGTCCTGGTCAGCTAGCGAAATAGCGGTGGAATAGGGGGTAGTAACGTTGGGCCACGGTCGGTTGTTGATCTCAATTAACAGAGCTGAAAATGAAGCTTAAAACAAACTGAAGGTCAGAAAAACGGCCAAGGTGCCAAAGAAGTCTGGTTTCCCGCGCTTTGAATGTCTATTCGAAAATAAGGACGTCGAGGGCATCATCGCGACCTGCATTTCCGCCATTGACAGATGTCAGATGCCTACGATAAAGCTATTGTCCACAGCTCAGACTCTCTGAAGAACGCGTCCGTTAACGGGAACTGCGAGAGGACCTCCTCCAAGTCATCCAAGGAAAGTCCAAGCTGCCACATGATCACAGTGAGGCGCTCTTGAAACCACAATCGTGGTGATGCGGCGTCAGGACTTTTCCCCGCAAGGACCCACCCGACAAACAGAACCCAGACCAAGCCATGCAGATGTGCTTCCCGTGTCCACTGGTCGACGGCGCCGAACGAGGATAAGGTGGCCTTGAGCCGTTCGACCAGGAGATCGTACAACGCTTTCCGGAGTGGCATCTCACTCAAAGCAGCAAGGAGAAAGAGCTGCGCTGCCTGGGCTGTCGCTGATCGTACCCTCTGCGCTGCTGATAAGTCGGTCGACTCCTTGACTTCGGCCAGGATAAGCAAGAGCTTGTATTCTGAATCGTAGAGGATGTGACGAATAGCTGTCCTGCTCGTGCGGGCCGCCCACTGTGGATTTTGTGCGATGCTCAAATGATGTAAATGAGATATTACGAGGTCGAGATCCGTTTCAATGGACGGAAAGCGAAGTTGGCCGCGGCTATGGCGCAGTGTTGCCTGATGTCGTAGTTCCAGCGGGAGGCTTTCCACCCACCTCTCCAGATCAGCCGGGGAAAGCTCTTGGTGCAGAACGGGTAACGTCCTGTGGCGCATGCGGAACTGGAACTCGCCCCAAACGAGGCCCCTCTGTGAGAAGGGTTCGAACATGTGGATACCGCCCCGGGCGTTTATGATGGTAAGCAGGCCGCTGAAGTGCATATCGGCCACTTCGTAGAATCCCTCGTTGCTCTACTGCCTCGTAAGTAAAACATTTCCAAACAGAGGACGGTGCTTACTGCACACAGCGCCAACATGCCAACTGCGCATGCGATAGGGTCGGACGTGGTAGGGCTCCCGCGGGCAAGCCATTCTTTGATCATCTCACGCGCTCGTTGCTCCCACGATATGACCTCGGTGCTCAGCTTGCCTCCTCGCATGGTGCCGTATACTCTGGCCACATAGTACATCCACGCCAGAAACGTAACCGGCTCGGAGCTTGCTAGCCGCCAAAAGCCCCCTGCACACGTTGACGGACCGACTTGGCGATCTGCAAGCACTACATTGTCTGAAATCCATTAGCCGTAAGACACCAAAACTGTTCAGAAACATACCGTCAGTATATGGGACTTGATCAGGCATATCATGGAAGACTTGGCTTGCGCATTAGTCTAGACTCCGGCAAAACCTACAAGGGTTTCAACTCACAGAAATCCACAACACTGCGGTAAAAAGGCGTCTCCTTCAGCGGCAGCGTGCCGAACGGATCCAGCTCCCCCGTGCCGATTCCCCAGATTGTCTGCTGGGCCAGCTTTAGTTCCGGCCTGGTAGCGATTTCCCGGTTTTCCTTCCCTGCATGCTTGTGCGCCCTAGCCCGCCGCTTCTTCTCGTTGGTATGGAGCATGACGTGGCTACGGATCTCTCGATCTGGCCTCTTCGCCTTTTGCTTCGCGTCTGCCGCGTTGGCGTGGACGAAGAGGAGAGGCCTCCGATGGGAGGCGCTTGCGCTTGCTAGCCGGAAGGTCGGCGGTGCGTTGCCAAAGGTCAAGTTGGGTATCGCGGCCGCCCCAGCCTGTGGCTGATCGTCCCGGACGCCCAGGTTGAATCGTTTTGCCGTCATACTTGACTAATCGAAAGTGTTCAGCCTCTAGCGGGTCTTGACTCTTGAGGGATTGTTGTGGGCGTACGAATTTCTGGTGGGGTTTCAGCGTCGTTTCCCCGCATCAGCTCTCCAAGGGGATGAGGCTTACTCAGCCTTGCAGCTGCGACAAGGAAGCAGTCCAATCAGACGCATGGTCGGAGCCTCTAACCTGAAGAGGAGCTCAAACACGTTCTAAATGGCAATGATCGTTGTGAAGGATCCCACGTGTCAGAATCCAAAAAAGGTATGCAAAATCCTCCGGGGTAATGGACAGAACTTACTCAAGCCGCAAAGGGTAAACGACCATTTTTAAAAGGATAGAGTGGTAGCCTCAAAGATACCGTGAAGACTCCAAAAAGCATGTGTAAATTGTTCTCGGGGCGCCATCATCAGGCTATTCCTGGATACAAAATTGCGCAGTTGCTAGTAAAATTTCTGGGCTAAATCCTCTACCCAAGTCATCGAATCAGTATTCTTCAGTCCCGTTTGAGCAATCAGATTCCAAGGCCGAGGCTTCCCACTGCATACCAGATGGATTGCCGGAAAAAACTGCGAATGACGGCCGGACACCTCACCCCACCTCAATATCATTCAGGTATGGCGTCGACCCTTGCTGTTGACCGTTTTGGTTACACGAAGTGACGCGCCAGCACAGAGGCATCACATCTGACATTCACCTCAATCCGAAGACCGCGACACAAGAAAGACATGCAGAAGCAGCTTCATCGTCTCGAGAAATCAGGATGGACGTAGGCTGGATGTGGTACTGTTGCGGGTGCTGGACGGGCGGAAATCGCGTGACCGTGTGGGAATACACCTGCCCTGTGTGCGCTCACTTTGCTTGTAGCAGCTGTTCCTTTGAGTTTCACAGCCATTTCTAGGGAAGTGGCGCCGGTCTATACTGCATAAACAACTGTTCCTTAATCCATACGCGAAGCAACAGCAAGCAGCGACGCGCCAATGGCAAACGCCAGTCTCCAATTCCCATCCCCCCATCACCCACCCGCCCTCAGCACAACCGCCTCAGGCGTCCTCCCCACAAACCCATCCACCCCCTCCAGCCCCCCACACCCCTCCCCAAAAAACCTCACCAACAACCCCGCCACAACCTCCGTAACCCTCACCCCCCCAATCCCCCCCAACTGCTCCCCCAGCGCCCCCTCCCTCTCCCCCAGCGCATCCACCAACAGCGGCAAATCGCTAAAATCCAAATGCCCCGTCCCGCTCACCTGCACATCCCTCAGCCACGCGCTCTGCGCCCCGTTGAACCGCGCCCACGTGGTATCCGCGCCAGGCCCGCCCCCGCCGTCCTCCATCCCCCGGAACCGCGCCTCGCTTGCCAGTTCCAAAAACGGCGTGCGCAGGTCCGGCGACGGAGCGGTTGGGTCGGGCACGATGGACGTGTTGCTTGCGTCGATTTTGGCGAGGTGCTGGAACGTGCCGTCGAGGTTGGCGGCGGCGCGGAAGAGCGGCGGCGGCGTGGTGGTGTTGTCGTTGTTGTTGTTGTTGTTGTTGTTGTTGTTGTTGTTGTTGTTGTTGGTGGTGGCGATGATGGCGGCGGCGGAGGAGGAGCCGCCGGCGCTGTGGCCGAAGAGGGCGAGGGCGAGGGGGCCGGGGATGAGGGAGGGGATCAGGTGGGGGCTCTGCGCGACGGCGAGGATGTCGGCGGTGCGGTAGGCGGAGAGTTGGCGGAGGAGGGTGGGGGGCGCGGTTCCGGCGATGAGGCTGGGGAGGCCGCGGATGCCGCCGGGCGCGTGGTTGGCGGGGAGGGGGGTGTAGGGCGCTTCGCCGGGGTGGTCGATGGTGAGGATGGTGAAGCCGTGGGAGGCGAGTTCGCTTAGGAGGGCGGTGTAGACGAGGGTGGGGGCGCCGGCGCCGGGAGTGAAGATGAGGGTTGGTGGATGGGGGGAGGAGCTGTTGCTGGAGGATGGGCGGGAGCGTGGGAGCGTGGGGGCGTGGGGTTGGAGGTTTGTTGTGACTTGAGAGAGAGAGGAGTTGGTGAAGCCAATGGCCTGCTCATATATCCCCGCACCGGTGGCGTCTATGTAGGGAACGGTGGCGTTTGGTGCCTGAAGTGTGGGATAATAGATGGTGATGAGCAGTATTCCCGGGTTCGGCGTTGGATCGACTGGAGTGGAGTGGTTCACGACATGCTGAGTATAGCCGACATGATACTGCCCTCTCGGCTCCCATAGCGAGACAGCACCGAGAAGTTGTGGAAGTAATGCGCCGGCAAGGAGGAGCGAACGCATATTGGGAATGCTTCTTTGCAGCCGTTCCGGAGGTCTCCTCACCCTAAAATACCAGGACGGGCGAGCCACTGGTGATGTTACGTCAGGGGCTGAAAACTGAAACATCCTTCCTCATCCTTCTTATCCGAATCTCCGATCCCGCACGTCATTATGGCTCATTATTATACTCAATTCTCGTACTACGGTAGCATCTGGCCCCCATGCTTACGGTGGGGCTTGCCTCGTACTACCAGTACGCGTAGCTTCGCCAATTAGGAAATTTGAAGAATCCTTCAGAAAAAGCTCCAGAAAAGTAAGCACCAAGCCCCACAGTCGATGTTGGCGGCAGGCAGTCTGTTTTCGTCATAAACACCAGGGAATCCTAGTCAACGACACACCTCGCATTTTTGCTGGTACTTGTAGCTACGAGAAATCAAGTTCTATGAGAGGAAAGGTAAGAGAACGTTGCAGTGCTGCTGTTCCGGGAGTGTCGTGTACGACGACTGGGGGTACTGAAGCGAAGCCACCAGCGGATCCCAAACACTAAACTCCGGCCAAGACCAGGAAGATGATCGAAACAAGTCGATCGTACTGTTGTACCCCCTCGCCTCCAGATACTCGATATCGACATTCGGGTTGCCCGTCCGTGCAAAAGACGCCCACATGTCCTGGACCGCGTTCGTAAAGTAGATGTCTTCCGGGACGCGAACCGGCTGATTGTAGAGATGGTACGAGCCGAAGACTTCGAAAAGCTCGCCGGAGTGGCAGCGGTAGTAAGGGGTGTTGGGCTCGCCGACGGGGAATGAACAGAGGCCGTACGGGTTGTCGAACGGAGCTGGGTAGGCGCGCTCCATGTTGTAGACCCACATGCTCTCAAACGAGTTGGAAGCGGCGCCGACTAAGGCGAATTGGCTTGCACCGCAAGTGAGAGTGTAGTCGGAGGCAATGCTGATGGTTGCGTTGTAGGCGTTTGGATAAACGGTGCTTCTATTGTCATTGCTGCTGAGCGATTCGTTGTTGTTGCCGATTACCCACAGCCCGGAGTCCAGAACAGCGTCGGCGAGGTCTTGGGTAAAGGCGCCGCCGCTGATCGAGGCCAGGGCGTCCAGCCCGGCGCTGAGGGAGGAGAGATTGGGAGAGAGAGCGGTCTTGACGAGGGATGGGGCTTCTTCGGGCATGAAGCCCATCATCAGCTGCACCGGATTAAGTGACTGTCGGCCTTTCGCAACTTGAGCAATGTGGGTGTCGAGTTTGTAGTTGTTGTCAATTACGGTGCTCCAAGTGCCACCTTGAGATGTAAGGTTGAGTAGAGTATCAGCCGGGAGCGCTTGGAGACAGTTGAGCCGAGAGGTGCCTGTTCCATTTCAGAGAGGCCTGATATAAGGCTCGATGGAAGCAGCAACATTAGACCGACTAGTCGACCATCCCTTACCACCAGATTGAATGATGGCTCGGTTGAAGAGGCCTTCGGCTCTGGGCGATGTGATTAAATCGATGACAGATCCACCTCCCGCCGACTGGCCGAAGATGGTAACGTTCCCAGGGTTTCCTCCAAACGTGGAAATATGATCCTTTACCCACTAAAGGGCGACAATCTTATCCGACATTGCGAAGTTTCCCGGTATGGCGTCGTCGAGGCTTAAATAACCAAATATATTCACACGGTAGTTGATTGTGACGACGACCACGTCGGAGCGGCTAACCAAGCTTGCTGCGTCAAAAGCCGCTTCAACACCAGTTCCTGTGGTTTGTGCACCGCCATGTATCCAGAAGAGTACAGGCTTGAGCCCTGTCGATTTGTTCGCGACAGGAATCGTGGGGGTGAAGATGTTGAGGTACAAGCAGTCCTCGCTGTTTCCCCATGGGTTCAGCCCGTGGGAGTTTCCGTCATAATTTCCAAACTGCATGCACGAAGCGCTGTACTGGGTCGCATCTACAAACTTTTCCGACTGCCATGGCTGAGAATGCTTAAACCGAGGTCTCCGACCGGTGGCTGGGCGAATGGAATTCCCAGGAAGCGGAATGCTATGTGGTCGCGCAGGCCTTGGAAGGAGGCGCCGCCAATTTCGGAGACATTGATGCGAGGATAGACAGAGAAATCCGTGTCTATCTTGTCAACAATGGGGGCGCTGTTAGTGCAGAGGGAGTAGTGCAGGTCAGAGTGGTTGGAAGATGATTGATTGCACCCGGACCAAAACAGCTCGTCGTTCTGAAGGTTACCAGCAAACCTTTGGTAGTTCAACTATTCGTTGAAGTGCTGGATTTGATCACAGCCCATCAGAGATTCGCCGTGAGATTTGCATGTTGCTGCTGCGTCGTCGAAGCCGGATTGGCCGTGTATGAGAAGTGCGCTTGGCTTGTCAGCATGGCTAGTCCAGTTGCCGTCGTTTTGGAAAAGGACCGTCACTCCGCCTGACGCAGCAACGGTTAAAGGGGTTGTAAAAATCAGAACTAAATAAGGAAGCAGCATGGTTGCGTTCGATGAGAGAGACGGGGGACACGTTGTGATCCCTAATTACTCGGTGGGCGGCGCGAGGGTTTTGACGTACAGAACACGAAGTTGTAGCCGAAAAACCGGTTCGCTTCACCCATGGCTTGCAGAAGGATGCAGCCGATGACATGGAGGTGCAGATCTATCCCGAATCCAAACAGCAATACGAAGCCATGCCGTTTCCCGCACCTCAGCAACTGTCACCTTTTTCGAAGCCAAGGAATAATGCTAAGTCGCAAGATCATCTCCTTGGGGATCTTCCGCTTCCGCCCGCCTCCGCCCCCATGCCCAGCCTTCGATCCTCGGATCTTGATCCTGTACGCCTCGAAAATCAATTGAATCAGTGGGGAACGATACGATGCTAGAAAAGCACCGATGTCACAAGTGGCACGAGATTTCGCAGATATCCTCCTCCGCCAGCAGGTCGAGAATATGCTCAAAAAAAAAAAAAAAAAAAAAAGAGGTACGTGGCAACAACATCTGGAGGCGGGATCAAGTGGCGACTCAGAGAGCAAGGTCAGAGAACGACTCGAGAAGGTTGACTCTGGGTGGTGACGAAAAGGGAGGGTGGCCAACTTGGATACCGAGTCTGGGTCTACGCCGGGTTGGATGATGAAAAGAGAGGTGCTGATTCTGGGAATGGTGATGATACAGGAGGTCGAGAAGATGTGATGAAAACGGATGGCGGCTGAATCCTGGTGACGGGTTAGAAGTGACGATGATCAGGGACTTGGTCGAGTCATGAGTGGGGTGGGGAGTGGTGAGAAGACGGGAGTGACTCTGAATACTGGTGACAAAAATGGACGTGGTCTGTCCGGTTGCTTCTGCTATGAGAGTGGTGATGAAAATGGAGTTGGTCAAGTCAGGTGCCGATTCTGAGTCTGTCCTGAAGGTTGTGATTGAAAGGGAGGTGATCGAGGTGGGGTCGAGTCAGGAATCCTCTGAAAGTGGTGACGAAATGGGAGAGTGCTGGTGAAGGTCAAGCCGGGTGCTAAGACAGGTGTCGAGCCTAGAAGCGGTGATGAGAAGGGAGGTGGTCTGTCCAGAGTAGGCTCAAGTGGTGCATGGTAGTGGCCAAGTCGAATGCCGTTTTTTGGGTCTGCACTGGGAGTGGCGAGGAGAAGTGGTAGTAGCAGTTGTCAGGTCCGAAGTGACGATCAAGCTGGAGGTCGACTCCCGGGTTGGTTCTACTCTGGGAGTGATCGAGTCGCGAGGGGGCTGGATTATTAAGTTGTACTTTGTAAGAAGATCTAGCAGCACGGCAGTGTCGAGTTTGGAAGGCCGCATCGATTCAGAATCTACGATCAATTAGGATGAAGTGGTGATTATTTCAGTTCAAATCGCGGCCCGGCAGACGATGTGGCAATCAATGAGGCAGTTCGAGCCACCTCAGCAGCTCTACTGTACTTGAAACTAATCAAGGTTGGAGAGATCCAGTACGGGAGGGCACTAAGGGCACTTTCCTTTCTCTTTGCTCTCTTTGCCAGTATCGGCACCGTGATGAAACCCGGCGACTCGATGGAGAAAGGCCGAGCAGGTAAACGATGACAAGTAGTGAAAGACTTGCAAAGAGAATGAAATGCGAACCTTTCAAATTGAAAGTTGCGGGCGGATCGCACTTTCCCCTTTGAAGAGAAGAGGTTAAACGAATCCCCGAAAACCTGAATCAACACGGCAGCCCGTACGAATCGCTGTCGTCACCATCACTCCACCCGTCCACCGACTCACCGCCGTCCTCGTCGTTGCTGCTGGCATCGCTGCTTCTGCCTCCTTCCTGCAACCACACCATCAGCTGGATGGTGGTTTCGTCAGTGACCGCATTTGCCGAGGGTCAGCACTGGCTTGGTGGCGATGATGTTCTGTTGCAGCCATGGTAAACCCTCGTCAAGACGCACGTATACGTCACATAGTTTAACAGGAGGATACCGTCGACCGGATGCGCCGCCAGAAGGTGTATGTGCCAAGGATGCAACCAGCAACAGCATCTCGTATTCATGCTCACTTCCATTGGAACTGAATCAATGCAGGAGGTATAATTTTCGGACACTTTATGGAAGGAAGGAAGGATCACGGAGCGTTGGACTGAGAAACGCGGTCACGGTTGAACTTAGCCCTCGGTTAAATCCCAGTGCTGCTATTATGGTCATCTTCCAACCCATCGTGGCTAGCGCTGACACCGGCACTGGCGTCTGCACCTGCAAGCCAACCGACGCCTGCCAGCGCCCCCGTCGATCGTGGCTGCATAAGAGCGCTCTTGGCCAAGATCGCCGAGGATCATCCTTGTCCCATCCTTCGCGGGGTCAGGTCCAGAGCAATGATGATTCGTTTTCTTTCGCGTCAGGCGGCTAGAGTGCGTAATCAGAAGCCGTCACGATCCGCGGGAGCCGAAATGGCTTTCAAGAAGAGCGCGAGATCTTGCCCAAAACGGCTAGTGTTGGGGGCAAAAACAAACTGGGGTCGACTAAAGCCCTATTTCGGCTAGCCTTATGGCAACGGTCAGGCACCTTGAAACCTCATGGCCTGCCTAACAATCGAGCCCACCAGGCCATCAACAAAATTCCCAGCTAGGCAACACTGCCGGGTGAATACCAATGCGGAACACTTGTCCTGCGGTAAGCTTTAGTCAAGCACACGCAGGCACTCCTTTGGTCTTGGCGCTAGCTGGATCCTTCTGCCCTGAGCATCGTTTCACCAAGAACTCCACGGCACCTTCGTGGATTCGAGGGCTATTTCTCCATTTCTTTTCTTCGCCACAGCCTTATTGAGAATTCTCAGGTTGTGTGTGGGCAATATAATCGGTGAAAGTTCCGCGGAAAATGAAAAGAAAGGCACCCTTCGGCTGCGTGAGGGGGCTGTACGTTGAATCCTCTGCGTGTACTGACTGGGTATACCTGCATAAGCAACTCCTCTGGCCCCAAGAATCTACCGCTACGCGTCAGGTCTGACAATGCGTTGTCTGGGTTCCAGAATCCTCCGCTCCAAAACGGCAACACCCTGCCAAGTGCGAATAGTAGTAGGCCCAAATGGTACGTCAGCTCCTCCGTTGGCAAAACGACATGGAGGTATAAAGCTCTCGCGATTCCGTGCTCTTTCAGTCAAATAACGACACCTTCCAAATCAATCAATCCATCCAAGAAACCACTCAACTCTTCTACCTACTCCCCCAACCAATCGGCAAAAATGCAGTTCAAGTTCGCCCTCGTTACCATCTTCGCCGCCCTGGCCCTCGCTGCCCCGGCCCCCAACGACGCCCCGGCTCCTGAACTCGAGAAGAGGTGCACTGCCAACGGCGGTAAGCAATCAACACCTTCGTCCTGTGTTCGAGGACTTGACTGATTTGAATTTCAGGTTCCTGCACTCAGCTGTCCCAGTGCTGCAGTGGTAACTGCGAGTACGACTCTTCCATTGGCCTTGTTTGCAAGGCTTAGAAAAGTCACGTCTTGTGGCATACTGTTGGACGATACGATGATTGATGACGGATATGTACCTGAAGCTCTTGCTTTGAGGTAGGATGAAATGCAAATGGGACGTTCGTTTGAAGAGGTTTCGGCTTGCAAGTGTTGGGAGGATGAAGATGAACGCACTTGGTATATACTGGTAGACAGTCGAATCTATTTGATTGCCACCAGGATGCAACAGGCCTTGAGTGAATCTAGATGGACTGTGAACGCCCCTCTCCAGAACGCAACTTAAATGTCCACGTAGTTTACTCGTCATTTCACTTAATCATTTGCACGATTTGGGTGTACTGGTCACGTAGCTCTCGACATATGCTGCCTCCATGAGCAAAGTATCGTTGCTTCAAATATCTACGGCGGTTTAGCTCAGTGCGAGAGATGTTCGGCACCTCTTGAAATATACACGAGAGGCTAGCAGGAGGGAGGCAATGAACGGAGATCGTGCAGCTTCCGTGATAGAAGATGAGAAACTGAAAATGAAACTTGATAACAGTTAAGAGTAGCTGTACCACCTTCGTTCGGTTTTCTTCGCCCCAAAACCATCGATGGCGCACTCAAACAAAATGTTCTTTCATCAATTCCCACTCGGATGAAAGGCCTCCCTCCTCCATCAATGCGACGAAATCCGTGGAACAGCGAAGAGTGTCAATCTCACAAACAGTATACTCCGCGACTAGGGATCTCAAGCTCATGAAATCC
>JAJMVL010000106.1:0-123664 GCA_023082095.1 Dothiorella sarmentorum
CACCCCTACCCGCCCTAACAAATTTCCAGGCCCCCCCGGCGCCGGAAAAGGAACCCTCTGCACCCACCTCGCCCGCACCCACGCCCTGACGCACTACTCCGTCGGCGACAGCCTCCGCACCTGGATGCGCCAAAACGCCACCACCCCCCTCGCCGCCCAAATCCGCGACAAGCTCGCCAACCAGGGCTTCCTCACCTCCGCCGACCTGAACCCCTTCATCCGCCACGCCATCCACGCCGCCCTCCGCGACCCAACCTCCCGCGGCATCCTCGTCGACGGCTTCCCCCGCTGCGCCGAGCAGCTCGAGTCGTTCGACACGTGGCCATTCCAGGACGAGTTGCCGCTCGCGGGTGGCGCACACGCGAAGCCGGACGTCGTGCTGGCGTTTGGCGTGACGAGGGAGAATGCGGAGGCGAGGTATCTGGCCCGCGCGCGCGATGGGAATGATAGCAGGGAGAAGTTTGAGCGGAGGTTTGCGGAGTATGTGGGCGAGACGGTGCCGGTTGAGGAGGTGTATCGGCGGCGGGGGGTGTTGGTTGAGGTGGATGCGAATGGGTCGAGGGAGGAGAATGTCGAGGAGGTGACGAGGAGGCTGGGGGAGAGTGCGCTGTGGAGGGAGGTTGTTGTTGAGCGGAGGAGGGGAGCGCGGTTTCTGGTGTGAGGGTCGGTGCGGGGATAAGGGGGAGGGGGATGGGAGGGGGCTTTTGCTTTGTGTGGGTGTTGGCTTTGGTTGGTGGTGGTTTAATGGCTCTGCGAGTGGATGAGTTCCGTGATCCTGCATGCGGCCTGGCGTGGAGTACTCGGCTGCAAGGTTGGGCTGGCTGGGTTTGCCGAGTTATGTTTCGAAGGCAGGAAGAAATCGTTGTGTTCGTAGATCAGGTGCCTATGTATAGCAAGAAGATATCCCCAGTCAGCGGGACGTAGTCGTCGTTCCAGACTGACTATGGTAACCACGTTGATACACTTGGACTCCCCCTGGATGAGGTCATGATAGACGAGGTTTATTTCTACAGCGAGCTCTTTTACCGTAAGCGGCTTCGGGGTTGGCTGCAGTGGCAGGCTCGGAGGTGTTTTGTTGGTGTTCAAGCCGGCTGACTGACTTAAGGCCGGGTGAGGAGCTCGGCTGCCAGAAGATGGCGTCGAAAGTGACGCTGACGGAAGCGGCTGAGATCTTTCAGTGGCAATACGCGGGCTGGAGAAAGAGCCAGACGTGCTAGAGTAGACGGATCTGGCGCGGGGGTACGCTTTTTTCAGAGAGTTGTTAAGGAGATGTATCTTGAAGAGGGGAGGACCTTCTCTTCGGCCCATGATCAGAGCGTCGTGGTTGTAGAAAACCTGATCCCACAACGGACTATCGCAGCCAATGAACTTTTGTCCACAGTAGGGACCAGGTAAGGTGATTTCTTGGTGTTGGTGTTGAACGAGAGCGGGCAACTTCGTTAGGGCGTGCTGAGTCTGTTCTGAGCATTGCTTTGTGAAGTACCCCACTACCACTTACCTCTATACGCCCGTTTCGCTTTTTAACCAGAGAGGCTTAAGTAAGTTGCCACGGAAACTGAATCCAACTTTACGCCACTCAAGAAGTCCAGGTTGTGCCGTTGCGCCGAGACCTCCATCAGACCGATAACTTTACAATGGGGGATAAAATATCGGCATCTAGTTGATCAACTGCGCCGCGCACAATGGGGAGCTTCGCTTTGGTCTATAAAGCCTGCTGAATCTTTGGCCAGCACGATGCACTGACGCGATGCATTCCCACCTCGCCACTCGGAGACATCTCTTTCTTTCGATGAAACTAGGCCCACATTCACTGAGAACCCGAATAAGATTTCTTCAAAGCACTATCGATCGCCGGTTCCATCCGGTCGAGAGCGGGCCAGGCTTGTCAGTCAACTGCCGTCTCGGAGTTGCTTCTGCCACCCCTCAGCAGCAGTAACATCACAGAGCGAACGAGCCCATACCTGCGCTCGCCGCACCTGAGCTTTCACCATGCTTGCCTTACGTGTCTTGGAACACCGCATCTCCGCCGCGCTTTACAGTTGATCGGTTGCTGTTCCCTCGTGGTGGAGGTTGTTGATCGCTGTGTGCACCAGCCACATAATGTGAGAATCTTACTCCACCCGCCCCGTCACGCTCCACCTGGCGATCAATATCCAACCGCGGTACTGTGGTACCTACCACGGCCCGTCGGTGGCCAGGGGAAAAGCGCATGCTGGGATGAATTTCAACGCGCGCAACTGCACTCCCTGCCACAGTCGACTTACGCTAATGTCTTGAGTAAGCCTTGAACTGGAATATCGATGACGAACACCTTGCATCCGCTTCGAAATGGGCATCGCGTATATTTGAGGTAAATACGAACACATCACCATCAAGTCGCTCTCTTCCCCACATCCATACGTCATTCCCTTGCCGTATCATTGACAGCAGACGAAAAGAATCAAATGGACGAAGAAACAAAGTCGTCGTCAACTTAAGCTCAGATGATGATCACAGCTAGCGGAGGTAAGTTCTGGCCCCACCACGCGAGCTACTCCGCTTTTTGTCTAGAGTTCCGACTACTTTATTTGAACGTCAGAGGGATACGGGCATTGTGAGCTGGCGAATCATCCTCCACAACGCATCGGCCAGTCAACATCTGCCTTGCTGGAGCTGGACTGCGCAAGATGAGACTTTGACTTGCGATCGATTCTTGCTGATGGCGATAGATGCAACTTAATAGTAATCAAAACACAATTTAAACTCGGATATCTCTCTGACTCTGGTAAAGATAGCAAGCTGTTCGCCTGCGGACCGACTGCCTTTAGTCTAACGACGCAACTTTCGATGTCAACCCCAAGAATGAATCCGCCGCAGACCACCCGTCGTTTTTCCACTCGCACAGACACATACATATAGCTGCTATCAACGATACATCTACGCTGGCGGCTACTGCAACGTAGTATACCTGCTTCCCTTCCCATAACTCACTTCCAATGAATTCTTTTATATTCGAGCGTTTTCGGTCCACTATCGCCACAACCTGGCCGTCTTCTGTGGAAATTTGTGCACCAGTGTCGAAGAAATCGCCGTCCACTGTAAGCTTGTCTTCTTCTCCTGTTATCGACGTGAAAGAACAGATAACTTTTGAAGTAACTGTTCTGGTTTTAGTCCCTCTCCCCGGTCTATGAAAGTTGCTGTGAAACTTACGTTGAAACTTTTTTTGGAGGGTGAAAATGCGACCACCAGCTTCGTTTTCACCGCAGTAGGTCCGATGGAGGGTGAAATTGTCTTTGCGGATGTCGAAGAGAGAAGTGCTGGTCCGGCAGTCGTAAAAGTGCATCCGTCCAGATAATGAAAACGTCTCGCCATCGACCTTAAAAGCTGATTGGCCATCGACGGTCTGCAGGTCGGCGTCGTTGAAAATGAGTGTTTCTACGCGCTGGTTGATGTACGTTTGGGATATGCCGATCGGTCTCGGCGCCGGCGCGAGCTGAAGGACTTCCATGCTTTTTCCCACGTTTAGTAATGTGCTGGAGATGAAGAGGTGTAGAGTTCCAGAGAAACTTATGTAGCACAACTGATTTAAATGGTTTACTTCATGTTACACGGATGAATAGACTAACTAAAGACGTAAGGTAGTCAACACGAAAAGGGTAATATACCGCGTTACGCCCGATAAAGTGGGCTCGTAGGATTCACTAATAACGCGCTACACAGCCTCACTGTTCCACCCCGTAGTCTACCACCCTAGTTTGTTAGCTAATTGCTTATATTTAGCCTACTAACTTAGTGAATTGGCCCAACAGCCCCCTTGGTGGGCTAATCATATACGTTTGGCTAGATAAATTAGTGCGTTTAGGCGTAAAAAATTCGGCGTGGAGTTTTGTACACAGAATAAAGCCTACGATGAAACACTTGGCCAAATATGTAAATGGCGAATACGTTCCGTCCAAGCTGTCGGCATCGACCGCTGTCGATAATTTAAGAACCGGGTCGGACGGATCAATACGTAAATGCTAGTAGAATTTGCATTGCCGTCGTTATAAATGCCTGAGATTGATTACACGGCCTACTGGATAGATCGTCCGAAGTGCGTAAGTTAAACGCCGCCAACGTCGAAGTTCTCCAATCAGCTCATGTATGTATTACTACTAATGGTCGAGTAGCTTGGTCGAAAAGTAGGTTGAAGCAGAGGAGATGTAGTAGGCGGAGGAGACAGAAAGACTTAATGGTTAGGGTCTTCTCAGTGGCGTAACCAGGCGAAAGTGCTTGTTCCTTTGCTACCTGTTTGGATTTTTTCTGCCGGTCGAAATGTCTTTTTCCGGCTTAAAACAGCATCTGCCGGTTTGAGACGTCTTCTCCCGGTTTGGAATAAAAGAGGAGCCTGACCGCTGTGCAACAGGTCCCATTTATGTTGGTGAGTTCCTCCAAGCATCCTACTGCCTATCATCTGCATTTACTTTCTATACTACGGGCATAACGCTCTCGGCAATATCTTAGTAGCATGAGCGCTCGGGGAGAAGGCCAATGTACCTCGCTGATTGCGAAAGAATGGCACGTCATGCGCTCGGCCTTACATACGAGGTCGTGGTCGTTACTAAAGCATTCAAAGATGATGGAAAAGCGAGCTTACGATAAATGCGGAGACTGCACGATTATTCTGGCGGTATGTATGATTAAACTACCCATACTTATCTGTTTTGTCCAGCCGGCGTGTTCATTGCACTCGGGGCCCATGTGTAGCGTGGTCATCCTTTTGGTGGGAGGGTATCGGCTGAAGGGGCCTTTCGCGGGCTGAGGGCCTGTTTTTTCGGGAAAAGGAATGGTGCTGTAGCGGTGATTTGCTTTGACTTGGCTTACGCGCATGTGTACTGTAACGCTTTTCACGAGGACCAATACAAAGGAAGCTCTGGATTCATGTAGCAATCTATGTAACGCACCTGACAAACGAGGTAGTTGTCGGCCAAATCTCCCGGCTCATGTCAGCCTAGTTGTCGATGTCTGAATGACGAGTCTGAGTTGGTTTTAGTAGGTGTGAAAGGGTCTACTTTAGTAGATGAGTTGGTAACGGTAGGTGTAAATTCGGCCGGCATGAGTGGTGAGTCAAGGTAGGCCTTGGTGAGCGACCCAGAGTGTGCCTCAAATGATGGAGAAGGGACGGGCTCTGCAGCTTTGTGGGTGTCGGCTTGAGCAGGTTGGTAAGAGTCGTGACGAGAATGGTAGGAATCGGCTTGAACTGGCTGCTCAGAGTCGGCTTCGCCTGGCTGGTAGGGGCTGACATGGGCAGGGCGGTGAGAGTTGTACTGGGTGGGTCTGTGTGAATCAGCTTGAGTGGGTATGTAGTAATCGGCTTCAGTAGGTTCCCAGTAGTCGGCTTCGGTAGGAGAACAGGCAACACTGCCGCTTTTTAAATCCGAGCATGTGGTGAATGGAGTGGAGGTTGGAGTAATTCCCTGGTCCGACAGGGTTTTTGGGCGCTTCTGTGGCAAGGCTGTTGCATGGGATGAGGAATATTGACTGGAAATTGAGCTTGCAGGATGTCGCTCTTCCTTGTTTGCCCATCGAGAGGGCACAATGTCGTTCTTGTTGAACGAACGCTCGGGCTGTGTATTTTTGTCTTGGAGAGAACGTTCCCTTGCTCTGCTGGAAAAACGGGTATGTGGCTTTCTTTTCCTCCTGTAGAGAGGAGGCTGGAATTCCCTGTCATGGAGAGGAGAGGTGGCTCAGGTCCCCTGTCATGGAGAGGAGGCTCAGGGTCGTCACTATCTAGAATTCTAGAAAATTATTATAGAAATAATCAAGCAACGCGTTACTTGCATTTCCTACTTGTTAGAGATCTACTTACATGTTAGCACTTTCTAGGAAATATTCCGCCAGTCCTACCCTTATTAGCGGCGACGCATTATGCTAAAGTTTATACCACTTCTTTACCCAACCGTGTTACTTCCGCAATGTAAGGCGTTGCCTGTACTACCGTGCCTCGCCTTCCATCATTCAAGCTAAACTCAGCCCATGCCTATCCCTTCTTATACCTCGTGTGCGACAACCCACTTCACCCAGCTCGGGCTCTCCCTTCAGGACCCTCATCCGCGGCCAGTACCTTTGTGTCTCCAAAATCCGTTCGCAATTCACTAGGGGCCAAAGCCCCGCCACTGCGCGTCTTACTCCAGGCCATTTGAAGCTCAGAAACCCACTTCCACCGAACAGAGAGAGAAGGCAGGGTGTGGATGGATGGTGCGCCGTTACGCCGGGCCCCACAAGCCCGGGCCTTCTCCCCGGTGGTGTCCCGCACGCCGCCGTCGGGTCGGGCCGTTCCTGCAACTATTTTAGAGCGAGGCAAATTTAACGACACCTGCAGATGCGAACATCGCAACGGGGGCCCGACCTTGGGTGGCCCCACGGGCTTAGCGATCATTGCATACGCCATGGCCTGCTACTTCTGGCTCAGTTGGCCACTTGCAAGGACACACTTTTCATCTCGCTTTCACATTACATTTCGAGCGTTCTAGCGTGCGATGAGCGGCATGCAGCAATAACATGCTGTTGGAGGTTTCCGTAGTGAAGTTACAGGAAGAGGGGTGGGCTGATTCGGGGGTCGCAGGATGCGCACAGTCCATGGCTTCTGTTATCACTGGCGCTGGTTGCGCCACTGATGAAGCAGACCCTGTGATCTCGGGTTCCGACGGGAACGGCAACGCCAGATAATTTGGGCCTTCTTGTTGCTCAAAGGTGTCTTTGGTTCTGACAAGCTCAATCTCAGCTTGTGGTGTTAGCCTGACATGCTCTTTCTCCCTTGTAACGTTGCATCTGAATGTTTCGTTCGGCCTGTCTGAAGTGTTTTTGCAACACTGCTTTCGCGACTTGGGGATAGGCTCTGGTGTGTGTTTAGTGGCCGAGTGGCCTTCGCAACTCACGGAACCGTTCGTACGATTCTCCAATCTGATGCTCCAAGCCGCCCGCAATATAAATGGGGCATCGACTTCTGCCAGAGGCTTGGACATCAGTAGTACACTGTTGGATATTTGCACCATTTCTACCCTTCTGGCTGCCGCACTGGGCAGCAGGGAGGGGGGTACATAGTCCCCCCAGTCCAGTTGGAGTTACTGGGCGAACGTTCGTTCTTTTTCTCCATCCAACATACACACTGGAGATGCAGCTTACGATACGCGGGCACCCATCTTTATCGGTTCCAAAAGCAATGACGCCCTTGACTTTCGGTCCGCAAAGGGATTTGGCATTGGACAAGGTGGCGGCCGCCGCCTCTTTGAGTAACGCGTATTTCCAGAATGGTAGCGCCAGCATAATCGGGAGAACGCAGTGAACCTCCTCACCGTCGATGATGGCCGGAATCTCCAAACAGGCGGCAGAAGAACAATTGGCAATCGAGAAAATGTAGCGAGGATCGAACAGAGAAACGATAAGATAGAATACATATTACGTTCTCCTCATAAGCAAATGGCTTGCAGCAGTCATTTCCAGTCGCAAGTGTAAATGATCCGTAAGACAGAACCCTCTACAACACTCGCACAAGACGCACAAGGAAGTCTCACATCGAGCACGAAAACACCCCAAATCATTGCCGCGTCCGCACCAACCGTCTCCGTTTACTTCTCCCCCAACGCTCCCGCTGCCCCTCCTCAGCCGGCACTTCCGGGCCCTCGCGGCGGCGCTTCGTCCCTCCACCCAGATCCACACGGCTGACGGCGAGGCGGATCTTGCTCATGCTCCCACGTCCTGCTTGGCATGTCTCCCCACCGCCTGCTGCTCCAGGTGCCGCTTTCAATCCAAAACCGCTTGACGCTGTCATGCGCCAGTGTGGGGAGATCGATGCTTTCGGGGCAGCCGCCTTTGTGTCGGATTTCGTAGCGCAGCCAGTCGTGTTCGTTGGCTACCTGGTACTGGGACTGCCGCCACGGGCGGGAGGCGGAGGCTTGGCAGGGATTGGGCGACGGGGTTTCGGCTACGGGCTGCTGCGGTGCTTGAGGAGCGGCGTGGGTGGAGGTGTTGGGCTGCGGCGGGGTAGGGATACTGCGTCGCGATGTTGGTGGTGGTGGTGGGAGAAGTAGCGTTGGTAGGGGTTGAGTCTCCTCGTGCAGCCACGGGCCATTAGGACAAGGGCCTGGGGGGGGCGACCGGACAAATCTGCTGGTTGGTACCGCGGGGCCAGGCAGGGCCCCATTCGCGCTTCCAGATGCCTTGTTCAATCCACCGTGCGCGTACGTTGTTCTGCGCATTCGCCGCGATACCGGATGTCGTGTCGCATGGCAGGACTCGCTCGCCCCTCCGCTTCTTTGCCCACACCTGGTAATATAGCCGTTTACGCTCACGAACAGCTTGGTTGGCAAACTGGCTATGCGGGAGCGATTTGCCAGGTTCATAGCCGACGCGCATTTGGCAAGAAACGGGGTCATCGGCAGCTGGCGCGGGGCTGGGAGGATGCAAGGATGGGTAGGTGGGCGGGCTACTGGAGCGGCGGCGGCGCTAAGAAGGAATGGCCATCATGGCGGATACTAATGATAGTGGGTGGGGACGATGACGCTGGTGGAGGGTGATGGGCGGTGATTGCTTTGGCGGTGCTGGTGGTGATTGATGGGTGATGATGGTGGTTGTTTTTGCTGTGCTGATGGTAGGTGATGGGTGGTGATCATGCGGGTGGTGTTTTATCGAACACCTACTTTTGTCTTGATTGGTCTTCCCCTCCTGGCTCTTTGTGCAAGCGGTGTTGTTATCATGTATGGGCAACCGTGCGGAGTTATACTTCATGGGGTTCGTTTCTGCCTTCCTCGCCAGCACAAATCCAATGCCTGCGGGAATGGTAGGGGGTTGCGGGCCCCGGCGTGTACACCCATCCTGACTTATCACGCTATGAGAAACCGCTTACAACATTCGCTCTTAGTGGTTTATACTCTTCGCGCTCGCCTTTGGTTGCGGACCACCTCACTTTCAATTCAGTTTCATAAAGTGGTTGTAAAGATGAAACCGCACAGGAAATTGGGCCAAACCCTTGTCACTGGATAGGCCAAGACAGGCATCGCTCCCCGTCCAGAGAAAAACAACTTCTCGCTAGCGGAAATACGGGAGAGGGCCGAAACAGGCATGCATGCACGGCCGATGAGCTGGCCTTGATTCCGCCGTCCGGTTGGTGCAAACGTCGTGCGATTGCGGGGAGGGGCAGATGCAGAGGGTTGACCGCTCTTTTTTGTCGTGTGACGGGCCGCTAGTTTCCGCCCCCTCAATTTCGAGCGGGTGTGCAGGCTTCCCGCGACGTGCACGGACGGAGTGGGCCGTGCAGCGCAACGCGCCCCGCCGTGCCCGCTTCCCCCCGTGGGTCCCGAGCGCGCGGAGTACGCCAACGTTGAGCTTATATATATCAGAGGCGTCAGCCCCAAGGACGCCTCGCACACGCCCTTCCTCCGACTTGGTGCAGCTTTCGAACCAGTCAGACCCGCGGTGTGCCTGGCGCGTTTACGTGTCGTGGACCGTGCGTTGTAGTGACACGTGCCCCCCCCCACTTTCGGTTCCAGCCGTTTCCCGCCACACGCGCGCCATTTAAAGCCAGCCGTCGCGCCCCTCTTGCCGTGAGTTCTCTTCTCCTTCAGAGCGGTTTCGCGAGTTCACCACTCCCTTGATTTTTGCCTTTTCCTGTTACTCGAACCTGCCTTCTCGTCTGCATTGGTCCCCCTCCCTTTATAGCGTGGATTGGTCAGGTCGGGTGTTGTCCACCTCATCTCTCGCGTGGTGTAGGGCGAGGTCGAGTCAGCATTTGTCTGCCACACTCCTCGGTGCTTTTTTGCGCAGTGGACTGGTCGACCGGGTGATTTTCTTCGCCTGTGTTGGTCCGCCTTCCTGCATAGCGTTGATTGGTCAGGTCGGGTACGTCCACCTCATCTCTCGCGTGGTAGAGGCCGAGGAGGACTCGATGTTTGTCTGCCACACTCCTCCATGCAATTAGTTTCTATTTGCGCGGTGGACTGGTGGACCGGATGATTTGGTGTTTGAGCTCTCCATAGGTCGGCCTTTTTGTTTTTTTGTCTGCGTTGCTCCCCCTGCCTTCATAGCGTTGATGGGCCTCATCTCGTGGTGAAGGCCGAGGATTACTTGGCTTCTTTCTACTATATCCTTTACTGTAATTGGTTTCTATTTGCGCAGCTGGACTGGCCAGCGGATGATTTCATTTTTACTGTTGAGTCAAGGCTACTCAAGAGCAACTCGCTCCCAAAGCCTGGGTGGGTGGGATTCCTACCACATGTGTGGCTAGGGGTTAAAGTTTTTCAATTCCATGAATTGAGCTTTGTTAATTTGTCTATATTCGAATAGATGGAAGATCATGCCGCTTTCACGATTAGTCCCGACGTCTCCAAACGATACCGTCCTTTGCAGCTGCATTCGCATTTGAACTGGGACTATGCAAGCACCTTCCTCGTCTCGTGGCAAGACGCCCAAACAAACAACGAAATGCTTCTCGGAGGACTTTCCGATGAGGACAACGGACACAAGGCAGAATGGTTCATTTCCTTCGGGGCCAACGACGCGGGAGAAGTCATGCTCCATATTTGTCTACCATTGAAGTTGGGAGGTCGGGGGATTTGGCCAATGTTTCTGGTAATTCCAGCGGACTCGTTCGATTCGGTCTCATGCCCAGAGGATTTTGTACCTCCAACAACCCCACGCTTCAAGAGGGCAGGCGTCCACCCCGGAACCAAGCTCCTTCGTTGTCGATTCAAGCTCAAGGAGCGAGGATTCGCTCTCATGCCTCTGCCAAAGAGCATGAGGCCGTTCAGCGATCACTTTCGCGGTTTGCTATTGAGCTTAAAGTCCCTATCGCTGGCTACGAACTTCGACATCTACCTTCCGAGTACGGTTGGATCTCGGCGTGTGGTGCAATCCTTTTTCGAGATGGTGCAGCGTGGTCCTTCCCAATCACCCGAGATCGATCTTAGGGAGACCTTCGACGGACGAAAGGCGGGGCAAAACCTTTGGAAGGAATACGGAATCGACGACGAAGAGACCTTGGCTCTTGAATGGAATCCAATAATCGAGGACACGCCACCCGCATACGACGAAGTCGTGCGGACGTCGCCCCAAAACATCCGAGACGCTCATACACCGCCCCTCAGTACCGAACTTCACGATCACTTGCGCCTGTTCCAAGCTTCGACTTCGATACCTGATACCGATCAGTCTTTCTACGAGGAAGGCGAGGTAGAGAGTGGATCGTCAGGAGATCATGAAGTGCAGGACGACGAGCAAGTAGACCGTGAACGGGTAACGAGCCGCGACGGCGAAGGGCAAGCTGTTCCCCCAGCGGCGACTGGTGTGCAAGAACAAGAGCACCGTGAGGCTTCGGAAGACCCTCAACACAGCGACCAATGCGAGCGTTACTCGCAGCAAAACCGTCCTCCAAAGCGCAAAGCCGGCGAAGCTTTCTCAGACGTCGCTCCTGACCGTGGCCGCTTTGCTCCCATCGGTGACACAGCGACAGCTCGCAAGAAGAAGGGCCTCAGAACAAAGCGCAAAACCTACATTCCCTTCATATCCCGTCTCACGGCAGCCGACCGGGAAGCGTACGAGCGCCAGGCCGAAATCCTGCTCCTGTCAGGCGTCACCACTGCCCCCTCTTCCATCCTCAGTCCCGACGGCCCCAACCGCAGCCTCTTCAACAAAAGCCAATTCCGCTGGTTCTGCGACGCCGTGTTGTGGCTCAGGGCGACGTGGCCCAGGAAGCACTGCATCCTCACGACTCACCGCGACGAGTTGCATCTCATGTGCCAGGCCATCCACCGACAAGACCGAGCACCGTTCGAAAAAGCTCGAAAGAGGTGCATGGAGAAGTTCCTAACAGACGCCCCCGTTCCCTCCGCCGAGCATCCCTGGCAAGTCAAACTCGTGCACCGAGTCGAATGGGTGGCCGAATTCGTGTACAACGCCCTGGGCGCCGGTTCAGACACCCTCATCATCGACGAGCTGCAGGCCCTGCACTACTTGGCAACCGAATGGCAGAAGGCGGGCGGTGATAGAGGGACGCCTGATACTGGGCAAGAACAGGCTTATGCGGATCGGGAGACTGCTTTCCAGACGCAGATGGCTGCTTGTGTGTTGGTTGCGTTTTACAAGTTCGAGATCTTTGCGAAGGCTTTCCACGAGAGGGAGCGCGGTTCGGAATCCCCCGTCTCGCAGGTGCGACATGGCTCAACCGGCGAACACGACTTGTGCCAGCACGTCGGAGAGGGAAATGGGTTGGAGAGCCTCGAGGGCTCGGTGCCTGGATCATCGTGATGAGGGGCTTTCCTGGACTTGACCATTCCAATTGGCTCAGGCAAAACGCGAGGAATGAATGCCAGTGTTGTGAGGTACAGTGAGCTCCTATGTAGCCTTCTCAGCCACTTCGGGATCTTGTGCTCCAGTAAAGAAGCGTTTCCAGGCGTAGTACTGAAACGTTTTCACTGCTTACTTTGTAACAATCGAACGCATTTCTACGCCCCCCTCCAGGTCTCCAAAAGCCGCTTGCCGTAGGAGGTCAGTGCGGTCTCTCTGGAAGTGGGCAATGATTCCCCTCCAGAGGTGGTCTCCCCGACCCTTTTGAGGCTCATCACGGTGTCGGAACTGCTTCGGAACTTCGCCACTGATAATTCTGATATGGTATCTTAATACCTATGGACTAACGCTGGGTCTTTTCTGATCTCTTCTGAACAGACTCATCTTCTGACACATCTGAAGCATCCCTTTCCACAGTTAAGGGTGCAGCACGCACGTCCCTTTATCTCAAGTGGTGTCGGGATTTACTTAACATACAGCAATGACTCTTGAAGCTGAGACGTCGGCGGACTCTCACGTCTCCTACGGAGAACCCCTACCCGAATGACCGCGCTCTCCTTCCCGCTTGGGGACATCGCTCTCTGACGAATGTTTAGAAAATCGAGCTCTTTCTTTTGGCGTATTGTGGGACTTCCACCATATTCAACGTACGTTCTCCATCTAAAACGGCTTCGGTGGTCACTGACGTTATAGAATCGTCTGCCCACACCATCTAATCACCGGTTTCTTCCATCAACCGAAGCCCACACTCGAACATACGGACGATCCCTCCGAGAACCAGCCTTGAGAGTTTTGGAGTATCCTTGGAGGAAAAAAGCCCTGCAGAGGTTGAACCGTTACCACTGCCCTCGCTTATCGGGAAAAATGGAAGTCGGCCTCGTTATTTCTACAGCTTGTGATAGATGGTTGCCATCTGTCAAGTTCCAGCCGTCCGACTTCACACCACCGGATTCATGACGAAGCAGCACCAGTTCTCTACCAGAACCAATTCGGCTTGGGCTGCCTGACGGCGCGCCATATCAGGGCTTGATCCCCAAATTAGGCCTCAATCTATTCAGAAAATCTCGTGCGCCATTCTCCGACCCAAGTTACGGCAAATATATCAAAGACAATGCTCTTCAGAATTCCCAAGACGGCATCCACGAGGATGCCCGGGAAGAAGACCTCTGTCGATTCAACAGCTTCTGAGCCGCATATTCTCCAAAGGCTCATACCACCTGCATCGTTGTGCCGCACTGCATTGGTTGCACCTTTAGCTGGCACACACCGTTTCACAATGAGGAAGGGCTGGTAGAGAAAGGGAATGGGGACAAAGTCGAAAATAGATGTGGACCTTACAGTTCCCGGCCAACGGCATCGACCTCGAGGACTGGGAGCAGGAGCACGACACCGCCTGGGGCGCCGCCGTCGCAACCACAACCGCCGAAGTCGGCTTCGACGGCCGACATGCGCCGCGAGATGGCGAACTCGTACTGAGCGGTCGAGCGCGTGTGGTCCGGCGAGGAGTGGGACGAGAAGACGGAGACGACGAGCAGGAGGACCTCACCATCACGGTCCATGGCGGAGAGTGGCTGGTGGTGGCCGCGCAGCTTGTGGTCTCAATTAATCTGGGTAATTGTGAGCTTCCAGACCCCTTTCTTCAAATTTGTACACGATCAGCTCGATGCCGGGGTGCACACGGCGAGGGAGTCGCTGATGGAATTAAAAGGCGTAGATGGCAAAACGTACGCGATGATTACGGGGATGAGGTTGTAGTGAGCTTGAGGGTTTAGGCGCTTGCCTCCGGATTGCGCACGCCCTGCGGCGACCGAATAAGTTCTCACGCCAGCGCCTTCTTCCCTTCCTCCTTCCATGTGGCTTTATCGCCACCAAATTAGCCCTCCTTCACTCGCACCCGCGGCTTACCTCGCGGAACAAACTAGACGACCATGTGTATGCCAAACGCCACGCCCATTACGCCAACCATGCTCTCCTACCGTCCCCTCCACATTCCCGTAAACACATCTTGCTCACCAACTCCAGGTGCTCTGACGGTGATACACCTGCCGGCGCCTGCATCCCCTCCTCAATCAACTACATCTTCATCTGCATCTTCATCGCTTTCGTGTCTCCAACAGGAAGGCCTGGTAGGCTGCCGCCAAAGGCGCGGGGTATCTCCATGCGTAGCCGGATTGGAAAAAGTGGCCTGCCGCACGTCTACGCGCGCAATGCCCGCAGTGGTTTTGTAAATAAGGGCTACGCTCAAGCTGGCATTGCTGCTCAATGTGGCATGGCTCATTGCTCTCGCCAAGGCGTGGTGCCCCATTAAAAGCCTACGTGCACACAGTATAGCACGCTGAGCCGGATCGGTGCGCCGGCTTGCTTTGATCGACGTACAGCCGCGAGGGCGTCGTGGGTCGACATACCCCGTAGCGGCCCCGTGCTGGTAGTTTCCTGCAGACGGAGCGTCCTATCTTATTAGAAAAGCTGCGACGGGCAGGCTCAACTAAGGAAGTAGCAGGTGTAGAATGGCCATTATATGCTATGCTGCTTTGATTTCGAAAGGTTGAGCATGCTCGAGGACACCGGCCGCTGCTCTTAAGAAATCAGTATCTTAATCTGCACTCGAATTTTCAACCCACCGACAACATAAAATCCAGCATTCCTATCGACGAGAGCTGAATGACTCAAACAAAAGTTTCGTTTACCCGCCATTGTAAGCAACCAAACCGCTTTCCCACCTTACCTTTCTCCGTCTTCAAAATACTCCTCTTTTGCGCATCTTCACTGACTTTTAGCCACATAAACAACCAGACACCTGTTTGGGAACGCGCTCCTTCTTTGCCGCAAGTTACACAATATATGCAGTGCTTTGGGGAAGGGAGTTTCCCAACCCATGTAGCTTAATTAAGGAGAATCGGTTCGCAGGGCGGTTCCTCTGTCTGGCCTCCAATCCACTCCAGCATAGTAGCCGGAAGTGATGCAAAAATCGATTTTTCTGATACTTTCTTATTTTTCTTGACCAAAGTAAGTCGTAGGAGACGTGAAAGTCCATCGCGGGATGCGCCTTATGGATGAGAAGCCCCGAGAATTGTCCATGTTTAATGGTCTTGTCACTGTCATGGGGTCCTGTGAAGGAAAAGCCTGCCTAATATTCTCAGTCTACGACAGTTGGCGATGATAGCAGGAGTAATTGTAGTAGTAGTGGCCTCGTCCAGCGCAGACAGCGGAACGACCAGGAACAATTGTTTGTTCTAGATGTGATCACCAGCGCTAACGATGACAACGAGGGATAGAGCATGCGGAGAAATTCCGCGTCCGCATCAGCGTCTGCCTAAAGGGCGAAGCTGGGAGCTTACTGCTTGACGAGCGAGTAGACCTCCAGATTCCAATGCTCTCCCATATTAATATCCACCCATTCAGCCAGTGCCCGTTCTTTGACGAGATTTCGACCAAATTCGAGCGTCTACAAGGTTCTGAATACGGCCGCCTCTGGGCTGCGATAGTTTTGGGCTGCGTGCCGGAGGGACTGAACCACTGCACGCGGTGCCGTAAGGGCGATTTCGACATTGAGGTGTAGGTTGATGCGCTGATGACGCTGCGACATGAGATGTAACAAGGTAGAGCAGATCCATATAGGTCGAGAAAGTCTGGGCCTCGGTGAGCGGGCCGGCGGCAGCATGATAGTGGTGCTGGCGAATGCTGGCTGTGGTTGCAGGACGCCGGCGCAGCAACTGCTGAGATAGGACAATGGGCGCGAGCTGATGGTGATGAGGAGGGTAATGGCGACGGTGGACAGCTTGGTAGTTAAGTGAAATCAATAGCGATTCAACTTGCGCTCCCTCTCCCAATTTACCTCATCCACCACCGCGACGTCCCACGGCATAACGGCCAAAACCTCGAGATCAAACTTTCCCGCCACTCGCATTCGTCTTCAGCGCAACGCCCGCAAAAAAACAACACCCAGCGCCTCTCCACCTCCTGCAGCTTGCGGAATACCGCGGTCCCATTAACCGCCTCGACCATACGCCGATGAATCAGTCGCCCTTCCAGTTCAACCCAGAAAGTGCGCGCCGTGCTCGTAAAAGGACGAAAAAGCTCGTGTTGCCGAGCTGGAATTGGATGCCCAGCGCCGCCACAGACGGCACGCACGGCGGCCGCGGCCGCGTCCGGCAGCGTGGCGGGTAAGTAGGACGTCGAAGCCGGAGAGCTACGCAAGCTAGAGCTGGCGTGGTCGATCATATCGGGTAGTAGGCAGCGCCGCGAATGTCTGCAGACCTTCATCGGAACGCGGAGGAGGAGGAGGAGGAGGAGGACGTGGTTGTTGTTGGCGCCGTATGCTACTCGGGCTGCCGCCCGATGGCGCCCAGTAGTGGTCTGCGTTCTGAATCGGAGACGCGGTGATGACGTCGCCGGACGCGGTTACGACGGCCTAGTCGAGGACCTGGTTTGGGTGGAGCTGAGGGTGCTGTGCTGTGCCCGCCCGCCGGCCTGCGTCCACCCGCCCATGAGACTGACTGTGGCGACGTAGCCGGCCGACGTGGCTTCGCTCGAGGTTACGTTGATGGTGTTTACAGCATCGCGACAGAGTTCGCACTGCTGCTCTCGCGGGGTGGAAGGGGTGCAGTTCTGCAGACTGGGTCCGTCATGGCGGCGGTGCCTTCTCTTGAACCTACAATGCAACTGGCTAAACCTGTTGTGACTTGAGCCGATCGCAGGCACCTTCGTCGTCGTCCAGTTCATAGCATGGCAGACATGTGCCAGCAGCTTTTTCAAAATGAGCTCCCCGGAAACGGTTGAGTTCAGCTCTGCCCAGGCATCCGCACATGCGGGCCAGCAAGCGTCTCCGAGTAGGCAATTGCAGTCGGATGAATCCTGGGTAACACCTGCTTTTTCTGGCGAGAACGGGGACGCGTAGAGAGCGACGAAATGAACCTGCGTACCGACCCATCTGCTCGTGCTGCGGCAGGCCCGGCGGAATGCAGTGTGTGGATGAAGGGTTGGATGAATCGAGCGAGTAGCCATGGCCAGGGACGCGAGTGACGCTGCAGATGCCGAGAGATGCAACTAGTTCGCGTGCGCGGGGACGGGACTTTTTGATTGGCTGCGGCCCCAATGGCCCCTGCGTTGAAGTCGCCGGGTGTGCCAACTGGGTTCTAGAGAGTCGATTGTGAGCAACCTTTTCAGATTAAGCTTCCAAGGGGAGACTGGCATAGGCATGGGCGGAAAACGGCGAACTGTTTGGTTGGCCAAGTTTAGAATGTTGTTGGGGGTGCGGGAGCGGGGAGAACAAGGAACCAGGCGTGGCGTGATTGGCTGCGGTTCTTGCGCTTCGATCGCTGGGTATGCTGGCTGGGCTCTAGACAGTCGATTTTAAGCAACATTTATAGATTGGACTTTCAAAGGTGAAGTGAGATAGGCATAGGCGGAAGATAGGGTATGGTTAGGTCGGCGGAAATTTTGGAAATTGTTTTGGGGGCATGAGAGAGGGGAGAATAAAGCGTCGAATGCGGGCGAGGCGAGAGCGGACGGAGGCAATAGTGGAAGTAACAACGTTGAGAAGTGCAGTATTGATGCACAGGAAACTCAAGCTTAGTAGCAGTATCGTTGGTAATGTAAGTGTTTTACTCCTTCTCGTACGGCAGCAGAATGACCCTTCTCAAACCCCCACTAATCACCAGCTAGTAGTCCCAGCGGCAAGCAAAACAAGCGGCCTCCTCAGTCTCAAGGCCAACTTTCTATTTTCGTTGTACCTGCACCAGAAGCTCATCGACAACCATGCCGGCGTCCAGCGCTGGGCCTACCGCGACCTGCGATCCGGGCAGAGATTGGGGAAGGACTGGCCAGCCAAACCCACAAGAGCGTCAGATTGTAGACGCACAACTGGGGTGCTCTAGGCTCAGAAGCTATGAGAGGCCATCATATTATTGGCTGACGGTGCCACCTCCAATGTGAGTGGGAAATGCCAATGCGAGATGTATTAACGGAGGTGCTTCAAATGTGGATGAATCAAAAGCCTGATAGCTTCACCTGGAATAAATCGTCGGGAGACCGATGGCCGTGGCTCTTCCCATGCGTGTGAAAGAGCAGGTCCGCCAATCTGATTTCTGTCCTTCCCAGGGTTCCCCAAAGGGACAAGATTTCAAGCAGCATGGCTCCCGACCACGTCAACGAACAGCATTTGGAACTCATGGAAAGTGAGATCCAAAGCCAGCAGTGATTTGTTCGATCCAAGCATGAGCCCCAAGTCACCAGTCAAGATCAGCCTCAGATCCAACATCCCGACCAAGTCCAAGCCGAGCCTGGAGTTGATCCGAAAGCTGTGTATGAGTATTCGCCCCGAGGTGATCACAGAATCAGCACACCATGTCAGGCCTAGCTTCCAGAATCAGTTACAAGCTCAGGCACATCAAAACCTCAGCGCCAGCTAGGCCCGCGCTGCGCACCACGTGCTGGGTCAGCGTCAGACCCTACGGGCGTTCCGCACATCACTCAGAGCCGTAAAAAACATAATACAGCTATGGCATGTGTATTTTACATTATTTTTCCCTTTACATACTGCAGTTGTTAGAATGGTGTAGAAATCTACTGTAAAAATACATAAGATAGTAACATACATCTATAGATGGCAACATACATCTATAGATACTGTAAGTCCTGGAATGGAGTAGGAATAAAGGGATAAGGTAAGGAATGAGTTAATCTCTTCGCATACCAGTCTCTTACAACTAAGTACTCTGCCATCGCCGTCACCTCTGCTATCGCCGTCTATTACCATTGCTATTGCCATCGCCGTCCATCGCCATCGCCGTTGCCATCGCCGTCGCCGTCGCCGTCGCCATTACCATCGCCATTACCTCGCCCTCTACTATTACTAGTACTATTACCCTCTACCCTCTTATACCTCTTACTAAAATACCCTCTTAGGTAATAAGGTTAAGGAGGTTTTTCTATTAGAGAATAGAGGGGATAGCAGGGAGAGGATAGGTAGAATAATGTAAAAAAAACATAATGATAGTATTTTTACATACTTTTGATACGTTTCTGGACCATTTGCTATGTGTAAAATTTAACATATCCTATATATGTATTACGTATTCCTGGAACGCCCGTAGTGTAGAAGCTCCGAGACAAAGGCATCCAACTTGCCTGGTCCTGGGCAGTAGATGATAGCGGTGTCAGGACTCATCGAAGCGGCTGCCACATCTCCCGCCCCGGAAAGCCGCCCTACCCTTTCACTTGGGCCTCAAGCAGCAGCATGCCTCATCTGGCGAGTGTGGCCTCCGTCATACGAGACCAGCACGACGCCGGCACCCCACCCACGCGACCGTGTGAACGAGCCTCTTTGCCCGGCCCACTCACCCCGAGAGCGCGCCATCAAATCTCCGAGCAGCGCATCAACTCAGAAATAGTCCAGCACGTTGCCGCCCTTCATCGCAGACACCGTTCGCAGATGCCTCTTGGACATGCGGGTTAGACGCGCACCCTCTCCATCTGCACCGGCTGGTGTCGAAGAAGATGGTGGAGCCCACGGAAAAGTGGCGGCGTCGAGCAAGACGTGGTGGCTGGAGCCACGTTGACGCGCGCCAGCATTATCCCCGAGCTGCCGTGGTTCTCGGTGAACTGCGCAGGAGAATCCGATGGCCGACGAGCCGACACTGTCTAGGTAAGCGATCGGGAAGGTGAACGGCCAGCACTCCCGGGCGATACTGTCTAGATCGACTCTAGGGATCCCGGCAGCTGGAACAGACTCGCTTCCGTGGAGGGGATGGCTGCCGGGGAAAGGCATGGTGTTGTTGTCGAGTCGAGTTTGCTGGTGAAGTGTGCCGCGTTTGTGCTGGGTACAGGCTGGCGCAGGCCTGGAAGGGTTGTGCTTGTCGATGTTGTGCGTGAGCATGGTTGCAGGCGATTGGCTGTGAGACTCGACCTTGCGCCAGATGAGCTTGTGTATCCACTGAGTGCCCGGCACGTTGCGGGATCAACAACCCGAATCCGTCCAGAACGCCGGCAGAGATGGCCCGGTCGAGCAGAACGGGATTGATCATGTCTCGAACCCAATAGTCGACGCCTCGCAGCCCGACGGAGCGCACGCTTGCGTCCGTAGTCGAATACACGGACATCTGAGCGGTCGCGGTTGGCTCTCATTGACAAGAGCCTCGGTCAGTGGCGCGGCCAGAGGTCCCAGCATGCCATTGCTATGGAAGGCAATATCAGTAGCCACCTTCGTGTATTTCGCGCCACGCTTCTTGACCAGCAATGGAATTCGAACATCCCCCTCCCCCGTGACACCAATACTTGAAACAAGGAAACCGCGAGTCTTTGCAAGAACAGCCCCTGGTACATTTCCCCCTGTAGCTACAACCCAACAGCCCCTCCACCCTCATCGCCCGCACCGCCACTTCGAATCTCCCTGGGGGGGCGAGGATTTGGTGGAGGCTGTCTGTGGTGGTGCAGAGGATGTCTGCTGAGTCCGGAAATATGGTGTGAAGGTCGGGGGTATCGAGGGGAACGTTGTATTCCTTGGCCTACGTGGAATTCTTAATTAGATGCTGGGAGAGGGTTAGCATTACCTTCCACCTGACTTCGGTGGTATTATCCAGAGTTGCAAGACAGTGAGACATTTCCTCACTGAGCAATCTAAGCTTGCATTCGTGCCTTTGTCTTTGTGGTGTCGTGGTCGGGTTCGGCTTGATGCGTCGGGGCGTCGGGCATTGGGAGATCAGGCGTTTGGGATGGTGGTTGCGATGCTTTGGGTACTTCCTGGGGCCGACCTTGACATGAAAATCAGCCTTTGTTCTTTCATGGGATACTGGGGACTTACCTAAGGCGTTGGCTATCTTGACGTGCTCTGGGATTCCATCCAGCAAATCCGCAATGCCTTTGCCTTTGCAGACCTCGGTCGCAATCCGTGTTAACAGAGGCAAGTCTGGGTTCTACTGCTTCCACTACTCTCGTACACGCATTGCAAAGGCTTTGGAGTTCATGTCGTTAAGAACAGAAGGTGGCATGGAGATGGTACACAGCAAGAACACGACGATTCCTGGTCCGTGATAGAGGTCGCTGAGAATCGAATGTACCTTCTTGCGTGAGTGTAAAGTTACCTTTGTGAACTGTCTGTTGGAACGCGCATCGTTGATCCATTTCATATTCCTCGTAAAGTTTTTTATCTGGTCTTCATCGGGGCTACCGCGTTCGCAGAGATGAGACATGGCCTTCTCTAGGCTCTCAGTCGATGCCTCTGTCATGTTGGTTGAGGCTTCACAGAAGATGTAGCGGGGTAGGTTGGCACAGTGGAGCGACTTTGGAAGGTGGGGGGCGTCGGTCGGATTGGACTGAGCTGGGTCAGGTTTGGTCAGATCGGTTCAGGTTTGGCCAGGTCGGGTCGGGTCGGGTCGGGTCGGGTCGGGTTAGGTCTAATCAGGTTTGGTCGGCGGGGCGGGGCTTTGAATTTTCAAGCCATGTGTCAAACTTGGCGAGTTCGTCCGCTCCCCTGCTCGACATGGAAAACTTTTGGGTTTCCCCACGTGCCAAAACAGCAGAGATCGTGTTCTTCGTTTCAAATCATCGTGCCCAGGGCTTCGTTGATTCATTCTGCGGTGCCCGACTGGCTCGCCTGAGGATTCTGGCACTCGGCGTAGCGGACCGAGTGCATGAATCGCCGTTGCTCGGCCGACATATTAGGTAAGCAATGCAGAGAAACAAGCTGCCGGCCCATCTCCGCCCTTTCGCCATCGCCTCGATGAAATCATCTTCTTAGCTACATCTCCGCCCCAGCCTCACCCCAACTCACCTCTCTGATTTAGAGCGACAAGAAAAGTCTGCGAGCTTCATGCGAATGCAACCGCTTTAAGAGCATATGGCCTTCGTTAATCCTGCCGTGCCTATACCTAACGGTCTAAAACAGTAAGTCCGTTTATCGCGACATGAAGACCAAAGATTAACATTATACAGATTCCTGCGCTCTGGAAAATATTCCGACCTTACTATTTCCTGCAAAGACCGAACTTGGAACGTTCACAAGGTGGTCGTATGCTCTCAATCCAAATTTTTCGATAATGCTTGCAGCAAGGGCTTTCAGGTATGTTACGGTAGTATGTCATGCTTCAAGAACCATATAGTACGGGCCTTAGCTCTTGACGGATTCCAAAGCGTACATTCAGGAGCTCCATTTGTATTCACGCCCCCAACCTCTACAAGTTGCCTTGTTGTAGCACACCATAGCTCCAGACTCCTCTTAGACTTACCCGACTTCAGGAAGAGCATGACGGGATCATTACCCTCGACCACGACCCCGACGATGCCGTCGACGCCATGCTAGAGTGGTTCTACTCAGGCGACTACTCCCGACCCAAAGCCGAAGACCAGAACACGAACCAGCTACTGGCCTGGCTGCAGCTCAACTCCCGCGTCTACATCGTCGCCGAAAAGTACGACATCCCGGAGCTCAAGACGCTGGCTTGGGTCTACATCAGCATGTGGACCGACGAATATCCCGTGGCCTCCGACGAAGACGCAATCAAGCTCAGCGAGATCGCCACTCTGGTATACGACGATACGCCCGCCTCCGAACCCACTCTCCGCAACTTTATCCTAAACCTGTCTTTCAAAAAGGTCCGGACACTCCTCCTGTGCGACCAGTTCAGAGACCTTCTGCGAAACGGCAGTGACTTCAGCGTCGACCTCATCCGCCTTCTGGCGAACCATGTCGATCCGCCAGGCTCTGCTGCCGATTCCGACTCCGATTCCGACTGGAAAACCGATGACAGTGAGGACTGCACTACATATTCTGTAGCTGCGCTGGATGCTTCGTTGTAGTTTCGCTGTTGCTTGCGTCGGCTGGACCGGTCAGCCCTCCCACGAAACCGCAGGCATCAGGCAGGCACACGCAGGCTTCGGCGGCCGGAGAATGCCGTACGTCTCACAGGCAGCGAGAAAGGAAGCCTCGGTAGTAGCACTGGTGCTGGTGTGCTTCGTCTCATCTGGCTGCGCGTAATCGCCAGTAACAACGCGCCAGAGTTGCGCCGTCTTGAAGACGCCGATCATGGAATTTGGCCAATCTTGGAAGCTGACATCCGTGAGGCCGCTCATCGTCCAGCGTCGCCACCACGACTGTCTCCTCCTCTGTCGTCGCCAGCTTCTTCCATGCCATCTGCGCCCCACCCGACACTGTTCCCAATCCTCCTGCAGCCCCCCTCACCACATCTTTCCCCACCATGTCCAAGCCCGACTTCAACTTTGGGTGGATGTTAAGCACATTAACTTCATTGTCGTGTACGCAACTGTGGTCGTGCTCGTCGCCACAACCTATGACCTCTGGCCGGGTGATTGCGCCGCCCATCCTCGGAGTCCTCTGGCTTGTCGGTCTCTACTTGTTTGAGGGCAGCCGGTTTGTTAAGAAGCTGTTGAACGAGGCTTCGTTCATATGAAGAGGAAGATGATGATGATTAGGTGGTGCAACCGCTGGCGCGATGAGGGCCAGTGCAGTGCAGCTATCTAATCTAATCTAATCGCTAAGCGAGCCTTTGCCAAGGCGGGGCGGATGCCCGCAACAGAAGCCCGTTATGCCGCAGTAACTCTTTCGCAAACGCACATCGGCTATGGCCTACTTCATTGTTTCCAACACTCGATCGTCACGTTCTGGATCACGTACTCTCTCCCAGTCTGCTTCCAGGCGGTGCTCCAGTCATTGCTCGACCGGGACAGCTCCACAGCCGTGTGGGTGGTTCTGCGGGCACTGATTGCCGCTGGCCTTGGCTTGGTTATCATCACGCTCCTCCCTGCCGTGCAAGCCAGCCCGCCCAAGACGGAGGCCGTGTCGACCAATACCATCTGGGCCTTTGTGCGCAACCACGGCATTGTTCGGAGCGTGGCCGTCTTCAACAATCGCCTTAACCAACTACTGCCCGAGACCCCCGACGCCCATGTCCGATCCAAGTTTTCCAACCGAAGGGCGTACGAGCAAGGCTGAGGAACCAGTCAAGGGAAGCGTAGTCAGCGTCTATTCTCAGAGGTTAGGTGGGGCCTAGAAGATTGCCGTGGTCTTTGCTGGCACTGTTCGAGAAAGAGACAAAGCTTGAACTGAGCTACACAATAGGTACCGTCTCGAGAAGGAGGAGGCTGACGGCGTGGGGGCCGTCGAAAACGGGGCACTGAAGGCTCGAGAGTGAGATTTGTGCTCCCTTTCGGGAATCAGGCACAGCAGCATCAACACAAACCCGACGTATACGAGCACGGGCAGAAGACGCTCGAGTCTGCAACTGCAAATCCCGGGCGCCATCATGTTCCAGTTCGTTAAAACCCCTTTGGCTTCGAAGTCATCCGCGTACTGGGCACGGGACAGAAATAGCGGAATGCCTGGAGACAATCGGCCAGATCAAAGACCAGGACACCATCAGCTGGCACCCAGCACGGCGGGTGCAGGCAGACGCGGCGCCGGGGAACGGACAGCGCGACCTCGCTCGCCGGCCTTACATAGCTGCGCGCCTCCAACTACACGCGCGCGAGCGGGGCTATGTTCAACAATCGGTCGCAGCCACCGGACAGCTGCGCGCTGGCGACAACGACGCCCATCCTCATCAACACGGGTGCCGCTGACTCAATCCAGGTGGAGCTTTACTATACGCCACCACGTATATTCTAGGCGCCTTCCTCGGCGCGTGGGCAAACGGCTGGAACGGAGACGGCCTAGTCGATGCCGTCATTGGTCTCCTGTGCATGCATAGCCTTGCCTTGGCCTGGGAGGTCAGCCTCGCCGCCTGGTTTCTCGGCGGTGCGCAAGATGAAGCGGTATACGCTGAAGACAGATGTCGCCGCAGATTAAAGATGCCGTCTCGGGGTTGGCGACATTTCGGGACGCCTCAATCCTCTTTACCATCTCTGGGGTATTCAATTCAATAGTACCACGTCGATATCTAGCTCTTTGCAACATCCTCGATTGCTGTGGTGGGTTTCGGGAGGCCCCAACCGGGTTGCTTCCGTTGTGCGTCGACGATCTGATTCCCCATCCAAGTAGAAACATAGGATGGAGAGGGTATGTTAAGTCTTGATGACTTTACGTCTTAAGAAGGCGACGTCGCCGGCCCGATTTCCAGGTCGCCAAACTCGCGCCGTCCAACCGTGACCCATCTTCTCCACACGTTGCTAAGCACGTCCTCCCGAATCTTATTACCACCGCTAATCAAAGTGCTGTGTCTGCTACCGCCTTGTAATGATAACAACATGGTAAGACTGCCTTTGCCAAACACGAAGACCACTGCGCGGTCCTTGGATTCTAGCTGCTGCGCTGCTCAAAGAGTTTAGATGTCGGCCCGATGTGACGGTTTGTTGGGTCTGCAAAACCCGGTTACAACCCATGATGGTTTGCGGCACAGCATTCCTGGCCCCCAACGACATGGGGTACGTGACACGGCATCACTCAAACCGTAGCCAACAGCATTTCCCGTTTGCGTCGATATCCACACTGTCTCGTTCCCCCACCTTTGCACATCGACATGACTTGCATTTTGTTGGCTGCGCAACAGAGATAGGAACAAAAAAAAACTACACACAGTGGGCCCGACTGTTTCGCCACGCGCGAGGTACTCGCCATAGCCGCCGCCTACTTTCCCGTCGGCCCGACACGTCCCTCCAAACCGGTCGGCTTGCCTCTGGCCTCGCTTTCTTTTGGCCCTAAACGGCCGCATAGCCTCCCTCCCCATGTTAGCGCCCACAAACCCAGCAGCTTTGCGGCACAGCCTCAAGAATCTGCTGCGGCACAGTATCACGGGCCCCGCCGTCCATACGCGCGTGACGTGTCACACATGGCCGGTCTTGTTTATCATGGCCAGCGATTTGCAGTTCAGCCATCTCCATCCCATCCTCACTGCACCATTGCCATCTTCTCCTCACGGCTACATTTCGACATGGAACTCTCTACCAAGGCGACACCAGCTAAAGCAAAGCTGACACCTCCTCTGGCGACCATCATCCAAACACTCAGAGAAGTGGATGGAAAACGCAGCCTCAGATGCTATGCCCTTGTGGACGGTCCCGAATACCGCTGCAAGAATTCCATCAAGCCTAGAACGCCAGAGATGGAACTTTACAGCTCAGACCCGCCCTTCAAAAGTCATGTTGCAAAGAGTCTCGTCCACCTCCTTCTCTGCCATGCTCATCGGAAGAAAGAAAACCAGCTAAGCCCGTTGTTACTTGCCCTCACGGCCGTCGGGGCCTCATCCGCCTCCTTGACCTTGAGCGGACCCCGACGTGACAGCTGCCTTGGCCGGGACTCTCTACACCCGGATTTGGTCCGTTACGATGACGCAAAGACGGAGCTGCTGGAAAGCGATGGGCAGTTTTGGTGCATTGCACTTGATGAAGCAGGCGAGCAGTGCCGGTGCGCGGTGGACCAGGCCAAGCTCTTCCGGTATGCTGCTTGGGACCATGAAGAAGAACTGGATTGGCTGCTCAAGGAGAATCTTCGCCGCACCATCCATTGTATGCTTTGCGATGACCACTCGCACTGGTTCTGGCTGGACCTCTATCACGACCTCTGGAGCAGCGAGATGGATTCCGATGACCAGTCTGACCAGAGCACAGAGCCAGACTCTACAATGGCTGCCGAGGAATTATCCGACGAGGAAGAGTCTTTTTGCTCGCCAAACGGCACACACACCACCATCAACATCGCCCTTCAGCAAAACATCCAAAACAACTACTACAACATCTCACCCGCACAGGCCGAGTCGAGCGGAGCCACATGCGAACCAGCAGCGACCAACAGCACCCAGACGACATTCTTCACGCAGCTGACCACCCTACTGAGTCCCCAATCTGTGCTCCGTCTGCTCCCTAGAACCAGCGAGCCCCCCTCCCGCTCAACCACCCCCACCATTTCCCTCTCGCGCGCCCCATCCCCCAGCGTGCCCACCACTCGCCCAACCCCCTCTCCCGGCCACAGCAGCTCTCGGGCGACAACGCCCGCACACCAACCAAGCAGGCCCGCAACGCCCGCGGTCGACGACGACCTGGCAGCAGGCATGCAGAACCTGGACATCAACGACAGCAACAGCCCGTCTCGGGGCCGCGGCCGCAAATCCACCACCCCCCAGCGCAGCGCGCGCCCGTCGGCGTCCCCCAGCGGCGGCGACGGCGGCGGCCCTCGCCACACGTGCCGCTCCACCCTCCGCGCGCACGAAGTCACGGCCATCGAGCACAAGCTCGCCACCCTACTACGCACGCCGATCAGCCCGCACGACAACCACCAGCGTCGCCACATCTACGTGCTCACAACACCCGCATACCCGCAACTGGTCAAGATCGGCTACACGGAGCGCGACATGTCCACGCGCAGGAAGGAGATCTGCAAGGATCTCGGGCTGGCGCTGGGCGACCTCCGCGAGCACTGCGTCGTCGCGAACGTGCCGTGCGCGGAGCGCGTCGAGAGGCTGGTGCATGGGCAGCTGGCGCCGCTGAAGGAGGGGGTGGAGGGGAGGGGGGGGAGGGTGGCGCATCGGGAGTGGTTTCGGTGCGACGCGGGGTTTGCGAAGGAGTTGGTGGGGGCGTGGGTGAAGTGGATGATAGAGCGGAAGCCGTATGTGCATGCTGGGCTGTCAGATAAGTGGAGGGGGAAGGTGACGGGGTTGGAGAGGGATGCGGAGGCGAGGGGGGAGGAGGCGTTTAGGGATATGGTGGAGCGGCATCTGCGGTGGTTGCGGCAGTGATAGGATGTCTTTTCTTTTGGCGGTGGTGGTGCGGCTGCGGATTAGAGACGATGCGGGTTCACCTAATCTACGTTTTTTATGCCTTGTTTCCACGAACGTGCCACCTATTGCTTGCGTCGACGTGCGGTGGTGACAATATCGGGAACAGCTCTGTCCAGCGTGGCGGCAAGAAACGCATCACTTCGACCGATGAAGCGGAAGCAGCTGGCGATAGAGGCTCGGCGCTGTGGAGTTGTATTAATATTGGAGGCTAGGTGGACGCGTTTGGGGACACGATGCGGCGCATCATGGTGGCACAGGGTCCGCCGCCGTATGCTTAGTCGTTGGTTGGAACTCCAATGGGGCCCAGGGTCAGCCCCTGGATGCTTGTTCGATGGTCCAAACTCCAATGGGGCCCAGGGTCCGCCGCGGTAGGCTGGGTCCTTGGTCCAAACTCCAATAGGGTCCAGTCCAGACGAACATTAATGGCACAGATATACCCCTTGAACCCTACAAAGTGAATGTCGTCATCTGCCAGAGTTTTCAAGAGAGGTCATACAATCAAGACCGCTAAACGAACGTGGCTGGACTCCACAAGAGGACATACTTTCACCACGGGTAGTCAGATTCGCAGCCGGCAAAGTATACTGGAGCTGCATCACCTGCGATAGCTGGGAAACACTACCGTTTCCAGGCACGTCTGATTCCGAAATGGGATACAGGTCGGGAAAGAACGAGTTCCGAAACCTGTACAAACTTACCGAGGATGAAAGGTCATTCAAGCTCCAGCTCAGAGATTCGGGGGCAGCGCATGATGATAATGCGAAGCTGCAAGTCTATACTGGCTAAGAAAAGGTCATCAGCGACTATTTCGAGACGAAGCTTCACCAAAGAATCCGACACGCTTGTTGCTTTAGACGGTATCTACAGCAGGCTGAGGACGATTTTCGAAGGTCAATCCATCGCCGGTCTTTGGACAGGTCCCTTCTTCACTCGCACTCTCCTTTGATACTCTCGGTCCAACGATAGGTCTGAAAACACTTACTCTGCTCCAAGCTGGAGTTGGGCTTCTTCTGGAAAACATGTTAATCATCTGACTCTGGAAGAAAAGTGTCAAGGCACATACTCCGCGACAGCCGAACTCCTCCCCACTTCCCTAAAAACAGACAAAACCCAGAGCTTCTGGGCAGGAACAATCACACTGAAGGCTCGTGTTGTACGGATGGTCTTGAAGCCTGTGGAAGCCTTGCCTGTGAGATCTCTGCGGCCTTTGAACGGACGCATTGGATTGGCGTACGAGGAGAAGGAAAAGAGCAAAGGCCTGGGCAGTGTTGTGCGGACGGTCTCTCACCCCCTGAAGTCTCGCGTAACTAAGAGAGGAGACAACGTACTGTCCTACGAGGACAGGGAACTGAGTAGAGGTGTGGACCGGGACGTTCCCATCATTCAGCTGCACATGGACCAGGAGCTTCTAACACAACCATCTGGTGTGTTTTGATCGGTCGAACTGCACGGGGAAGAAAGCATCGTGGCTGCGGACGTCCAGCGTACCCCAATGGACATCCCCCTATGCTTTTTTGTCTTTGCTGTACTCCCGTGGGCGACGGTTCAGGCATGTTCCGACGGGTTGGAGTTACCGCATTTAATGACGATGGGGAGTTCAACGAAAAGTCCGAATTATAAAATATCGTTCTAGCTTAGCCTTACTACAAGTGTTCTCGATCTATTCTTGGAATTATCGACTTCTGCTACCTGCATTGCCTCGGAACTCTGCCCAATAAAAAATACACACCCACAACGCCAATCTGCCGCTCAACGCCCTCCGACACCTCAGACACCCCCAAGACAAACAGCCAAATCCCTCCGCTCTACGAAGGGCCACTTTCGTGGCACTGTCCCTCACCGCCGCCACAACATCCCGAACCCGGCTCAACCGGTGCGTCCAAACCCCGCCCATTCCCCCCACCAACCCCAGCAGACGACGACATCCCAGACGCCCCACCACTCCCGCCGTCCGCACCCCCCTTCTCCCGCGCAAGCAGCTCATCCAACCTTATCGGCGACGCCCTCAGCCTCGGATGCTTCGGGTCCGCCACGTCCAGCGTAGCCAGCCTCTCGCCGGCATCGGTGAAAGGGATGGGCTCGGCGCCGTCGTGCCAGGTGCCGGCGCCCAGCTCCTCGTTAGCGCACCACTCGAGGTGCGAATACACGTCGAGCCGGCGGCGGTTCTGGACCCAGCGCGCGAGAGGCTCGATGGTGTAGGAGAGGAGGATGATGAGGGTTCCGATGGCGAAGGTGAGGCTGAGGCCGAAGGTGTTGAAGTTGGTGTAGGCGGTTGTGGTTATTTTCTGGCGGCGGGGGTTAGAGGAGGGGGTTCGCGGCTGTGCGGGGGCACGTACCTGGTTCTGGCAGAGGGTTTTTTGCACTTTGGTCTGCGGTTTTTGGACCCACCGCATTAGCTCTGGGTCGGACGGCCCTGTCGCGAATAGCATGAAGCGCGACTGAAGGTACGACAGCCAGACTTGGAACCAGTATTCGACGTCGAGCTGCCACTGGTTGTCGGGAAGGGGCCCTTGGAAGCCGTCCTGGAGACTATACCTTGACGTCAATGCGGACACTCTTAAACTGTCCACTATCCGTCCGATGGTGAAGGATGCGGGATAGCCAAACCACGCAATTTTTTGCTCCCCTTCCTCGCTGGTCTGGAGTCTGGCTGCGTAGTTGAAGGCGTCAATGCGCGAGCCCGGTGTTGTGCACCGCCTGTCTGCGGGAACACTAGGATCACAGATCTGGTACTGTGAGACGCATGCAAGAACGGACGCGGGTTCGTCGGCGCGGTACATCACTTCCACTCCCTCCTTATCAGGGCGCTTGATCGTACCAAACTTGAGGTGCGCCGAGTACCAAGGGTCATTTGTCGGTTTGGTAAACGCAACGAAATTTGCTGATAGGAAAAACAAGGTGATGTCTCCCTCAAATTTCCGAAGGTCTGGAATGGGGATGAACATGGAATAGTTCTTTACCAGCCCCTCTCTCATGCTTGCTTCTACAACACTATTTGGTATGTAAGACGGGATCAAGGTGGAGTGAAGCGTTACGAGAAAGACTTACCCAAGTGTGTAGTCTTGGCTAGCGCTAGTACCATTCTGCTCGACGAATCTTTGGTACGAGCCATTGAGGTATGCGTATGTAAAATCCCTTGTCGGGTCGGATTCTGGGAATTTGCGACCATAGTAGTATTTGATGTTACGCTCTTCTCCGCTAACTGAAGAGGACGACGTTTCGGGGCGCATGTAACCATCGGTGACCAACGGCGCACATCTAAGCAGATGTCTGAATTTCAACCGTTGTTCAGGAGGGGCGTTGCGACCAAGATGATCGTTGCTGTCTATAAACCCGGAGTCCAGTTCCAGGTTGCCAACTTCGTTCTTGCACAGCCGTCCAGATGGGCAACTGGCATTTCGGTTTGCTGACCAAGGAATCTGCTGCTGGACGTATCGTCGGCACTCTTGCGGGTCTTGCAGGCTGGAAGTATTGGTGTAGCATCTCTGCGCGTAGTTGGCGGCATCCATCAGCTGATTTTGTAAGAATGGTGCGTAGATTGTTTGCCGTAGCGTTTGGTTGTTGTCGATATCCGCGTGATTGCGCCACAGGACGGACTCGAGACGAGAACTTGCGATGCTGTCGAGGTGGCAATCTTGGATGAAAATATACCAGCAACGGCGAAGCACCCGAGGGTGATAGAAATGAAGACTAGGAGTGGCAGCAGACGAGAGCAAGGTGCTTTACGGCGCCAAACCCAAGCTACCTGGCCCAGAGCCCAGAGCCCGCTCATGCCGTTGGCAGAGTTGCGGAGGATTGCTTGCTGTTGATGGTATACACCATCTCGAGGGGCCTCAGTGGAGTAGTACCGATGCAAGAAATAACAGGAGATTCTCCAAAACGAGGTCCCCGTCCAGGTGACAAAGAGAGCGATGAGCGAGATTAAGAAACCTCCATCGCGGCGGTTGAGTGTAATCGTGCTACCAAGAATGGAACCTTGTGACCAGTTGATCCATGGGCCAGTGTGGATTCTGTAGTAGTCTGCCGGATTCGACATGGCCGCGCTGCTCATGTTGGAGTGGAAGTTTTATGGGAAGAACAGGATGAAAGTGGGTGTTTGTTCCACTCCGTTGCCCACCAACCCTAAATAGCTGGCCAACACTGCTCAATCGACTGATTGCCTTGCTGAGACCGTGACATTCTGGACCCCACCTGTTGAATTTTGGACCCCAGCACCGTGTAGTTTGGACCCCACCGGCCGGGTTAGGCAGATGCAGCCTGGCAGAGAATCGCGAGTAAAATACACGACAGTGGGGTCTAAAACTCAACGAGTGGGGTCCAGAATCTCACAGCCTCACCGAACTCGCCTACCGAGGCGGGCGGCTAATAGGTTGCCTAATTGTCGGCTGGCTAAATAGGTGCAGGTAGGTCGCTGAGGCGACCTAGTTTGGTGATTTTAGCCACTGAGGGAGGTCTAGCTACCCTTTTAGTAAGCCCTTCTTTAACGCTCAACACTCCAAGTAGTGCCTCATTAGCTAACCAATATATATGCAAAGTACCAGCCATCCCCCATGGTGGAAGACCTTACCAAAATTGCCAGCCAAGTCTGTGGCGTTGGCCAGAAACGGCTGGCGGTGGGCAGTGGCGGGTACTACTCCGGCCGCAAGGCAGCAATAGGACTTGTCTTAGTTGCGGATCGTCAAGGCAGGATTTACATATGCATCTGTGTGCCTAATACCCGCCTCCCTTCCAATCCATCCTGGCCTCGCATCTCGCCGCCAGCCGGCGCTTCCTGTTTCTCTCCCTCGCCTCAAGGAAGACCCTGCATCGCTTTCTTGGCCCCGTCCTGCCTCCCATGCACGCTTATTTTTTGACTGCGCGGTGGTCGTGCAATTTCGTTTCGTTCTACTAGGAATGCTACGTTGTGCAACGGTGCGCATTCGCTATGTGCATGAACGAAGGCATAAACTAGCAGCAGGCAGCGTTGCTGTGTGCGAAGGCAAGCAGGCCGATGGAGCCGTTGGAGATTGCGGAAACGAGGTCTGTGCAGAAGCAGACGGTGAGTAACTGGGGATAATTCATTTTATCAGTGGGAGAAATGGTGGATGGAGAGTTTGGGGCACACAGCCCGGTAGCTTGGACAGTTCGTTGCGAGCGAGGAGGTGCTGTTCGACCGGCGTGCGCAGGGTGGGGGCAGGCCCGTGTGTATCCACCGCCCGTCGAGCATCATAAGCGAGGGTGCTGCAAGTATAGACGCCGTGCCAAGTTGCTCAAGTCTTGGCTGCAGCTGGGAACATCGAGGTTAACTGTTTCTAGTCGAACAGCTGCAAGGTCATCGTAGCGACAAGAAGTATCTAAGGAAAACGCAAGGACGGTGTGGGAGCCGATGGGTAGCTGAGCATTCGAGTAGTGGAGGAGGCATGGAGTGATGAAGCTCAGAGTCAACTGAAAATGTGGGCGAGTATCAGTACTAGGCTTGTAAACGGTTATGCTGCGATCGGAACGGGACAGTATCAGAAGAAGCTTAGTGTAATATACGGAGGTCATGGAGGCGGGCAGGTGATCCAAGTCGCGCAACACGATGTAGAGAAAGTCTGTGCGCTTGTACCTCTGGGGAGATGGTGAATCGTCGGCGGGCACCGAGGGGGCCGAGGGCTTGAGCGACAAGAAAATTGTAATCAGTATCGGAGCCAGAGCCCAGCGAAGTATCCAGGGTAACTGGAGCAAGCAACTCAGATGTTGGTGCTCTTGGACGATCCTCATATCTCTCATTGTCGGCGTGCTTCTCTCCGCGATCCACATTCCCAAGATGTTTCTCGGTGTCCCTCTTGCAAACATGGAAGTCATATCCACCACCACCACGCATCCCGTCATCGCGTGCGAACTCTGCTGAGGAATTTATGCATCTGTTTGTTTCAGTCCAGCCTTATTTTCAGCTGATCGCTTCGTCGGAACTGCCTTCCAACCCTCCAGGGCCAGCTCGCCCTCGCATGTGATCGTGGCTGGCCGACCTTGCAACTGGCTGAACGATGATGACAATGTCTCCTACACTGCAGCTGGCTCTTACGGCCGAAGCTACGGCGCAACCTGGAACTTTACGATCCCGGTTGTCCTCGTCATAGCCAGTTCCGTAAACATCTGGAATGCACCAGCAATCACGAGGCCTGCGCTGCCCTGCCTGGCGAAAAAGCTTCTTTCAGGCTTCCAACGACTTCGTCCTATCTTTTCCCCAGCCAGTGCGCCCCAGGTTCATTGACACCTGTGTTGGCAGCTGGGAGATTCCGTGATTCATCGCCACTTCCACCACTGGCGCACTCTCCCTCTTGCTGTTGTGTCAGAAAGAGATGCGATTGCCCTGTAAGAGTCCAGGGAAGCCAAGGTCAGCATCCGCGAAAGCGGACAGGCTCTTGGCCTCTCCCAACGCCACCTCGAAAGCGAGAGACGGGTGGTCGAGCTGGAAGGCCTAGAGACCCTAATTCCAACGCCCACCCGGCCGGCGAGTCTCCGAACCCATTGTGCGCCTCCCCACCAACAAGACTCCTCTTGATGACGTTATAGTCGCCGTCGCCCGAGGACAGCTTCGATGGTGATGGTGGCGGGATGTCAGCGCAGGGCCTTGTCACGAAGAAACGCCAGCCGTCCCCAAACATCATCCCGTCGAACACCCGAGCCGAAAGTAGCTTCGCGGACGCCGAGGAGGGCGCCGAGGACGAGGAGGGAGGCGAACCAGGTGCTAATGGAGTGGATCAGGGCGAGGAGGCCTGTAGGTTAAAGTGTGGTGTCAGTGCCAGAAACAGCGAGGTCGATCTTGAGCCTTTACCCGCAGGACTCGTCTCATTGAACTGGAAATAGGAGCGACTCTTCGTGCGAGGCATTCGCTGTTGCTGCCGGCCGCCAGGATGGACAGGCGCAGCATGAATAGGGCGACAAGGGGGATCTCGAAGGGCACATGACGAGCGCGTCCCGCCACCGTTCCGCCACCGTCCCGTAGCGCTCGCTCATGCGCGACGAGGAAACGAAGCTGGTGACATCCCGGCCGATGAGCCGTTTTGGGGCGTGGCGTGTGAGCGAGAGTGAAGGCGGTGGGCAAAGGCAGATTCGCGGTGAGGGCGAGGGCGAGGGCGAGGGGCGAGAAGCGAGGGGCGGAGTGAAGTTGTGAAGATGAGCGGAGCGGTTGGAGCGTCTCTCCTCGCTTCGCTGGCCAACGAGCACGAACCAGGGAAAACTCCACACCTCAAAGGCGAGTCTCCACCTCCGGAGTTTGTTCCGTCCATCTACCAACCTACTGTGGTAAAGTGCCGCGCCATAACCTAGATTGTCAGCCTGGACCGGACCGCTCCGCTATGCACTAGCCGCCAAACACAAAATCAACCGCACCAAAGGTTCCCTGGCAGTGCAAGATACAGCCGCAGTTATGCCCGACGGGCTGGCGGAAGAAGAACACCCTTTAATTCACTGTGGACAATGTGCGCAAGAAAGCATACTCGGCTTGTCCCCCTCCATCTCGAAACAAGTATACGGGTCGGCAATGGGAGGGAGAACGCAAAAGCGGGTCGGCAATGAGGGAACAGGAGCCCGATGCAGGCAGGTGGGCAGCGGCGCAGGATCACAGCGGAGAGAAATATGGTCGTCGGCGAACAACTCGAGTCGCGTCGTAGGATCTGGTCTTCTTTCGTTTGTTAGCGCGTGTGCTGCAGGAGTTGGAATGAGCATGGTCGGCGCTGTATTGACGCTGAAACGCCGAGGTTGTCATCGATGGCGCGTTGTTGGTGTTGTTTCCGCGCGTCGATGGACACCTGCCGCGGCCCTGGTCAGCCGTGCGACCTGGCTTTTCCTTTCGTTTCTCTCCTCAGATCTACTGTAAGCGTCGCGCGCACCACACTCAAATCGAATGCTATGCTCCGCCCAATCAATCTCCAAATATTTTCCCCTGTATGTTTATGTGTCCGACACTTTCTCCATCACCTACTAATTCACCCTCTCCAGGACATCCACCCCACCCACACGCCCTCAATCCGCCGCCATTCCCAGCCTCCGAGCACACTCGCAATGTTGCTCCACGGCCACCACATAACGCTCGATCAGAACTCCTGCACAGCAGGTGAAGACGAATGCCTGGTCTTCGGTGTTAGGCTGGGGCGGCTTTTGTTATCTTCCCGAGATGGATCAACAGACGCTTAATCGAGTGAGCTAAGCACATCCACGGGGGCTCCCGATGCTCGACGCGCGTAGAATCTCTTCGCCGAAAGGTGTCAGATGCTGTGGATGGGTACTCCCATGCTTGGTTGCAAGTTGGTGCAAAAGGATTGGAGTGGTGGAGGATTAGGAGGAGAAGAGAAAAGCGGAAGAGCAGCACATCCACTTAAGACGCGCGACAAGGGGGTGAAAACGAATCTCTTTCCTTGGTGGCTCTCACCTGATCGTTTCCAATCTTTCTGGATTCGAGGATTGCTAAGAGGTCTGGTCAAGGTTCCTATGTTCGGACAAAGATTTACACGTGGGACAGGATTTGTGATTTGGCGGCGCACCGAGGATTGAAAAATGTGTCGGAAGCACAGCCTTGGTCCCCAATGCTGCATCGTATAGCCGTCCACCAGCGCTAAAAGTACATCTTCATGTCCAGCTAGTTCGGTTCCGCCACCCGACACAGCACACACTAATATTGGGCGAATACGCACTGGCGCATTGCACATGGCGAATGGAGAGGCCGAGCAGCGACGTTGGAGTGGGCGGTGAGACCGCAAATCTCTGGCCACCTTGTGCCTTAGCTTCTCGGCCTAGTAATGGCGTCGCCGCTTAGCTGCTGATCATAAAGCCGGACGTGGTTAGTCCTGCTTGTGGGGCATCCTGCGTCGTGGCGTTCTTAAACCTTGGACTGGAAGGGATAGGATGTGTTCGTGATTAACCGAATCTTGGTGACGCGAGGTTCGGTTCCAAAAATTGTTACCGGCATGCAGTAGCTCACAGGCTATGTCCACAACGGCACCATAGATGACCTTGGAAGAGTTATACAAGAGGATACCGTGCGTTCGTTTCTTAGTCCACATTATGCCTGTGTGAAACGGGACAAGCTGCTCAGCAAGGAGTCGGGAATCTGTCCGTTCTGATGACACCATTTTTCTTTCTTCTTGATCATGCGGTCGTCAGTCGACTGCCGAACGTTCAGCCCAACTTTATGAGATGCGAGTTTCCACGGCCTGCCTGTGTTGGTTCGTGAATCCGTGACCTCCGACTCGCCCCCCTCAAGCCACTTTCGCTTCTCGTGTAGTCATTCGGGGCATCTCGATCCTGACTTGGTGGCCGTGTCTTTTTTAGAGGCCCGTTCCTCTCTCCTCGCATATTCCGAGGCGTTGTCCGAGTATGTTCGTCTCGGGGACATCGCGTCGACCTTTTGATCGGGCATGGTAGCTAGATCACATCTCTCCCCGTTTGAGCTGGGTTCCGAGGCAAGACTTGTATCCTCCGGATCTTTGCTTCGGTCTCCCGGTCCCATTTACTCGCGTTTATTCACATGGAAAAGTCCGTCACACAGGATCCCAGCCACGCCTCGGCACCGCAAACAGATCATCTTATTTAGTATCACTTGAACACGTAGATCAATGGAGCACCGCTGCGTCCAGACACTTTCTACTCATATACGTGTGCTGCCATAGCACGTGGGCTACAGAACAGACGATTGAGCTCGGCGACATATTTTATTATCTACGGCGAAAGCATTTGCGGTGGGCAGAGCTCTGGAACTTGGTTGATTGTCAGAAGCAAAACCGGCAGAAACATTTCGGGATGGGGGAGGTTAACAGGGGAATACAAAGCTGGTTGAAATTGGTCCGGATGGCGGCTTCAGCTACCCATGCATGGATGTTGCATGGAGAGGAGCTCAGTGTTTCATGGCCCATCCGGATCGCAGCGTCAACTTCGTACGGATAGCGGGTGAATAATGAGGTAGAGCTGCTTGGAGCCCTCTTACAGGTCGTTAGCATATAGTCAACCGGGGCATATCCTATCCGTACGCACTTCTTCTGGACATCTATGGCGAGAATCAGGGAGTATGGTGTGTCTGAGCCACCTTCCACGAGGACCACGCCGAGGAAATACAGCACGCTCGACGAAAATCCCTGCATCTCGTTCCGGTCCAGGGCGGCACGCGACTTCCAATGCCCAAGGAACCTTCCGGGGGTTAGGCGGAGCAGTGTGAAGGAATCGACAGTTGGAGTCGCCCGAGTTCAAGAATCTCGCTCCATTCTTGCATGGGCGAGAAGAGCCGCACCATATAGTCGCTGTGGGGCGTCTCCTTTCTGCTTTCTAATACTGCGCAGAAAGAGTTAGCCATGAATGCTGCGTTGGTGCTGCTGGGTCAAAGCTTACCGAGCGAATCGGTAATACTGTTGCTGTAGCGCTTGGGTTGCTCCATGTGATATCGCCGCCTCGACCTTGAAGTACTTGGTCTGGAACTGGTGGTAGTACACCAGGGGCCCCTTGAGCCGCTCGGGAGATTCGATCAGCCGGCGCAGATTCTCGGGCGCTGTGCCTTCGGCATTGTGCTTGTAGGTCTGCCGAAAGAAAAAGCAGTGGCCTGGCAGAGGATCCAGAAACTCGGTGGTGAGCAGGCCCCCGAACCTGTGGCTGAATGCAAGCGGTGCGCCTGTGATCGTCCTGCCATCTACCGTGATAGCAACATATCGAATTTGTGACGTCGAGTCACGAGCGGGTTCCAGGCTGCATCGGGAGATTTCTCATGCTGAAGGAAAAGTTTTCCGCGCCGCTGCTTACGGACGGCCTCAACTGATAGAAAAAGAGAGGAACTCAATGATTGGGTGGAATCAGTTCCCTCATCAGAGCAACGAAACGGTACAAAGACTGCCTCAATGATACTTCCGGGACACCATTCGGAAATTGGGACACCCAGCTCGCAAGAGCGTACCGTACTCTCAACCGGCTAGCACCTTGTGCCCCGCCATGACTTGCGCATCCGAGTACTGCGACGTTATGGTCTTCCGAACGGCGTAGCCGAGCTTCTCGACGGCGATCGTCCCGTCAAATTCGGCGCACCTGACGGCGACGATGCACGACTCGGTCACGTGCGAGTCCTGCGCTGGGCCTTAGTGTGCCTCGTTGTTGATGGGGTCGAATATGAAGAACAGCGTCGCGTTGGCGCCGCCGATGCCCTGCGGTTTTGTGCATTTCTCTTACTTCCTGAGGCCGCTGCGATTGTGCATGTGGTCACGGGCGAAGTGTGAATACTTGGGCAGTTGGAGCATGAAGTAGAAGCGATGGAATGTGCCGGCGCCCTCCTCGAGGTAGAACTCCAGGCCTAGTGGGACGTGGCTTTGGAAGCGAAGGCCCGGGAGATTCACTACCAGCGCGTGGTCGGTCCGAGATGCCGGAATCCGCTGGGTGCCATGAAACATCCGTATGCGTGGAGCGGCCTGTCTTTGGTGAGGAGCAGCTGAAAGGCACAAAGTCTCGTCCGCTATCATGCTTGTCGATCGGAAAGATAGGGCATGTGCGAGGAGTCTGATCTTCTCATCGTCCTGGGGGTGGTTCATGAATCCGCGCAAGCTGCGATATTGGTTGATGAGCGGCCCCTGCAGAGTGTACATAACAGACCAGTCAGCAGGTTGCTGGAACCCATTGATGGCTTCGTCCTGATCCATTGGGCCGTCATTCCACTGGAAATATATCCTGATACGTCCATAGGCGGGTGTTCCAGCTTGAGCAGAAAACGCGCATGAGCCTCTCGGCATCGCACATGTTCCCTTTTTGCTGTGCGGAAGTCCAGGAGTTAAGAATGAGGGCAGAGTTACTTTCTGTGTACGTCTGACGAATCTTGGCAAGTGCCTGGTACTAAGCTCTGCGCTGTATGTCCGCAGCGTCTCGAGGGACACTAGCCACGTGCTGAACGCAGACGCCAAAGTGGCCCAGTAGTCAGCCTCATGAGCTTCGGATCGCTGATGGTCCTTGTGAACTGATTGTCCCAGCGATGATGCAGGTAGTTGTGCAGAAAGTCGAAGAGGAGCGAGGTTGCTATGATGCTTTCTTTACCTCTGGGGTCTTCAGTTGACACCTTCGCGATGAATGTGTTCACTCATCTGTGCTTTGATGGCTGCGTCCGGAACAGCCGCCAGAGTGGCGTGTTTCAAAGACGCTCGAATAAACTCTGGGTTGGAATTGTTTAACCAATAGTCGTACGCAAGGCGAGTGAGCCCTTCAGTGCTCAAATGCGCATCAACGCTAGAAAAATCCTTGTCTTTAACCCTGACTCCCAAGGTACACTCCAGGACGTCAAAGTATATCCAGCGCTGCAGGAAGGCTGAAAGCCTTCCCTCCACTCATATCTTAACGTGCGAACTTTACTCCCCCCCCCCCCCCATTTGCCTTGGGGCCAGCTGCTTTCACCAGTCATGTGCTCTGTCGTCTCGTCAATGAGGCCTTTGGTCATGGGTTGAAAAGACTCGTCTGGCCTTTCAGGCTAACGCGTGCCATCCAGGCTCTCCGAGTAGTAGTCGACGATGACCTGGTCGGCTTCCGACAGGTATGAGCGTGGCAAACCCGGGCAGATTGGGCGCTTCATTTTCTCTGCCAAGGGCGCTGCGTCGGCGTTCAAAGCCCTCCTCGCAAGTAGGCGGCCGTCCCAGCAGCTTCGTAAAACGGTCGCGAAGTAACTTCTTAGTGTTGGCATCTTTTGGATAGGAATATCCGTAGTTTTCGGGCGGGATTGTGGCAATTTAAGATGCGAGTTCCGACTATATCTAGACCACCAAGCTCGTTACTCTTCTGGGGGAAAAGATTCCACGCAACCATGATTTCCTCTTCTTCATTAGTTGGTTTCGATTGCCCACTTCGTCCACGATCGCGGCTAGTCCGCCAACCAACGTAACCAGCCAATGCAGACAACATGAACGGTAAAGACCAGCCATTCCAAGATCCTAGCGCAGAGGTAGACTCAAAATGCGAAGGAACAGGTCCCGTGGGAAGACAGTTGAAGGACTGCTCCACCCCGTTGTATACCCTGCCCTGCAGAGAGGGGTCCTGTTCGAACTCCAATGTACTACCAGCTATCCTGTGCCTTATTACTCGCCTCCTCCGGCCTCCTCCTTACCCCCACCCTCACTGTAGTTTTCTGCTGCTTGACCAGCCGGATGCTCATTTGCACCACAAGCTCTCCGGACTCGCCATTGCGAACAGTGGCCACGGCCGGTATATTTCATTGACGCTGCTAGGTGTTCGCCTTACTTACACCTATCCTGTGTACCTTCCTGCCTACTTCCTAGTATCCACCTTCTTGCCTTGTAGACCTTCTTCCCCTACGGGAATCCTGTCTCCGGTGGTTTCCTGCTGTAGCCATATCCTAGTAGGATATCTTCCCGTACGGGAACTCGTCTGTGGCGCTTCTTACTGTAGCTGTACGCCTTACCCGTGTTTTCCCTTGTGGCTCTGTCAGCCGTAAGGGCGCTTGGTCTCTGCAGTGCCTTTTCCCGTGCGGGCTTCCTGCCCTTGGGGTTATAAAGCCCTTGTCACCTGCGGTTAATAACAGTTGGGAACGTATAATGTCTTCCGGGTCTTCCAGTGGGTGGAGTCATGTGAAACAATGTGATGCGCCTAAGGGAACAATTGTTGCCTGAAATATTAGGGGATACTGGTTGATACTTGCTTTTGCTGACCCCATAGCTACCGTTCCGTTGACAACAGATCATTAGAACAAGGTTTTATCATCCAACTCATCGCTTGCAACTCTGCTTTGACTCATAGTACCATACTTGAATCATAGGAATGTCCATTTGGCGCACCACTCCCCCTGACGGATTCCGATAGACACTCCTTGCAGCACTAGAAACCACGAAGCAACCAAATTCGATCAAAAAAGGAGAAGCGAACTCCCGAAAATCTGGTCAGCGTAAATGTTAACATGTGATCGCCGAATCAGTTCGTCCAATCCACGAGTTGGTTAGTTGGGACGAAGGGCTGGGTTCGCTTCACAAAGTGAAGTGAACATCCCTGCCTGCCCATGGTTAGTGAATGTTCTGACAGATTTCTGCTCCTAAAAAGTAGGCCGTCGCAGAGATACCATAATAACCGAGTAGATGTCCACTACGCGCCATCTTTCACGCATTACAGGTGAGCGCATTACATGCCTACCAGCAGCACCTCCACCCCTAGCGACACAGGCGACCTCAGAGGCGGCGGGTTCAGGCAGCCCGCTGCCTTCGTTGTAGGCTTGATATCGGCTCTGGACAAGTGTAATCCTGGTACCGTGTTGGGCGTGCCGGTAAGCCGAGTGCCACCCCGTCTTTTTGCGTGTCTCCTGTAGGGCGAGAAACACCACGCTCATTAAGAGGCAGCAACTAGAAAATGCGTTCAAGCAGTTTTTCGAGAAGGGGACTAAAGACGAGTTCCTGCGATTTGCGCCCTACTCAATTAGGAGGGCGATACCGTCGAGTTTCCCGTGCGCAGAGACAGACGACCGGCAGCTTGGCCACCCCACCGCTCGCACCATTCCGGATGATGGTTCGGAGACAGCTTGGCTTCTGGGCGCTGTTGAACGACACGGAAGGTCGGAAACCAGCCACCGCGGCGGATTGTGTGGTGTGGGAACATTCGCCTGCGCCGACGGAGTTGCTGGGCAGTCCGCTTCCTGTAGACAAGATGGCGCCGGTGTCTACGCTGGTAAGAGAACCGAGACCAATGGGGCTTTTTGAATAATGCCTGCCGTGCGTCTAGTACCGACTTGAAGGCTAACGTGCGCCGCAGGACGAAAGCGGAAAAGGAACCGAGACGCCGCAGATCCGCAACTGGTTGAACGCGCTGTTAAAAGCCTGACTGAAGAGAAACACCTTCCCGAGCCACCTTTCAAAGAGCTACAGAAGACTGCCGTTTGGGATCTTAGCCAGCTGGAAGATGGAAACGTTGCAACCCCACGTGAGGTTCAACCACGAGGGCTGACGGCGTTGAAAGCAGTCGGCCAACTATGGAAGAAGCATAGAGGCGACGAGTTAAACTTCATCTGCGCAGACCGCATCCTACAGTTGCTCATCTTGCATTTCTTTGAGTATTTCCAAGGGTCCCCGAAAATCCCCCAGAAGAAGGATTGTGGCCGCCGGACTGAATGCTATGCTTACGGTATGCTTTCAGAAGTGACTCAAGAGCGGCCAGAAGATCTGCAACGTATGAACTGCAGCTCAAAAAAGCTAATAGTACTTGCGAGAGAGTTGGGCATCGGTCGTGTGCTCGAGATCAGTAGAAAGGGCTCCGCGTTGTGAGTGTCGAGCATTTTGAGCTACAAAAAAGTACACAGCTAACCTTTGTCCAGGTGGAAAGACAGGCTGAGTTTTGTGGATGTCGAAGAAGCATGCAAAGCACTGTCTCAAACATTGAATCCTGACGATGAGCCAAGAAGATCTAGTTGGGATTTCTCAACGGCTCACTTCCTGGTTCTGTTGCTTGAGAGGGCTGGGATCCAGAGGTCCGAGCTCTTTGAGATGAAGACCAGTGTCACGGAAATCTTGGGACAGCACGTGGATCTTACACGTCTCCAAGAAGGAATCTTCTCCAATCCCCAAGATCCGTGCCGAGAAAGGCGTTTCCCTGGCTTAGCCCAACAGCGGGCATCAAATCGTGCTAGTATCCAGCCTCGCTCGATGCCCTCAGGCCAATCCACGCCAGGGCCACCAAACTCGGCGCCCGACAATACAGCTTCACTTTCCCCCAACAGTGGGCACAGCCGCGAAATGGCCCTGGTGCAGAATCACCAGGTTGAAAACAGCGGTCAAAACAGCAACAAGATCGTTCACAGCAGTCGTGATACGCCATCTGTGGTGCAAGCCGCTACTTTCACAGAGCATACTTGTGATTTGGATTTTAATCCACCACAAGGTGGAGTTATCGGACAAGCTGATGCTGCAAACATCGCCTGGGACACCTTGTTGGATCCCATCAATTTTTCTTCGATTGGAAACCTCTCGGTAGACCGGCGTTGGCCATCCTCAAATGCGGCTCAAAAGGGAAATGAAGGAGAACGGGATGGTAGGTGTTAAAGAGATTTTGGAGAATATCACATATCCTGCCGACTAACTATTTTATCTTAAGTATACGTCACATCACGTTTTCAACTTGCTCCGGATTCCGATATCCAGATTTATCCACACCTCCCGTACGAACACTACACACAAAGCTTTCCCGCCCAGAACATGCCCTCTTCTGTGGAAGAAGTTGCATCGGCCGAAAGCAGCAATCTTTCCGGTTACTACCATGCCCAAAACTGGAGTAAGTAAAAGATTTCATAGGATCGTGCACAAAAAGCTGATCAAGTCAACAAGGCGGAAGAAGAGGGAACTTACAACAAGGAGAAGCTCCATATTGGACTTTTCCCGTTGTCTGAATTAACAATTTTGATGCCTTGCCGACCAGCTTCGCGGAGCTTATCGCCAAGGCCGGGTTTGACAATCGACACTAAGCTTTGCTTGGTACCCATCGGCAGTCTGCTGATGGTAAACTCGATGTATTGGACCTCGAGGCCTTTGGTCCAGAAGGCTCGGGGATCCATTCTGCATAGTGAATATAAATATTTTTTGTAGGACGCCCGGGGGGTCGCTCGAACCGGATGATTGACGTATATACATTTGTATACAACATCGGAGCCGACCACATGTGTAGATGAGGAAGGTTTATACAGTCGACCAGGGAGTAATCTGACACGAAATTTAGTACCAGTGAATCAAGAATGACCTAATGGGAGTCGAACCAAGGTTTAGATATAGAGGTATGTATGGCCAGCAAGGAGCCCAGAAAAGGTGTAAGAGAAGGTAATGGTCACCTTCTCTAATATGGAAAACATATACTTTTAGGAGTGTAAAGTACTATCTCTTTAGTTAGGCCCAGCTTACTATAACAAGTATAAACTTGACTTACTGGAAGCGAAAAAATGTTTGTTGTTTTTGTTTTGCTAGGAAATACGAGTCGTCGTTCCAAGCACGCATATGAACGTGTCTCGATCGCACACGCGGAGACGGCGCTAATAATGACGTCAGCAAGGCCTGTCTTAGAGTAGGACAGTGGCTTTCCACCTGGAAGGACAAAGACGGCCAAATGCTACTCTACTACGATAAGGAAATAGATATAGGATAACGTGTTTGAAGCTCTTAGTTGAGCGGAGCAACTTACTGCGAGAAGGGCCGGCTGCGGAGGATGATTGTTCGTGGTTTTTAAGGGTTTGGTGAAAATTCAGTGGCGGGAGTAGCGAGGCTAAACCTTATAAGGCAGCCCGATCCGCAACAAATCAGGCCATACCGGGCGGGTGTGTTATAGTTATACGTAATTAAGTTAGGAAGTCCTTCTACAAGGCTTTTTACTTGATTTCCTACAATTGTACAGGAATTTACCACGCGAAATTTAGGGCTGTTCTACTGCTTCGTAGCTCGCAGGAGAACATCACGTGACTATCTTATATGTAACCGTGCTATGTCCGGCTCCCAGCCCTCTCTTAACTAGTAAATACACCGTATTATCCTTTATTCCAGCATTATATAATAAATTTATATACTATTCTGCCGGTAGCAACGTTTGCTTTGTGTTGTACAGGTCTAATAGTGAAAGTACTCTTACTTACGTTAGGTAATTTTAGCCCGCTGGTATGCATTCATTCTAAAGCGTCCCATTGTTGAATCTGGGCTACATAGTTGCGGAAATGTTCGCGTGTGTCAATACTTAAATTATAACGTTGTTGGGCATGTGTTGATACCTTAAGAAACTGTTAAATACTCTTCGCGAAGACAGGTGGCGGAGGGTTTTACCAGGTCTCACATCTAGCTCAGCCGTGCAAGGGGAGTCATGTAGAATAACTGAGCCCGTGGGCGATGTACTGGTAGGTCCTTGTTAGAATATAAAGCCCCTTAGCTAGCACTTTTACAGTTCGACAGTCTCTAACTAGCAAGTAGGGCGATATGGCTACCTGCGACGTTCATTTGCCGGCGGTACTTGATAGGCACCACATTAGCGCCTGTCTGGGTGCACACTCAAGAAATGGTATTTATACGATGATGTACCATCAACTCTGCGTTTACAGCGCTGAGCGACCTGAGATGAGCTGTGGCTCCTTAAGAGGCTGACCGTACTGCTTGCCATCGTCGTAAACTACGTGCAATACATTCTACAAGCCTCTCGTACGAATTCTTCATTACATTTTCTCGGTGGCCTTAAGGAGTCTTTGAGATTATGCTTTAACGAGCTCTTCGCAGTCGAGGGCCCCGAGGCTTTGAAAGGCTCGGCACCGGCAATCTGCAATACATCAGCCGGATTGTATATTTAGAAAAAGCTTGTCGTGTCACTCTCAGCAAGCCCAAGGCCGTGCAAACCCAAGGGTGCCCTTATGTACGCTTATGATGCATCAAAATTGACTGGCTGAATAAGGTCTAGCACTGTACTTGGTTTCATTTGCGTAGGGGCGGGCAGGCATGTTCGCTTCAGATTGTGAAGCGAACCCAGCCCTTTGCGTTATTTAACCAACTCGCGAACTAAACGGGTTAGTCCGGCGCTGCAGTCAATTCTCTCCCCGGTAGCTGCTGGCAGCGGATCGGCAATCATGCAAGGCGCCGCCATGGGGGGCTACGGCGTCGCGGTTGTGGCTGGTGCCATACGTGAAAGTACTGCGACCGCGATTGGTGCCGCGGCTCTTACAGATGACGATACTAAGTAGCCTTAAGACGGGAGTAAAAGAGGGTAAATCCTTGAAAAAGATGAAAAACGACTGTTGAGTTTGTTCTTTCGTTTCCCTAAGGCTATATTACTCTTTAGAGAAAAATTAAATCTGCCTATGCTGCATTATCCTCGTTCTTTGTGAGTTTCATTTCAGGCTTTTCTTACTCCTCAAAAGTAATGTTCGGCTTACTCAAGGTCGAAGAGCTACGCCTCTACGGGACAATATTACGTATCGTCTTTCGAAAACGCTAAATCTTGTCTGAGGGCCATCATCGGCGACATAGCATATCGCAAGAAGCAAATAAAATGCTGCGTAAAGAACAAAACGTATCTTAGCTTGTTCTTTCCTACTTCCTTTCTTTCAAAGCCCCAACGAGCCACCGTGCGATGCGGCGCAGTCGTCTATATAAACAAATGCAGAATCGAGTAAGATAGCTCCAGCTTGCCGCTTGAAAGTGTAGTTTCGGCCCACCTCGCGCGGCTGTACTGACTCACCGAATGATTAGGTATCGACTATATAAGAGAAAAGTGTTGGATAATTGCACTATTTCTACCCTTCTGACTGCCGCACTGGGCAGCAGGGAGAGGGGTATATAGGCCCCCCAGTCCAGTTGGAGTTACTGGGCGAACGTTCGTTCTTTTGCTCCATCCAACAAAAAGTTAAGGTTTCTCCCGAGTGCAGCGCTCGTAAAGCCTGGACGGGTGGGGTTCCTATCAAATTTGCAGCCAAAGTACTTTTTTTACTATGACCCGTGTCATACCAAGCTTTGGAGATGTTGAGATGGTCTTATGTTAGCACATTGTCTATGACGAAATCTTCGCTTGGAAGCGCTAGCGTATCTTCACTTCACAAAGGTCGAGGTTCTCTTAGTGAATCCGCCGGAGGAATGTTATGTTAATTCAGGAACGTTGGCTTGCGGAAAGTTCAAGCAAGGGATCCACCCCCGCCTGAGATATAAATCCTCTCAAAGTCCAAGGAAGAAGATATTTCTCACTCATCCACCGGTGGACTCCTACCTGAAAGACAAAATGGCTCCCAAGCGCCAGGCTGGTTCCAATAACACCGCAGCCTCCCAATACTATCCGCCTGCCACGAGGTCACGGAGACAAGCAGAATCGACGAAAAAAAAGACCGCAACCTTCGAAACAGGCGCCGTAATCATGTGCTTAGGCTCGCAGACAGTCAGAGTGGATACGAAAGAGCTGCGAGATAGGTCCGGCTACTTTGCGAGATTTCCAGAGAATGCTTTTCCTAAACGATTCGTGCTTACACCTGAGGATCATGCGGAATCGATCTGCAGCTTACTTTTCCACCCGGAATCTGTAGGTAACGCCCTGGCTCGGTTGGTGGCATTATGACTAACACGTACACATTCATAGGTCATCGGTCTACACGGAAAGACTGTTCACAATAATAATGAGTTCAAGCAAGCGTACGACATCCAAACGACTGTGCTTGGTCTTATCTGCCCCTCCTGCCGTGAGATTCCTGCCATTATACAATCAAAGGAGCCGGAATTCCTCCTAAACATTGGCCATGCGATTCACATCTACCAATGTACCGAAGATGTTAAGAAGCTTTTCGTATCTGAATTCCGCCTCGACCCTCGCAAAGAAGACCCTTACCTCGTCCTCCAGATTGCAAAAATCATACAGGATGAGGACCTTTACTCTCGGACAATACCACGTACCGTAAACCTCTGGTTGAACGACTGTGTGCCAGCTGCCCTTCCTGGATACATCCGGACACTTGTCCAAGTTGAGGCAAAGGCTCTGAAGAAACTACTGGACATAACCGGTGAAGAAATGGAGAAAATTCTTTCTGGACCAGACGATATCTGTGGTGTTGTAGCCGCTCACTGTATTCGCCAATTCTACACCAACCATTCCCTCGGAAGCATTGCTCGTCCGGCAGTAAACGGGTCCTGGAAAACGCTGCAGGCGCTGTACAAGGCATCGCGCAACTCAACGCACATTTCACTTATTGTGGGAGAGGACCAAGCCATGCATCAAATCGAGATGTTGGATTACGTTCATATTGGATTATTCGAGACTGAAAGCAGTAACCATGAGCGTATTTACACGGAAGTTGATCTTCGCCCTAGCTCAGTGAGGATTGCGGTCGCAGGGCTCTTAGGGGATTTGGAACAACCTCTCCGATACCTTTTTGAAGAGGATCAAGATGTGGGCTACTTTACCCCAGTTTTCCACGGCCGGTTCCCGTGGAAGGAAGATGTCGCTCCAGACATGGAAAACTCTTCAGATACAGATGGGGGAGCGACAGAATTGGACGGAGATAAGGGCAACGATGTAGCTTCAGACACGGACAGCGCTTTATAAACAGACGATGATCTAGGCTCAGGTGTTATTGAAGAGATGACCACTCTTTTGTTACTCATTTTTCAGCCAACAGTACATCAAAGCCATCCTGAGGAGCACCGATTACAGGGTAAGGCTTGTATACAGCATCAATCCTCTCCCAAGGGCCATCTTTTCTTTTCTTTTCTTTTCTTTTCGAGATATACGTGCTTTCATCTTTCAAGTCTAAGATCAATTGTCAACCAGCATCACCCTTTACCATTATCATTCACCATTATTCTTTGCTTTTATCAATCATTGTTTCAAGTCCTTGTACATCACCCCACCACAAAACCACTAACACCTAAGCACCCATAGTCCTTAACACGTATATATTCACTATCTTGAGCATCATTCAATTTCTTCACTGTTAAACAACGATATATGGTGAGAAATACCACAGTGAAAGTTTTGCATGTTCATATCATCGTAAAGTAATCAGAGCTGGAACAACAATAACATAACTTTCGACGTATACCAATGAGTTAAAAAGCTACAGCCCTCCACAACTCATTCAATTTGTTTCTCAACCGGTTCCTGAAGATATCTTGGCCCCTCAACTGCCTGACTTTCCGCCTGATGAGGCCTTTTGCGCTAAAAAACCCACTGATTCTTTAGTCATCGAGCCTTCGGGATTGGTATCTGGTGGTGAAGAGCCGCTGTGTCTTGGGCGACGGGTACGTGCCGATAGAAGTCTGTGGACGGGGGGCTTTGAAGCTTCCTTTTGCAATTCTTGCGAGGCGGCCTCTACGTCACCTCTCGTAATCACGGTGCTCCGGGTCAGTGGGAAAGGCTCCTCTTCGTCCTCCACGATGCTGATACGTGGAAATACCATCAGAACGGCCTCGCTTTTGTTTCCTTGAGCGGTAGAGGCGCGTTCACGTCCTTGTCGGCTGGACCCGGCGGCTTCAGGCTGGATCGTCCTCCATTCAAAGTCTTCATACCGCACAAGCCTGAAGCTGGGTTCGAGTCGTTCCTCTAGCCGCTGAACTGTAAACCACGCATCACGAGCTGCACAAACTAGCATCTCGAGCTCCTGCTGAAACCTTTCCACCTCATTTTGCGGGAGTAGATTGCGAATGTAGGGCTTCATTTCCTGGAGTACTTGAGATACTTTCCTATTAGCAGTAGCTTGCTGCTCTTCAGGAAACATGCTCAAAAGAAGTGCACGGGTGAATGACTCTTTCTTGCTGTGTTGAGCTGCTTGACGAAGAAGTAGGTCGCGCATTCTGCTCTCTCCGTCAAGAACGTATGTTGGTTGAAATATGTGCTTGTCGATAAGTCTCGCCATGATCGCAAGAACGGTTGTAGTGCGCATCGTTTTCGCAGCTGTGGAGTTCGACTCTGGAAGGGGGATTTGATGCTGGAAGCCAAGTGGTGCTCTAAGTAGGGTCCAAGAATCCGCCGCCTATATTTGGGTGTCAGCTAAAGTTTGTCTGATCAGCTTAACGTTACCTACATGTAGGACTTCTGCCGACAAATCCTTCCCGATATGAGAATCGACTAGCCGCCTTGCAGACAGCCACAATTCTTCTATTTGGCTCACCCTAATACTCAATTAAAGCTCGGATCTAGCACACGTGGTGAGGGTGGCTTACGGTTTCTCCCAGGTCTCTCCTGTTAGTTGTACTCCTAACGTCTTGAGCTCGTCCAGGCTTTCGCTCTTCTTTCGCAGCTCTTGTTCCAATCCTGAAGCTCGATCCTCACAGATTTGGAGTGACCGCCTCGTTACGGACACTTCGGTTTGTGCTTGTTTCAAAGAATTGCCGAATCGTGAGTTTTCCGTTGCTGTTCTCTTGACCTCTTCCTCCAATTCATGCACTCTCTTAAGTGCTTTGGACAAGTTTTCCTTCTCTGCTGTCCACATGCCCTTTACTTGCCGTCCTTTCTCCTTGAGCTCGCTCTCGCTGGCCATGAGCCGCGTGATGTCTTGATCTTGAACATCGATTTTCTTCTCTAGTGTTTCAAGCTTGGAGACTAATTCGAGCTTCTCATCCTTGAACTGATCGTACTCCTTTTCGTAGATCTTGACCAAACGTCGGCTTGCTCGATCGTTTTCCTCTTCCAACTCCTGGGTCTTCTTGTGAAGACTCTCAACTTGCCTGTTTCTCTCCTCCGCTGCATCTCTTAGACGGGGTATTTCATCGATGAGCTCGGCTACGCTCCGGTATCCTCTGTTTGATGCCAGTATACCTACTGCGGCGGTGAACTGCTGGGCAAGATCGATAGACTCGGAAAGGGATTGGAGATTCTTTTCGCAGGTGGCATCACCTGAGCTAGCCGCCAGTGCAGCCTTTTCCTTGGATAACATGAGTGAACAACTCCTTGGACTAGGTTGAAGAGAATACCACGAGGCTTGCTAACGTATAGAAGTTAAATGGGATACAAGACCCAGACACTCCCTATTATAGAAATTTGAGTTGATGCTAAACATTTTGGAAACAAGTTCTGAGTAGCTTCCTTACGAAACAAAGAAGCAGGAATTCGTGTCTCGATTCTATTTGACGATCATGTTGTGCCTTCGAACCACGAAGTGCTACTCTCAGGTGTGTGACTTTTACTAGTAGTTGCAGAGCATGTCGTACTTTATGCTGCGCGTCTAGTCTAGCGCGTAGTCGATATATCAACAGGCTAATGCTGGGCGTGCCAGCAAGGGGGGTTCAACGAGATTTCAAAATCATGTCTGTTCGGGTGTTTTATGTCGCATCCCACACGTTAGCCTAGCATACGAAACTTTTCACTTCATTCATACAAGGTCAATGCACCTTTACAAACCTATCTACTATGGTAGTTTAGCGCTATTTCCTCCATAAAAGCCTCAGTAGCCGGAGTGAGTGTTAAATTGGTCGCTGAATTATTTACAGATGCTGTTCGTCAAAACGGACGGTTTTTGATAGATAGAAAGTGGCGTCATGATAGTTGACTAACGCTAGGAGACATTAGCTTACATGTTTTCTTAGCAACATCCTTGCATCGTAAGAGATACTAGCATCTGCTGTGTATGGCTTTTTGTGGCAAGGGCTAATAAAGCATACTTGTCCCAGAGCACTGGTTTGTAACACCTAATGAGCAACATTACTGGTACAAGAGATCACTTGTCGTTATGTGATACTGGACGCATGAATGTGCATACATGTTGTAACTTCATTAAGCAAAGCCGTTACAGTTGGGAAAACCACGAAAGGTTTGCGGACTGAAGTGGTACCATATAACAATCTGCGCGAATACCTTGCATGTAACAGCGTATAGTTCTACTAGGGGATTATTGCTTAACATCTGCAACTGAAGATTTATTCTTAAAGTTACGTAGTGAAAACCTTACCTATGCATTAGGACAAAGGCGTGGCTTATCAAACTAATTATAATAAAAGGTTGTTCTTAAGCGTTAAGTACTCTTTCTACTTCTACTAAACAAATACCTAGTTATTAAACTACTAGTAGCTAAGTATTTACATCTCTTATTACGTATGTATCCTGAACCTTTAACTGTTTAATAAAGCGGTAGTAGTCTATTTCCTACTGTTTAAAAAGTACACACCCTGAGAGGATCAATACCCTTTATACTACCGCTTATAGGCTAGGGGCTAACAAAACCGCTGCCTAAGCCGCATAACACGATCTAGACGCAGTGTTACAAGCGATTGTTAACGCTGAGGCCGACGCTTCTAAGGTTGCCCCCCATATAAACTCGGCCGCTGCATAGTAGGCTGTTACATCCCCTATGAATTAGGCCCGATACACACTGTAGGCGGCTGGACCAGCATTTACGGTGCTTAGAGTACAAGTAGTCCGCAAAGAACAATAGCTTGTAATGTTTACTTTTTGCATAGTAAGTATTATATTAATCACGAAAAAGGTAATTGTATATACCAACCTCTGAGAATGATGTTTTTATAACTTAATCTTCTAGAATTTTAAATTGTTAGGGCGAGGCTACTATAATATAGATAAGATGCATTACTATTTATCTATTAACTAATTACAGCTTCTAACTCTTTCGCAACGCAAGAGGAGGGACACGATACCAAGCGTAAGTTCTACTGAGCCTTTAAATAACTGTTCCGGCCTGGATTAAGTAAGATAAAGAAGCAGGAAGGGTTTTAGGGAGAAATCACTTATTTTTTACCTGTTTTGATCCTACGGCCGCAAACCATGGCGATATCCGCTAGCTACGTGGAAGTGTTATCAGGTGTAATATCTCGTAGCAAGAGCAATGTAGAAGTGGGGGCGGGGGTAGTTACTGCTTAGTGGTGCGTCGCACTGCACAGGCTTATGGTCTTATTATTACCTTCATTTCTTATGCGTTTGGGAACTGTACTATGAAGGTGCTGTGTTTCATCACTGGTACCGTTCCTCACGCTACGGTATATAGAAAGTAGCTTTAGTCTCTTAAGAATTCTCATCGCCTGCAAGGTTGTATTATAGGCGGTATAACCTTAGCGACCGATCGGGGCTAGTAGCTCCTACACTATTTACAACGCAATCACAGTAAGTTGAGATGTGGGTATTTAGACTCAGTTACAGCCACCAGGAGGGTGCGAGTAGGGGCCGGAGCATGGAAACTTATCGCTGCGGGGGCCACCGCGGATACACAGACTAGCATCTGTCCGATACTAAAACCAACATTAATGCAGTTTCTCTAACGTTTTTACTCTGTCTGCAGAGTAACCTTCTCTCCAGTCGTCCTTGCCTCCCAAAAGAATGCTGCAGCCTAAGCTAGGCACCCGCCCTTTACGTCACTCATCTGCCGCCCCATCCGTTGGCGGTGTGTAGTGCAGCACGACAACGAGAGGCAGGCTGGGTAACATTAGATCTTGAACACGATTTGGCGGCATTTCCCGGGGCTGTGTCAAAACTACATAACAGAGAGGATGAGAAAACTTACAGCGCCAAGGCGCTAAAGGGGGCATTTGCGCACCACTCGAGATTGTGATAAGAAGGCAACCAGAAAATCGAAGTGGGATATAGTCTACCCTACTAGCCTTGTCTCAACCTTACATAGCTAATCCAAACTCTCATTCCGTGAAAAGTCGACAACTCTCAAAGTTAAGCAGCCAAAGAAAGTTGGAAAAAAAATGTCGTACATCTAGGCTTGTGCAGCCTCCCTATTCGGAAGTGTGGCCAGATGCTGGGACACAGCATCCGCAAGCTGACTAGCGTGCAGCAATAGCCGTGGTATATCTTCTCAAGGTCGCACTACAGTGGTTTGCGCGCAAGGGGCAGAGTGAGTCAGACGTGCTTGTGCGTTAGGCCCAGCGGCCTGTTCGGCGCCCCCGCCATCGTGTCACCTGCCGCTTCAACTGGGACATGTACTGCCTCCTCAGTACGACCTCTGGGCGCAGAAGAATCATCTTACGTGGCGCCAATGAATGGAGAAATACGATAGAGTGGTTTGGACGCTGGATCGACTTTGGTAACATCTATGACGTGGGTAGTACTTTACCCCTCCTGATTCCTACGCCACGCTAACAGTGCTTCGCAAACCATGGACACGAGATTAATAGATTTGGTATGGTAGATGATAACTTAGGAATGCCAACCCCACTTGTTTCATGCAATATATAACCCCTACGATGATCTTCCTTTCACTTTCTAGACACTCCGCATATTCCCATGGTATCCTCTCGCAATGCCTGCCAAACAACCCTGCAAGTTTCTGAACCGGCCTGAAGGCTGCCGTTTCGGCGCCTCGTGCAAGTTTTCTCATGTTTTTGTTCAAGCGCCAGCCTTAAATGGAGAACCTCGCCGGCCTGCTGCAACACGAAATCACAACATATCCACCACCGAAGCCGAGTTCCGCAACTGGAGGTTCATGATCCCCAAAGACGGCGACTATCCAGACACTCTCGGCCCTCGGCTTTCCAAGTTCTTCCAGAAAGGTGCCGAGCTTGTCGATTCAGATCCAGGTATACGGCAAGATGTAGTCACGCGCATGGCATCCGTCGGAGGCTTAGTTCGTATCCGTGAGTTGGCCGAGCAGGACACCACATCGCTCACGGACAGCATGAAACTTCGCAGGTTCCTTAGCCAGCACATTCCATTCTTCCAGATTCTCACACACCCTGACGTACTTTCTTCTATCCTACTGGAGCAGCCGCTTGGAGACCTGTTCAGCTTTCTCTACGGCTTTAATGGTCGCAGGGCTATACAGCTCTTCTCTTTCATCACTCAAGCACTATCCACTCTTTCCGAGGGAAGCCTTCCACAGGCATCACCCTCGGTTGCGAACCTCTTCCAGCTCTCTCTCCTCGCCCTTTCTAAAGTTGTTGACATCAACGGCGGCGCTCAGATACATCCGGAGATTTCAAGCCTTGTTGAAATATTTTCAATCCTACTGGAAAGTCATGTGGAGGACCACGGCGATGCAAGCTCCACGAAGGCATGGGCGCCTCTCCTCAAGATCCAGCAACGACTTGGAATTGGCCAAGCCATACCGCAGCTAGCCGCCAAGGCAAAGACTACAGTCAAGCAAACCTCATTTGGTATTGCGATTGATTATCCGGGAAATTTGTCGTCTAACGGCCCTCGTCACGATAATGACCACGAAGAAATCACAAAAATTCAGGTGCTACCTACATGGCAAGAGGTTCAGTCTTTAAGGCCAGAGTACCTTCCCGTGAGTGATCCCGCTACCTGGCACAAAGATGGCATACAAGGCCTTCTTGACCGCCACTTCCGCCTACTCCGGGAAGACACCGTCGGCCAGCTCCGGGACGTTATCCAAGCCGAGCTTGCCCGTATGCAAAACCCAGACGGCGCTTCTAGTGGCCACCGCGACAATCGGCAAGGCCTTCGTACCTACACGTACAATGGAGTCAGCATCGATGACTTTTCGGTCGACCGCAAGGATGGTTTCCGGTGCCGAGTTTCCTTTCCTCAGCCTCAGCCTCTCCGAGAGATGACTGTAGGCAAAAGGCTTGAGTGGTGGTCCAAGTCCCGCCGCTTGCAGGGTGATGCCCTCGTTTGTCTCCTGGACAAGTCCGGACTTCTGATATTCTGCTCTGTGGTCAATGATCAGCTGAAAACGAAGGCAGCATCCGATGGAGCCGAGAGCAGTATAACTATAAGTGAAGAGGAACGCACCCTTCATAGTGACAGCAAAATGGCCTTTCTGGCTCTCAACCTTGTCGACCAGAGCAACCAGAAGATTAATGACCTTCTTCGGCGCTGCTGGAATACTCGCCAGATGTCACTCGTTGAGTTCCCTGGAGTGCTATTGCCGGCATTTCAGCCCACCCTCGAAGCGCTGCAACAGATGTCTATGAATGGCGACGTCCCCTTCCCGGAGTTTCTCGCGCCAGGCCAGGCTGCAGCGGGTGTCGTTGACGTCCCCCCGCCTGCTTATGCCACAAAACCTGGCTACTGCTTTGACCTCCGCAAGATTACACACGGAGGTACAAGTCTTCGGCTTCCATCCAGAGGCCACTTTGATATCGACGGTTTGATTCAAAACTCGTCACTGGACGATGTACAGGTCCACGCCGTTGTGGACTCCCTCACGCGTAGATTTGCGCTCATACAAGGACCACCTGGCACCGGAAAAAGCTACACCGGCATCGCTTTGATTAAAGTCCTTCTCGACAATCGCAAAGCTGCGAACCTCGGTCCTATTATCTGCGTCTGCTACACCAACCATGCGCTTGACCAGCTTCTTGAACACTTGGTAGATGCTGGAGTACCCCAGATTATACGCGTCGGTTCCAGGTCCAAGTCCGAGGTTTTACAACCGCTTATGCTTCGAGAAGTCGCAAAAATGATGGAAGGAACCAAAGCTGAAAAGCGTGTCTCTTGGGAACTTCGCACACAGCTGGAGGAGGATGAAGGAGAGATAAACACTCTTATCAATGCGCTCAGCAACGCGGACTCGTGGCAATCCATCAAGCAGTATCTCCAGCAACACCTACCTCATCAGCATGACGAGTTGTTTGGGTCTGGCTTCATTGATGAGGAGGGGTTCATGCAGGAAGTTCAAAGCCCGAAACAAGCTCTACATCAATGGCTTCGGGGAGAATATCGGCTTGTGACGGGGCTGCAAGAACGCCCAGTTTCTGTTCTCGAATCGACGGCCATGATGGCTATGTCTCACGGCGAGAGGGAAAAACTGCATCGTTACTGGATTCAACGGCTTCGCGCCAATGCCCAGCACAATCTAGTGCACGCTATCAGCGAGTACAATGACCGGAGAAAGAAGTACCAACGCAACCGTATGGAGATGGATCTCCGGTGCTTGCAACAGGCCCACGTAATCGGCATTACTACAAGTGGACTTGCTCGTAACCTTGATCTTCTCCGTCGCATCCGAGCAAAAGCCATGCTCTGTGAAGAGGCTGGAGAAGTCCTGGAATCGCACACCCTTACTGCCATGCTTCCTTCCGTCGAGCACGCAATCCTCATCGGCGACCACGAGCAGCTACGTCCGCAGACCCAACGATACGATCTGGGCCGAGAGCATCCTCGCGGTGAGCAGTATTCTTTGGATGTATCGCTGTTTGAGAGACTTGTGCGGCCAAATGATGACGCCGCGGTCCAGCTTCCCTATACCACTCTCAAGATCCAGCGCAGAATGCACCCGTACATTTCGCAACTCGTCCGAGACACTCTTTACCCCGATCTCCAGGATGCGCCTTCCACTATGGAGTATCCCTTAGTTTCTGGAATGGAGCACCGGCTATTTTGGTTCGACCATCGCGAGTTTGAAGCAGGCTCGGATGAGTTCCAGGGCGTTATCTCGACCAGCCACACAAACGACTTCGAGATCGACATGACCCTTGGACTTGTGTCCCATCTCATAAAGCAAGGAGTTTACCATGCGGAAGATATTGCTGTGCTTACTCCCTACCTTGGTCAGCTTCATAAGCTTCGGGCACAGCTCGGTCAAATGTGGGAGCTGATCCTCAATGACCGAGATCTCGATGACCTTGACAGAGCAGGCATTACTGCAGAAGAAATACCAAAAGTCAACAAGTCATCAGCGCTCAAGGCCCTTAAAGTAGCAACCATCGACAACTTCCAGGGCGAGGAGGCAAAGGTTGTCGTTATCTCTCTAGTTCGCTCTAACAAGATGAACAAATGCGGCTTCCTCAAAACTTCCAACAGGATTAACGTCCTCCTCTCTCGCGCCCAACACGGAATGTTTATCATTGGAAACTCAGAGACCGCAGGCAGCGTACAGATGTGGGCGGATGTACTCGACATCCTCCGCACTAGCGGCAACCTCAGCACCGCCTTCGAGCTCAAGTGCCCTCGGCATCCGGACAAGCTCATTACCGTCAGTAAGCCTGACGACTTCACCCAATTCTCACCAGAGGGAGGCTGCAATCTTAAATGCGACCAGCGGCTACGCTGCGGACACTCCTGTATTAATAAGTGCCACTCGCAACTGCTCCACGACGCTGTACTTTGCTTGGAACCTTGTCCCAGGCCTATTAAGGGCTGCGATCATTCTTGCCCCTGTACTTGTGGCGTCTCTTGCCCAGAGAAGTGCACAGTTGATATTTTTGATCCCACAAGGGTCCTCCCATGCGGACACGTTGCGACAAACCTACCATGCTGGCAGGCTCAGGATCTCTCCACGGTGACATGCACGGTTAAAGTTCTCCGAACAATCCCCGGCTGTAATCACAAGGTAGACCTCCCTTGTTACGTCGACTACAGGGCAAATAGCTACCAATGCTCTGCTCGCTGCAACGAAAACCTCACATGCGGGCACCCTTGCAGAAACAGATGCTACACTTGCAAGACACGGGAGGAAGGCGTAATCATTGGGACAAACCACGGCATCTGCCAACAAGTTTGCGGCCGTGACTACAGCACCTGCCGTCACAGCTGTAGCTCGAAGTGTCACGGCGATAAGTTGTGTCCCCTCTGCGAAGCTCCGTGCGAGATCTTCTGCAGCCACTCCAAGTGCAGTAAGAAGTGTCATGAACCATGCGCTCCGTGTGCTGAACAGTACTGCGCGTCGAACTGCCCTCACAGTCATTGCAGCCTTCCTTGCGCTGCACCCTGCGACTGGCTACCCTGTTCAATAAGGTGCGAGAAGTTACTGCCATGTGGACACCAGTGTAAGCAATATCTTTTCTCAACTTCCTGACTTCTTCACATACATTACTCCTCTCCAGCTAATGGTTCTTGCTACCATTTGCCCTTAAAAGTAGCCCTCTATGATGCCAATTAGCTAATTCTGACATCTCTACAGGCCCTTCGGTGTGCGGGGAAGCATGTCCGGACGCTAGGTTCTGCCAGGTGTGCGCCGCAGATAACATCAAAGACATGCAGGTCGACTACATTATGATGCTTACCTACTTGGAAGTGGGCCTTAATGATGATCCATGCCTGTTCCCTCCATGCGGCCATATTATGACCATGGCCAACATGGATGGCCATATGGACATGGCTAAGCATTACGACACCACAGCTGAGGGGAGGGTGGTCGGCCTCAAACCAGCCCCACCGTTTTCGAACGATGAACTCAAAGTCTGCCCAACGTGTCGCGGCCCACTCAGAAGCATCTCGAGGTACGGCCGCATCGTCCGGCGAGCGCTCTTGGACGAGTCCACGAAGAAATTCATTGTGTGGTCCAACAAAGTATACTTTGGGCTTCAGTCACAATTTCAAGCTGCTCAGGACCAGCTCTCCAACACCACCGAGACTGTCCTGGTCGGCGCTTTAGCACCAGTCAAGCTTCATATATCTGGCAACCCTACTATCCAGTTCAGATGGTTGAAAGAAGCAGTTGGAGCGTTGATGCTCCATAGCCGCTACGCTCAAATTATCCAGGTCCGAAACAGCATTCATGCGCACGTCAAGAAGGTTCGGAAAGAAGAGCAGCCGTTCAAACGCGTCCACGACTTCTGCCAAGACGCTCGGCGCAGGCGCGAGATCGCCGGCTCCTTCGACTTTGACCAGGATGTTCTCCAGACCCGCGCGCACCTCCTCGCTGAAGCCCTCCTCCTTCGCTGTGACCTCACTCTTCTCACTGACATCGTCAGCGTGTGGCGCGACAAGCTACCGCCGCATCTCCGCGCCGAAGCCCTCGTCAACCTGTCCGCCAGCCGCACCCGCTGCCTTGAGCTCCTCAATGATGCCAGCGCCGCCCGCAGCCCCGCGCAACAGGTTGAAGCCCTCCTCGCCTACGCGCAGCTTAACGCTATCGAGCGACCATTCGCCGCCCCCCCAACTATCCAGGACCAATTGCGCGAGGAAGCTCTTACCCATATCACCAACGCTCGTATCCTCTGTGCTGCACACCCGGGTAGCACGGCCGGATTATCGGACGAGGTAGACGCTGTGGAGCGGATGCTACGCGCTGAGACGTTCTTCAGTGTTGTTACGTCCGAGGAACGGCGCGCGGTACTAGCAGCTATGGCGGCGGAGTTTCGCGGGACCGGGCATTGGTATTACTGCGAGAATGGACATCCATTTACGGTTGGCGAGTGCGGCATGCCGATGCAGCAGACGGCTTGTCCTCAGTGTGGGGCGCCGGCTGGTGGCAGGGATCATGCACCTGCGGCGGGGGTAACAAGAGCGGATGACTTAGAGGCGGAGTTAGGGAGGTTGCGTTTGTAGGGTTCGCAGTCGTAGTACTTGTAATGTGTGAGGCGACGACTATCTTCTATCGATATGATTTGCGCATGGCAATAGGTATTTATACGATGCCTGGCTTCCTCTAGAGAAATTTTACGTGGATATCCAAGCCATATAAATTCTGTCCCGATTTTACCTGGCCGGTTCTTGCGCTGTCTAAATCTTTACCGCGGCTTCTTTCGGCTAGTGCTTTAATACTTTGTGCAAAAATATCAGCGACGCAAATATTTCAGGTTGTCTATATCCATTCAGCTCACATACAAATTCATGGAACTAAATTGAATCCTTATGGGGTACCTCTCTTAGAAGGGGTAGTATTGTACACATCCTAAGTTTTAGTTTAGTGCGCCTAGATTGTAATGTGTTTCACTTGAAAGCCTGTATAATAAGATATACACTCGTGGGAAAAGAGATAAAGACTAGAAAATACTTTTTGTAAAGTATATATGCTCTACTTTATATTTTCCGTGTTGCGTAAGGTCTGCTTTTTACAAAAATGTGCGCAGGGTCTAAGCGACAAGAATAAAAAAAATTGAGGGCCACTTATGAGGTGCATAAAAATATTCTCTCGTGTACTGTCTAAGAACATGGGCACTCCTGTGGCGATTAATAGTGGAGAACACATGGCAAGTGGAAAGGCTGAACCTGGACTCGTGAAATTGTAGTGGCCGAAATATAGAGGGATACTGGTTAAAATCTCACCAATCTCGATATACCCTAGCTTGCAGCTTGTAACCGTTATAATGTCTTCTTCATATTCGATTTTCGTTTCCGGTTTTTCGTTCGAAAAAAAAAAAAAGCAAAAAGCCAAAAAAAGCAAACCAACGAACTTACGGTGCGAAGAAAGGATGCTACTCGACAAAGAACACAATTCCTACCTCCCTCGAATAGCTAGAACGCTCCTCCCACCATCATCGGTAAGTCTTGGCCTTGTCTTGAATCTTAACATGTCCATTCCCAATCTTCTCGCGACACGACCGTCATCAACGCTGAGAATAGCTGATGGCGAAAATAGTAAGGATTCTCCCACTTTCAGTGTGACGATCTCTTCAAATAGTTCACGCAGCTCGTCATCGTTTTTGGTTGCCATGCTGCATATACCGGAAAGATGTGAGCGCAGTATAGCCAGCCAAGCCGGTGATGTAAAGCGATGCACGATCGTGATAGAACAGAGGTCTAGGAGCTTTGGAGATACTGTAGGCTCTTGCGTTGCGATGATGATGCGGCAGGCGGCGTGTCGTTGCATTCGAATGCAAGTGAGAAGCGATTCCGAGAAGCGTTCAGCGGCTAAAGAGGAGGTCATATACTGCACTCGTTTAGTAGTTGATTCATCGAGAGAAAGCTAACTAAGCGTTATGCAATACCTTATGGGCCTCATCGAGAGCTATTACTCGTCCAGCTGAGCTGGTGTCCTCAAGAAAGAGAGACAAACAGATGTCAAACAATGTGCATGCAGTCGATGCATCTATGAAGGGATCTGTCAAGTCAACAATCGTAAGGGATCCGGCCGCCGGTTTGAAGTCATCGACGCTGGTGTTTTGGGTGTCCATGAAGCTCTCGAGCAGTTGAAGTCGTAGGTTCATAGGCCCTTTCTGCTCGGCGGACAGTTTCTCTTCGTTGAGAAGGCTGATGAAGTGCTTGTAATCAAACCTATGCCGACGTTTTCCAGAAATTGCCATGCTGCGAAGGATTTTGTTGTTAACCTTTACCTATTAGCAACTTTTAGAATTTTAAAACACCAATTCGTGTAGCTTACCTCCATATAAAGAGGGATTTTCCCATTGCTCTCATTGAACGCCATCAGGGCAAGCATACGCTCGACATTCAAGTGCTTCGGCTGGAGCCTCAACTTTCGTACTTGCAGGCGCTCTTTTGATTGCGCGATGCTCTCATACACATCTTTGAGTCTCCAGTAATTGCTCGGCGAGACCAAGACGTTGACATTGATCCCGGCCGAGCACAAGTATGCTGCCTCACACGCTGATCCGGCACTCCACGCATCGTAGTGGAACACAATGCTCTGCAGTGGCCTGGGAAGACGTCCGAGGCTCTTGCTTGGAAGGAGGCAGCCCTCAAGCATACACGCCAGCGTATAACTCTTCCCGCTTCCCTGACTTCCGCAGAGGAAAGCCGACCAGGGAGCATTTGTGTTTAGAAATAGTGGATCCGTACCGTATATTGCGCCTGTGGGTAGCGCACCAGAAGTCATTCTTTGTCTTTCTCTTCCAAGCAGCGCGAACTGTTCGAAAAACGCGTCGAAATGGTTATCTTCGCCAACTTCAGTGAGCGCGAGCTTCACAGACCAGGAGAACAGTGGTGTCGTGAGCACTTCTTCCAAGCTCAAGCCGTGCAAGGGGTAGTTGTCGGTAGGTTTTTCTCCGGTTTCGAGTAGATCCAGGTAGTGCGTAAGCTCAGAAATCGCTCGATTCCCTGATTGTTGGGGTTTTCCATCTTTCGCAGACCCAGGAGCAGTAAGCTGGTTCTCAAAGCACTGAGGCAAAGGCGGGGTGCATTGAGCGCTGGAGGACGCCCCAGCGCTCGTATCGGGGTTATGCGACGCTTGATTCTGTGGAAATGATGGCATTCTGGATGCTTTGATTGGTTGTCGCAGCGAAAGCGATTCAGAGAGTGGGTGACTGCCTTTGATCAGGTTTTAACTATCAAAACTGATTCCATGCCCGATTAATATAAGGGAGCGATTATAAAACGTATTTAACAGGCAAGGGGCTTTGACAATTTTCACATTCATAAGTCTGCGATTTGGATAAGTTCTCTTGATCCCATATCTTCCACCCTTACATAGCAGCCCTTGCTGGTGCTACCCATATTGATCATGTGCTCCCGTTCCAACTCTAAGGCTGCTACCAGAAGCTCAAAGAGTGCTTTAAAATTCTACCACATTCTTGTTTGCCCAGTTGACCGGTTGGCTCTTTACCTACTACTTGTTACATTTCCTTTTGTGTCGATGCCTCTGTCACTATCGATCAGGTAAAATATTCAGTCAAATCCTCCCATACATTCCTTGGGAATCATAATAAAATACCATTAAGTGTTAGGTAAATACTATTCCACAGGATTTTTTTCGTTCTATCGAACCGCCTCCTTAATCTAAAAATCATAAGATCAAAAGACAATGTTGAACAGTAAGCGAGTTAAGTTCACTACTCATTTGTTGAACGGTACTAAAGCTACTAAATATATACTTGCTAAGGAGAATGAATGGTCAGCTGTTTGTGGTTCTGTGATCGGATGATTAAGGCCTTGAGACAATGATTGACAAAAGCAAATAAATAACGGTAAGTAAGAACGGCAGTTAGTGATGCTAGTTAATAGACAACAATATAGATCTTGCATTATCGCAGTAACGCCATCAAACTTTTGCCTGTGTTTGCTAGGTAAAGACAAATACGCACCCTTTAGTTCAGCTGTAAAACCACTCCGATTTTCGGAACTCGTATCTATGGTCAGTTATCCAGAAACGTATCATAGACGTTATGGTGAACATAGATAGTTCCAACCGAAACTAGATACGCTAGGTAAGTATAGTCTCTAACAGACTACCCGGGCGAGTGGTTGCACCGTGTCTCATGCCGCCATCGAGAAGTCACGATATGGAAGTACCGCGGCGGCGGAGCAGAAGGGCCAGTCTGCTGCTGGGCCAGCGCTGCTTGTCCTTTCGGCACCGCAGCAGAAGAGACTGGCCAGTCAGGTGGGTATGCTAGAAGCGTGGCTTTGGGGCGCTGGCAAAACCGAGCATGTGAAAGCCATTGCTAACACGCTGGCGCTCCGTCGGGCGCAACATGATTACCGTGCCGCCTTCGTTGAGAGCCATGACCTTGCCGGTAAGATGCTCATGCCTTTTGCCATGTGGAACACGACCGAATCGAGTCGACAGCTACACGACGTTACCCTTAGGCCCAGCAGTAACACGGACCTTGTTTAGGTCTTCTCAGGCCCCGGCGCCCAGTCGAAGAAAATAGGTAAGGAGATTATGACAAATCTTGTGTTTCTCTATGCCTTGATGCCTCTCCATTCCATCACGCACCAGTTACAAGGAGACGCCTGGCAGCGCTTCCTAAATAAATAAGGCTTGCGTAGATATATTGGTGTTCAAGCATAGCACATATAATCAAGAAAAATGGCACTATCATGCAGCTTTTAATGAAGTTGTCGAGGAAATGATTCCCAGAGGTTGAATGTTGCAATAATTGCAATAATGCTGTGCAGTTGTGTTACGATGTATGTATGTACAAAGAAAAATAAAATAACATAAGCTACACGCGCGTGGAAAACACCTGTGAAGATTTTTTAAGGAAACGCATGCTCAAGGTATAACAATCTGTCAGCGGGGTCTCAACTCCACACACATCACCTATTTCCGCAACTCTTTAACACTGTCTCGAAGACCTTCTGCGAGCTTTTCGAGATGGAAACGCCGATCTCTTTGTTTCTGAGGCTCCGATGCTATGCGCACGAGCTCCTCGTCTGAAAACTCCGTCACAATTGTGGGTGAGAAGATGCTCGGAAGCTCGGAAAGGATATGCCGTTCTATAACCTGTCGGCAGACGTTGTCGACAAAAGTCTTTCGAGCTACCTGCTCAAGATTTTAGCCTAGATAGGACGGCACTAAGACATCAGCTTTACCTTATAGTAAGCCTCCAAGCCAACTCTTGCCTCGTCGCAGGCTTGCGCATCCATGTCCACCACGATGCGTCTCTCAAGCGAATTGAAGAGTTTCTGGCGATCCAAGGGCGTGTTACTGATGTGCAAGCTTCCTCCCCAGTCCTGGGATATGACGCTATTCATCGTCATCTGAATCGATTTGCGCATAGAGCTCTGACGGGATCTTTGGATGTTGTCAGTGTAATAGTGGTTGTAGGTGATGGGCTGCCGCTTCTCGTCGGTTAAAAGTTGTGCCAGTTCTTGTTCCGCTTCCTTCGTATAGCACTCCAACTTGTCGCCAACATATTGTTGCAGTTCAACTCTGACCTGGTCCTCCCCCACAATTCTGTCAAGCACTTTGCTGATGAATTTTTCAACGAGCTCACCCACTTCGCCGACATGTCGACGAGCAATACTTGCCCAAGGGCTTGATTGCTCTTGGAAGAGTTCTGCAAGCAGAAGATGATTGTAATTGCCGGGAAGCTCTCGCCCTCTGGTCCGCTTGTAGACCTATTTGTTGTTAGTATTCAACAAGAAAACGTGTGGAAAACAAACTTCTCTAATCCAGGATTCGAACTCCTCCTCGTCAGGTTCACTGTCTTCATCGCTCGTTGTCTCGTCATCTTCAATAATTCCAGAGCTGGTACTCTTGACAAGTCTCCTCTTCTGTCCATACCGACGCATGTGTTCCGAGAATTTTTCATTGAGGACGTGAATCTGCGCCCTCAAGCGATACGACATATCCACTTGGCTACCTCGGGTTGAAAGATCGGACTCCAGCTCCAGATAACTTCCGTCGAGCGCTGCTTGCGTCAGATTCAAGAATTTCATAGCCAGTCGTGTAAGGAACATGCGGAGATGGCCTATTGTTGGCCTTTCTGCGCCCATCGTTTCGAGTTGTTGCTCCGTTTGGGCCAGCAAGGCTGAAACTTCGCTCCGAACTTTCGGAAGTTCACGTTCGATGTGAGCGTCGAGTAGCTGCTGAAGAAATGTTGTGAGGGCATCGATACCGACTCGGTCCGGGTCCAGATGTTGTTCTTTCCATGGGCTAGACGTGAAGAATGCTAGCTCCCTGCGTTTTCGCTCATCCACTGTGAGGCCTGTGTCCAGCTCCAGCGGACCTGGGTTTTTCAGTAAAAAGAACCCAAGCTTTAGCTTGATGTTGTCTTTATTGTTGGCTAGGAGAGCGATTCTCCCTTCTGTGCCGTAATTGATCAAGTCTGGCTTCGTAATGATTCCGACCGTACGCTGACCATTCGGATCGAACTTTCGCGCCCTTTGGATGATACCCTGGTTTGCGATATCGTTGTTGGCTTGAACCACAGCTAGTATGATTGTTCGTGAGCTCTCAAGGTACGTGTTGACCAGCTCGGAAACCAGCTCGACATCTTCGTCCATTTGCTCATCGTTCGCAACTGAGATGAGTCCTGGGAGGTCAACTACCGTCAGATGAAGTCCGGTCATCCCCAGTACTTCAATTCGAAGGATATCGGCCGTGAATGATGGACCTTCTGGAATACCTTCCGTACCCCGGAGTTGCATCAGCTTAATAGCCTCTTCGATAACAAGCGGTAGCTCAGCGAAGTTCTCGAGGACCTTGCGATAATCCTTGAACACCTGCTTTTCTGCTTTGCTTCTGGAAGCATGAGGAACGATTGTTGCGCAGATATGCTGGCTGGTAGAACTGTGTCGTAGAATTATCTCTGTTGCAAACCTCGTGCAAAGTCCGTCATTCCGAGGAAACGGGATACCCGTGATGCCTTGCAGGACTGAGCTTTTCCCCGATGACTGGTCACCGCACACTATTAGTTGAGGAAGAGAGATGTGATCGCCAACTCCATTAGCTCGAACGCGGTCGATTTGGTTCAGTCGATGTGTTGTTTTTGTGGAATGAAGCTCGTTTGCTGCTAGCAGAGTCGTGGGGTGAGGGTTTTCGTCCATCGCAAGATCGGAAGTTGTCATAGCGGTCTGCGTTCGTGAATTTATCACTGAAGCGTACTAAATGATGCAAAAGTGTTCTTTATAAGTATAGACTTCTTCTGATTAACCCAACACAAGCTGTTACCTCATGAACATACCTGTACAGTGATAACTGGAATACCAAGGATTCCCATTCCCCTCTCATAGCACATCGACGGAACTGATTCGTCTACAGTGAAATTTACATTGCGAAGGTGATCGAAGATATGGCGTTCCTAAACTAATACTTACTAGGAGACTCCCGGTTTAAGCTGGTCACACGAATTCATTGAATTCCAGGACACGAACAATGTTCTGATTTTGTTAAAATATACCTGAACGTGTTTAAATAGGGCTATGAAAGCATTTTTCAGTATAGAGATGGAACAGCACATGTGGGACGAAAATTCTTGCCACATCCTTGCAGATAGCTCAGGCATGGATGAACAATACGGCACCAGTCAAGGCAAGATTTAGTTAGAGGGCCACATGTTATTGCTTTTATCCGATTCATAGCTCAGTGTAGAGAGTACGTATCAGTAATAAGAACTCAGATAATGAAGGTCTTTTAGCGATCGTGGAACCACACGTTTAAGTGAAATTAGAACCTACTAACTGACCTCGTTGTTTTTAACTGTAGTGGGCACGAGGTTGGAACAGTCTTAACTGGCTAGATGCGCGCATTCCTAAGATATTATTTAGCGTTTACCGAAGAAGATAGCATGGGAAGGTGTTGGATCTGACGATGGATCGATGAATGAGGTTGAATTGGCATAAAGAGCCGGAGGGAGGCCCACCCGGGTGCGGGTGTATATCCTCCTACTTACTAAGAGCTACTGGACACGTGGTATCCAACAGAAGGCGTAGTTATTGTCTACCAATGCGATGTGTATTCGCAGATAGCACAGCCCTGTTTTCATCCAAAGTGATGGACGACGAGAAAGGGTTTTGCCACTTCCAGTCGCTGAACCATTCTGTCTCGCCACTGGAACTGTTTGCTTGAACGAGCGGCTTGTGGACAGCGGGTGTGAAAGGGTTGTAGGAGTTCGGGAGACGTGGTATCGAGGGTAGGCTGGGGTTTTTGATCTTCTCGGAGATTTCTTCGTAGGTTGGGACGTGGTCGACGTTGGTAGGTGAGCCAAAGAGCAGCAAGCTTAGCACGAAGATGAAGATGGCAAGCACGACCTTGTAGCGAGGAGGAATGAAGAGTTGAGCCATTGTGGAGCGTGGTGTGATTGTCGACTAACGGGCTACAGCCGGCATGCGGAGGATGGTTAAGATACGAGGATTCGGTGGCCCCTTAGACACGGCCCGGCATTAAGGAACGGCCACGAAGCGCTACGATTGACGCAGTGTAGGGAGCGGCGCACAGCGAGGGTTGGTAGATTAAGAGCGGAGAGTACAGAGCCACGTTGGGAAAATGCAGAAAAGCCTTACTACAAGACCCCGATTCCTATCCCATACAAATCTACCATAGCTTTAACGCCCTACTATTGCTAGCATCGAGGTAATGATTCTGTCAGCCTGAGGTGATAAAAGTCGATTTTCCACTTGGTGTTTTCTTGTCATTTTCTCATGTTGCACCAAACTTCTTACCTCAAACACACCTCTTCTTTCCCCCTGCTAGCACACCATGATCGCGCGATCAGGTCCATCATCCTAGTGCACATCATCTTGGAATCATGTATATAATCTGGGCCATTGCCCTCTTTTCAAATGCCATCAGCTTGGACCCCAATTTTCGCGACTGGTCAACAGATTCACGTCTCGACAGTATTTTAAATCTGTATATATTAACCATTACTATAACTACATTCCTATTTCGCTTCTTATTGATCTAAAACCTACAACTAGCTTTTTCTCTTTCTATATTACTTTGTGTTTGTATATTGCTCTCCTAGTGCTTATATAATTCTCTAGATAGCAATTATATATTTAAGCAGATAGTTTTACTTAATTTAATGTGACACTAGTGTGTAGCTTTTCCGCACTATTTAATAGAAATCGATAAGGAGAGCTGTTATTGAGGAGACTTCTCCTCCCCCACTACTATTAGTTATCCCTAATAATAAGCCCAATAACATTGCTTAGGTTATCAATAAACCTACGATAAAGGACTATAGTTATGCTGAGGCCTATTCTAATCGAGGAAAAAAGACGGAGGAGGTGACGATAACAAAGGAAGCGTAATCAAATAATGCAAATTGTGCGCAGGCGTACACAGAACTGGTTAACGTAATAAACGAAGAAATCTAGTTGGGTATGGCTGTAACAGACTTCCTAGTCCGCCGTGACTCACGGCTCAATATCTCGCTACTTAACATGCCCCAGCTTTTCTTAAAGGTTAAAGAATGGCTCGTTCGCGCGTGTACGTATAGTATATGGGCGCATGAGGCTTAGAGCGTGCGCGCGTAAGGCGAAGACGCTTTAGTTTAACCGCGTCATGGTCGGTTGCCAAATAGTGCTTATTAGGGGTAAATCACGGATGTCACCTCGTGTAACGCCACCATCTACGAATCTGGTGAAAAAGGTTAGGGGTTTTAATACCTGGCTCACGGTAAAGATTTGCCGTAATTCTGGGACGTTAATAATAGTTATTTTAGTTTTATTTTAGCGCGCAGCGCGCGAGGCTGAGGCCGTGATTAATAAGAGCGTAACTAAGATCCTTTATAAGTAAATCTTAGGATTATGTATATAATTAGGCTTATTTGCCCTCTTTTTAAATACTATTAGCTTGCACCCTAATTTCCCGCAAGTAGTTAACAATTGTCTACCTAATTATATATAAGCCGGAATTTATTGGTAACTGTGGCGAACCTAGTATTTTCACTGTTACCTTAACTATATATAAGGACTCGTTCCCTCTTCGGCAAATATCGTCTCTAAGTAAATATTAGCTGGGGTAATATTTAAACCCTTAAATACGAAGTGCTGTAAGCCGTCCTAGTAATTACGTTAGCAACAGGCTTCTTTCTCCTGAACTACATGATACTAGAGTACAACAAGCACTAGTAAAATATTCAAGCTCTTATGTTTAATGCAATATAAGTACTTGTACGTACTGTTAAATGTTTGGCACAAAAGATTTGACCAGCCGTTACTATAGCTAATACGTAGGTGTATTAGATTTGTCGTTATCGGGTCGTCTTTCCACCTTCTTTTTATAGTGTCTGCTATTCGATTTGGATTCATTAGCTGGTACAAGATGTTGCGAAGGGCCGTCGTGGTGCACTGAAACTAACAATACATACTCTATATAGCTCGATCTGCCGGGTAAGTGGAATGGAAAATTAACTAAAGTGCGTAATGCATTAGACTTGAGAGATCAGCTGTAGAGACAAACGTTGTGCTTGGGTTCATCTTCTATTTATAATAGAATCCTCTGAAAGCTCTACTCCTGTCGATCTAAACTAAATACTGACTTCGGATGAAGAAATCTAAGAAATTCTCACCTTTTAGGATACAAAACGATAGACTGTGTATTAACAGTTTTATTTCTATCTCCCGCTCACCCTATGAAGACAAAAATCATTCCAGGCGATTGGTTGCCTTAGCGTTCCAGACGATTAGCCTGTGTTGGACGCTATATGTTTAAAAACATAAAGCGAGAAAAAGCAAGGCGGAAGATGAAGACACCGAGGACCCAGACGCACCAATATCTAGAGTTGACCGAGAGTCAGCTCAAAGAGCTTCGCAACGTCTTTGGGCTCGGTTCTCTTTATTTCATCATCTGATAATGAACATATCGGCATTTGCCTGCAAGCTCCGCTGAACATCTGAATGCCATCAAACTTAATAGTTTTAAGTTCAGGTCTTGCAGTGAAAAGAATGTTGGAAACCCATCTTGCGGGCTTTTCTCTCAACTTAATTAATCTATTTAGTTAGTGGACAGCTAAGACATCAATATATAGAGCTTAGAACGTACTCTTTGCTCGATATCGGCTCCGAAAGTTTTTTGTATGTGATGGGCGGGTTGAAGTCCATCAAGTTCAAGACAGGAGTTGGATTCTTCCCAAGGAGATTGCTGTTTTCGTCGGCCTGGAGAGCGATTAAGAGCAGCCAGTGAGGATCAAGATCCCCTAAGACTAGCCACAGGGCCTTCCCGGCCTTGAGGTGTTCATTTACCTGCTTGTGAGCGGTACTTGAATCATTCTCTGGTCCGGTGAGGTGTTTCACCAAACAATTCCTCACTTGATCGTCCGCCTTCCGCGAGAGTCTGACCCTTTCCTCCTTAGAAATTATGGGCTGCTTCCCATATTTCCGAATCTGGTGTTGATTCTTCTTGTGGAGGGTTTTCTCCAATTTCAGATGATCCCGGAGCGAAGAAACAGCAGACTCGAAGCACTTATAGTAGCAGTACAGGCAGAAGAGAGATTTGAACCTCATAACAGTAGGGCCAACGTTGTCGAATTCTTCAATCAAGCCATGTAACAGGCCTAGCGTCTCCACATTTGGGGCATCTGATGATGGCAATGCCGGGATGTCTTTTGGACATCCGTGATTTAGGATCCTCTTGCATGCGAGAAGCCGGGCCGTACTTGCAACTTCACAGACGTACTGGAGAGCTCTAAGCACGTCTTCAAAGGGTAGGTTGGGTGGTGCCCTCTCGAACGCCTCAAGGATGCCGCGAACATCAAGTTTTCTCGCCTCCGCGCAGGCAGAGATGCATTCCCTCCAATTTCCATCTCTTAGCAGCATCGGCTCTGGCGGCAGCTGTGGAGCTGAAGGAAACGAAAGCCAACTGGGGAAATTTGCGGGTGCTTTTATGGGCCGGTTTGTGGGCAAAGTGTCCGATGGGAGGCGCTTTCTTGTCCCATGAGCAGGGTGCACAATCTGATTGTAGAGTACTAGAGCCCCAGCTGGAGGCACAAGAGAGGCATTTGATTCATCGAGATCGACCGAGTGTTCCGCTCTAGCAACTTGATCTCTCCACCCTCCTGAAACTGGTGAGAGAAGATTAGAGGATGCGTCCGAGTCTAACTCAGAGTCGGTCTGAATTAGGGTACTGTTGTCATCACTAAGAGTGACTGTAACAGAATTGGAGCCGCTGCTAGCATCGTTCACTTGCGCAGGCCTTACTGAGCTGAGGGTCTGGGCTCTAGCATTGCAGCTGCGCGCGGTAACGGCTCGCATTCCTGCTCGGGTAGGGACGGCCTTTCTCGCGACCAAGGTACGCGATGCCTCGCCCGTTAAAAGGTTGCAGGAGTCGAGCTTGGGGAGAGAGGCCTGGCAATCTGTTCCAGGGACGAACGACGTCCCTGTGGAATCTGAGGCGCTTTCGCGCAGACGAAGCGTAGCCCTTTGTGCAGGCCTACCCCACGGAGGAAGAACAGTTGTATTGAACGCGCCTAAAGAGGCACCGGAAGCTCCTGTCGCCACCGAGTCTTCAGTATTGGCTGCGTTATCCAAACTTGGTAAGGTAAAATCATCTGAACCTTCGTCGCCGGGCCAAGGGGGGGATGGCAGAATGGCTTGGCGCATATCGATGGACAACGGGATTTGAGCGACGGTGCCCGTATTCGCCTCCGGACTTGTCCAGATAAAATCTGGAAGGCCACTCGGCCTTGGCTCAGGGAGGTCGGCGTCCTCTGGCAGCCGGTACCCGGTGTTTGGTTGGTCCGGTTCTGGCGCATCGAGATTGGTGAAAATGGCGAAAAGCTCCTCTTCGCTCTCTACACCCGAAACGGGACCGCCAGTCAGATCCAAAGCGCAGTTAGGGCTAGGGCGAGAGCCAGAGGGATCAAGGTTGCTGGTATTACCAGAGTGGCTTGCTGACGCGTTCGATCCGTTGTCCGGCACGGCGCAGGGTTCGAGGCGGGGCGAGCTGCTTTCCCCTTCGGTCCGACTGAGCCTGCGTCGGACCGCCTGCAGCAGGCCGCCCAGGCAGGCGATCAGGGAGTCGGCATGCTGTTTCAGCCTTTGGGCGGCCTGGTACGTCTCTTCGACGTCCAAATCGACGTCTGACGTGTCCAGCTGATTTGTACACGCCTCGCGCTCTGTCAGCTATGTGTACGCAGTCATTGAATAGATGTCTCATACTTCAATGCTGGGAATAATATCAGCGCGGATGCTCTCCTCCACCGCCGGCAGGTCCAAAACGCGATGCCCGCGCAGTACTGACGTCTCGTGCGAAATCATGGGGGACCCCATCGTTTAGCGAGCTTTTGAGACAGCGGTGGCGCGCGCCGTTTATGGGCCCCTGCCCACGCCGGGCCGAGTTCCTCCGTCCTCTTTTATTTTCTCGGCTGCCCTGGCGATCCTGTGAAAATCATGCACGCACGGTACTTAGCTGCTGCTCGAAGTGGTTTAGCGTTGACCACCTGGACGAGGAATGCGTCGCTCAGGTGGTCGACGCTTGGTGCCATGTGGCACGCCGCGTGTCTGCCAATGACACTGCCCGGCTTTTAGGTGATGAGGCGGAGGGCCAGGGCGTGCCGCTGAGCCCGCGCAACAGCGTTTCCGGCAACCGTCTTCCCGCGTCGTCCAGCCCCGCATACCGATGGCCGCCATAGGTTCGAGGTGTTCGCGTCCGAGGCGCGCATTCCAGGATGGCGTTCTCGAGTCTTTCTGTCCAAGTCATGGGCTGTAGGTACGGGCAAGCGAAAGGAGAAGAGACGGGCGGTCGGTGGGGGCTACCAAAGCGCCAGGTAAGGATTTCAATTTTGAAGAGCCTAGTAAAATGGGAGCACGAGGATGCGAGCAACGCGCTAAGAGGTACAATCAGAAACCATGCATGGTAAGCCGCCACCGCTACGAAGCTGAACAGATGTGAGTCAGGCCAAAAACCCTCACGCGCTGCATCTAGATTCTCCAACCGTTGCTTCAGACTAGCTTCACGCTCATCACCACTATCTGGTGGTTTCAGCACGTTACCAGTTCATACGGAAGAACTTTTTTCGCTGTTGTCTATCCATGTAGTCATCTTTCAAAGCTTCAGGACCCGCCATTAAGTATCTAAATCCTCAGAAAGATGATCAAATGCCATAACATGCAAAGGAGTGATTTGGCAGCATCGTCATAGCACATAAAACAAAAGACAGGAACGTAGTAGTGTATTTACTGGATCACAGCATCACGCTTCTACATGAAGGGAAACACTCTTCTCTCAAAATGGTAGGTGCGAGGAGCACTGCTGCATAGGCAGCCTAACAGGATCCAAACGCCGCGGTACACGCAACAATCGAAGCGAGAGCACTCGCTCCCGGTGCCACTCCCCAGGTGATGCCTAAGACGCATGGATTAAATTGGATTAGATTGACATATTCAGGCTACGATTCGTTCTATAGACTTAAAGCCACCCATACGTTACCGTGCTTTCATCTATTTTTGCCTTACTCGCTTCTCAGCCCAACCCGTTTCGTGATCATGCGGCAGCTGTTGTCTACCAGTATTATCCCGGCTGGACAGTCATGCAGTCGATTTTAAGAAATTAACCACCGCCTGAACAACATGCACGTCGGGCCTCCATCACTCCTTTAGCCCATTAACCGGTTTCCCAGTCCACTAGTCCTACCTTCTGCTCCACACTCCGAGCATATAAAAAATGTTTCCCCAACTTTCTACTACTATAGTAGCTAGATCACTGTAGGTCTACTGCCACTGCGGAAAAACTAAAAGAATGTGTTATACTGTCTCTATTCCCTGTCCGCACTCGTACCGCCTTGACTCTTTCTTCTGCTGTTGAAAAAGAAACGACCGGAGGAAGCTGTTGTTAGCCCAGCATCAATAAGAGTAGCCGCGATAAGGCTATCATATGGCCGTAATGTGTATTGCCTCAAGAAAATATCGGTTCAAGTGAGGCTTCTTAGCCTCTTTATCAAGTGAGGTTAGCAGAAAAAGACTAGGCTTTGCTTATCTCTCTATAAGGCGTAAAATAATGTGTTTGTGTATATAATTTATAGTATAACCACGAGAATATAAATATCTAAGAATATACTATACTAAGAGTATTAGGTATAAGTAATATCTTCCAGATAATCCGATAGAAGATTCGTGAAGTTATAATATTTAAGGAAGTGTTGGATTATAAGACAACCTATTAGCACTGAAAATCAGTGCGGCGCCGTGCTTTTTTTTTCATCCAACAGGAAGCAAATGATTGATGCCTAAAATATAAGGGGATACTGGTTAACAGTAAGGCACTAAGTTTACCTCTTAGCGAGCCCCGTTAGTTCAGCTGTAAGTGGCCCGATTTAAGCCAATAACACCGGCAGGCACTGGGATTGGTCGATGCTACGCTAATATAACGTTGTAGCAGAGAATTCCATGCCTACAATAAGCAGAGGGTGTCGTCCTATAACATCGGTCTTCGATCCCAACAACCGTTCTCATCTAGTGGGCACGCCCATTCCGAACAATTACCACGTAGTACATAGTACAATGTCAAATCTTTCTCCTGCATTATGACTGTAGTTTAAAGAATGGATGATATGACTCATCTAGGCCTTTACAATCAGACTGCGACACGAAGCGTCACACCGTTAGCTCGATTGGCAAGCGAACTAGTCATTACGGTCACACCAAAACCGATAAAAAAATTTTCTCCCTGTGCTACGCCCTAGCTTTTGAATATCATCCTTCTCGCCGAGATAAGCTTCTATCGGCCGAGAAGATTACGGCACCGTGGTATTTACCTATGTTGCCGAGAAGCTTCGATATACCAGAACTTTATAGTCGACATTGAGCATATTACCGAGCAAAACTACGAGGCGTACATCGGAAGCAATTTTGTTGGTTAGGTAAGGGGGTAATTCTTGAAGCACCAAGTAGAACAAGTAAGGGAGGGAAGAGAGGAGCGGTCTGAATATCTCTAAAAAGAAATACTAGAGCCCGATAACAATAATCGAGATATGTACTACAATCGATGCATTAGACTGTTTAGCCTTGCATTATCATTAGCCTATCTTTCGGGGTTCGGACTTATTGCGACGTGAGTATCATTTAACCCAACGAGTATATATTGTACATGGCACTGGTTGTAGCCATTCATTGTATTCCTTTTAGCATAAATGTAATCATTTTAACGCAAAAGGGACCTATCTTGGAAGGGACGCAGATTCTGTATAACATTGGTTCGCTATAACGGGCCAGTCCAAGAGAGCAAAAATCCCTCACCCGTGTCGCTAGTAATGTTCTGCGAGGGGCGTTTATGTGCAATGGGAGAGTGCAACATTTCATGCGCGCTCGATTCTGGAGGCGTCATAAAATTCGGTACTACGTTACCAAAGCATATCAACGAGGAAACGAACAAAATCATAGACCCACAACCACCTACGTGGTCCATCTGCGACTCCATCCTCTACAAGTGAATGCGAGTCAGTTCAAGTCAACTACCGAAACCAGGGACTCTCAAAGGATGCCGATTCACAATCCCGAAGCCTGTGGCATGGAGACCATACTTAACCACATTGTGCTTCCAGAGAGACTTCCAAGCGGGCAAGAAAAACATGTCACTGGACTGGAGACAGATCTGGCTGACAGCGTCCTTCATGCTATCCAAAGCCTGATAGAGACTGCGCCAGCCGCACAGTTCTCTGTATGGGATGGTGTGCGAAGCGTTATTTCCGCGACGATGGTGCTCAACAATACGTCTGGTGGTCTAGAGCGGCTCGCCTTACTGCAACACTTCCGTATGATCCAACCCGGCGGTTTCCTAATCTTGCATGTCAGAGAGCAGAACGCCGGACTCATCATAAGAAGGCCTCTTACGTCAGTTTAACCAATCTTCCCAATTCGTAATCAAAACTGACATTCCGCATCTCCCAGCGAGGAGGATCTGGTCGTCGAGTTCGAGGTGTTCGAAGCCTCGCCGCGGTCGAAAGACGTCCTCGCAGCTGAGGCCGCCCTCCAATGGCAATTTCCAGGCTCCGCGGTGGCGATCCCCTACGACGTTTTCGCAGACGACACGTTTCTGCAGACCTTTGCCGACTTCCTCGAGCAAAGCAGCGGCGAATGCTTCGACGAGTTTGCCGCGCACACGAAAAAGGCTGGCACGGAGACCGTGGAGACCCGAGACCCGGCAGATCCCGGTCTACTATCCCAGATGTTTATGACTCTCCTCGAAGCCTACGGTCGGAGGGTGTTTCCCCCGGTACTGCGCAAGCGCGTACGGGATGATGTGTGCTGGGACAACGGGTCTGAGAAGCCGTGGCGACGGTGTCCGTACTGGTTGGTGCTTCGGGTGGGCCTCGCGAGGTACCTGATCACCACGCACGGCGCCGACGTAGGACGGGCGCACTACAAGCTCCTATTGAGCATGGTCCTAACGCGAATGCTCCGTAGTGCGATCGGCGCCGTCGACATAGGCTTGCTGCACAACACAAGGGCGAAGCTTGCTCGGCGCCTTGCGAAGCTTGAGGGGGATAGGCGCGACTGTTCGAGCAGCGTGGGCGAAGTGTACGAAAAAACCCTTGTGGCCCTAACACCAATGATCCGCAGCGTGCTGCAGAGTGCCACCGACTACATTAACTCGACATGGGATGCGTACAAGCGTACGACGCAACGGCACGTGCATGTGCTTCCGCCTCGGGCGGATAGCGGCAGTTTGCACCTGTCGTTGACCAGCAGCGGCGCAGTCCTGGAATCTATTCTTGCTAATCCTTTTCCGCACGACGGTGGCCGTCATCGACAGACGTCGTTCGAGTTCAATAGTGGCGACGCATCTTCCAGGGCATTCAACGAGTGGTACTCGGCATTGAAGAACATTGAACAAGAGGTTGAAGACGGTCGCTTCCTCCAACACCTAGACCAGCTTCACAACGAGAATGCTCTGCTAGAAATATCCACGGCGATTGAGGGCTACCTGGACGCTGTCAGAGACGCATATGATGGTATGCCTGAGCTGGAGAGCGTGAAGATATTGACAGTCATGGACATGTGGATGATGCTGGATGAGCGGGCGACTGGGATGATGCGCCTACTGCTAGACTACAGTCCCGGGATACCACCTGCTGCGCTCGATGTCCTCCAGCTGCCCCGTTGGTCCGACATGTGTCGCCTGCAAAAAATCCAAGAGCATTTACATCGGCGAGGCGAGACCGCCGGAGCCAATGCGGGCACGATCTTCGACGATCCGAGCGAGCAATGTTTCGCTGTTCGATATTACAGCGAATGCGACAAGTCCGGCAAGCTGGCCAAGCTCCACCATGAGATAGAGCAGCATGCAGAGGCCGCGCGGCACGCCAAGGAACAGAAATGGCAGAAGCTCAGCAAGGAATACGAAAGCCTTTCCTTGCAGATCGCACAAACCTCCTGTATCTGTGGCCAGGCTAAGCGCAGGGAAACAGGCAACAAACTTCGCTGCGATAAGTGCGACTTGAAGGGCAAAAAAGCCAAGATGGGGCTTACAATCCACGAAGACTTATTACCAGCGGACCCCGCGCAGAGCAAGGCTGTTGTGTTCGAGTTACGCTGTCCTCGCGGATTCTCAGCGTATCGCAGCGCTTTGTGGAGCATTCTCAGCCGGCTTGGATATCCAGAATTGGTGGCACCTTCCGAGAAGGCAATCCCTTTGAATAGTAGCGGCAAACTCTCCCCATTCACGCGGCTTCTGAGCGGAAAAGTTACCCTGGCGTCTATGATAAAACCTTTCGGGAAGACGCACTACAAATGGGCGCGTCTTCCGGTGAAGCTCGCCAAGGTCTGCGTCCCGCAAGGTATGGTCTTCCACTACTACGACTCAGGTGCAAAAAGCTGGCGTTGCTCGCAAAAGATGAAACCCTCTTTCGCGCATTTATGTCGATGGTCTGTGCCGCCGGGCTCGCCATTGGCACATTTGCATTCATCTCCCAGTTTCAGCGTCGACGCCAAAGGCCCGTCCTCGAATGAGATCCTTGCCAGCCAAACAACGTGTCCCAGCGGGCTCAGCGTCCATGAGTTTATGGCATTCCAAACCCTCTTCGTGGGCAAGCACTGCAGATGGCCCTCGATACTCGTCGAGCTGGGGTCGTCGGCTTTGAACTTCAGCAGCGAATCGAACACAACTATGATCGCGCAGCTGGCAGTACATGCAGGACCCGCTGAGCCGGGCGACCCTCTGCGCAAGGTCCACCGTATCTTCCGAGATGAGGCTTTCTGCAAGACGCTGCTCAGTCAAATTCGTCAAAGGCTCAATCTAATTGCAGTCAACTGGCGTGAGACGAATATGATGGAAATGCTCCTTACGCTGCTGCTACGACTCGTATCTCTCGCCTCCGAGTCTGCCCGTACAAAGGCGATGGACCTTCTAGAGCTCGCTCGAGACATGACTTATCAGTGGATGAACCAACTACGCGATGAAGTACGTAAGGCTTCCGACTGCGATGTCTTACAGAAGTTGTGTGGCAGTATGGTTTGGGCAGCCATACTCTGCAGAAGGACCTTCACTCCATTCACCGAAGGAGCCGCGTCAGCGTGTAGTGTAGAGCCTGGAGCTCTGCAACACTTTATCGAGGCCTCAACTGTGCTGCAGGATAACATGGACAGCAATCCAGCTTCGTTTCCAAGCTTCCTGAAGCTAGCCCTGGTACGGGATATCAGAATGCGTAGTCGAATGGGTGAACTTGTACTCCGCACCATCCAGCACAATCCCGAGTGCCTGACGGCTGCAGTCAACAACGTCTGGCCGCAGGCCGTAGAAGATGAGGGTAGAGAATTCTCTAAGCCAGAGGTCATTCGGCTACTGTCCAAGGAGTGGGTGAGGCTGAGCGTGCGCTGGTACAAGGGCGCAAGACAGCAGATCATTCATTACGACCCGGTCCACGGCCACCTTTTCGTGGACAACAAGCCCTTGAGCCGCCTCCCACCAGAGCACAGGAGCTCGCCGATACTAAAGGAGCTGTTCGGCTCGCAAAGCTTATTCGTGTACCCATCGCACATGCCCGGCATGCTATACGCGCTCAACTTCGCTCCAGGAGGCCATCGAATTCACCTTGGCACGCGTGGCCAACGCTTAATCGTCCGAGCGCACTATCGAGGTGCGATTCTGGAGTTGGTCCCGAGAGATTCACTCGGCAGCTTTGACAAACCAGACCTTCCCGCATCATTGGTGGAGAATTGCGTCCATTGGATCGACGTGAGGACAGGTGTGATGGAAGCTCGGCAGCAGCCCGACATTTGGATCCAGAAAGAGAGCAACTGGCTTATCGACGTGCGGTCACGCATAGCGCGTCGCCGCAGAAGCCTTTTGGTTGATCCTTGCAGCAGTTTATTTGATAACGTTGCACGCGTCTTGCGGGGGTTTGAACACCCATCTCGCTTGACGGTCTATCAGCCGATGAGTGACAAGGGGAAGTTGTCGGTCGAGCTGCGCCGCCTGGATCTGAACTTTATTGTTAACCGCAAAGGTCTTCTCTATTGCAAGGAGCTGCAGGCCGAAGTTGATCCCGACCAGGACGCAGGAACGTGGTACGGTCTAAATTCTGGCGTCGTGCTCCGGAACAATTTGAATCCACAGCAACGCAGTATCCTCGTCCCACTTGGTCCTTTATCTTGGGAACGCAACGGGATCCACGTGGCTCTCAGCGCGGAAAACACCGGCAGCTATGGGATCTACCCCATTAACACTGTGCTGGGCCGTCTGGACTGCCCTGCCGAAGTACGGCTTCTTTTCTTCAAGGCTTTGTTGCATGCGTTCACGTCATTCATCGTGCCGGACCCGCTCACGGGTCGCACTGGGACCGAAGAGTCCCTTCACTGCCTGCAATCAGGCCAGTATCAGCCATGCATGCCGCTGAACCCTGCATTTGCTCAATATCTCAGCGCCCTGGCCAATTTGACGCCCAAGCGGAGCTATTATCCACCCGGACTGAAGGTGATGCAACACGTCCTCTGGGACGAGAATCTGACCACAAGCATCCAGAATGACGAGCTGTTGCCTGCTGTTATGAAAATCTACGAGAAGTCTCTTCGCTTGTCCACCTTCTCGCCGAAGGAGGCGATGGTACTTTTGCTAGAAGGATCTTGCGACAGCCATCTCAGAAAGCGCAGCAGTGGACGGCGAAGTGCTTTCTGGCGCGTGGACATTGGATCTCCGGATTACTCCAGCTCTCTGGACATGCTATATATTTCCCGCGATCGCTGGATGATGAACAGCAAGTGTCGTGACGTCTTCGAAAGCGTGTCGCTCATCTACAGTTGGCGCGTAGGTTTCCCCATTCGACCGAACTTGGCTGCCTTGCTGCAGGAATGGCCCATCTTCCAAGGATTCGGCGAGGCTTCGAACACCTTGCTGCTGAGCCATCTGTTAACCGTCGATTTCGCCATGGAGTGGGGCGCCTTGGCCAACCTCTGCCGCCGGTCGCAAGTCAGGGATCGGTACAAACTCTGCTTTGTGCTGGGTCTCGTCTCATTCCGCCACGCAATCAACATGGACTTGGTTAGGACCTTGATTGCTTTTGCGACCGTGGACAAACTCAAAGCGTTGGAGTCACCAACGTATCCAGTGTATGTTCAATTCGAGTTCAACAAGATACCGTCCACAGAATACCTGTCGCGGTTGATCGAGCCTTTCTACACCTCCTACAGCGACGGCAACGTGGCGGAGAACGGAACACGTTATAAGCTGCAGAAGAAGCTTGCGACAGCGTTAAAAATGCACCAAGAGCAAGCCAGAGCTGCCGCTCGACCGCTTGCGACGTTTCTTGCGCCGCAGTGGCCGTGCGCGTGCCTTACGCTCGAGGGCTTTTCGGGAGATGGCTCTCTCCTCCTGGATATCTCCAGCGCTATGGAGGTGGTGAGGACGGACTGGATGCGACTGCTGCAAAACTTCAAGTTTTCTGCATACGTCGCTCTGGTCCAGGATGTCCTGGATCACCTGGGCCCTGCACAACACATTCAGATGCCAGAACGCTTGGTTTGCGACGAAGTTTCCACGCTGCAGGATCGCCGTGGGAGAGACGTGCCTTGCCTTCAAGACCTCCTAGGTAGACCATGTGGCTCAAGTGAGCAGGAAGATGGCTGGATTTCTCAGAAGAGCTTAGGTGTTGCTGAAGGGAGTCGCGTCGAAAGGAGGGGCGTAGCTTGCGAGGCTTTGGAAAGGAGTACCCGCACACCTGAGATGTGTGAGCTCAAGGAAATCTTGGAGATGGTCGCCGCGGCGGATTCAGGAGTTCGGAAGCAGTACGGAAAGGACCTTGGGCAGAGCCTTCTCGCTTTGGAAACAGCGCATAACCTTCGAGAGCAGCAAGGTGTTCAGAAGTCGTCCGGCGGCACGCTAGACCCTGTCAGACATGCTCTCGAAGCGTCATCAGTACACCTGGACCATATCAATCGAGCTCTGGAATATGCCGATGCACGAGTGGCCTGGCTCCACCAAGGTGGGCTATGGCCGTGTGCAAGCCCTGGAGCGCTTCTCAAATGCCTGGGTACGGTGGCAAAAGTGTCCTTCGGCAAGGGGATGAAAGACGCCCTGATCCGGTACGGCTTATCGGTTACAAGACAGCAACAGCTATTAAGAATGGACGACGCCCGCGTCAGACGCAATCTGAAGGCTGTTAATGAGGAAGCTGAGAACTTTGGACATGCAAACTGGGATCCTTCGGAATACCCAGACTGGTTGCTGTTCGAGATCGAATCGAATCTTTTGATACGCCCTGAGCAGGTCGATGTTGCCCTCACAACAATATCTCCAGCCTCGGGAGGAAATTCAGTTCTACAGATGAATATGGGTCGAGGGAAAACGTCATGTATCATTCCCATGGTCGCCGCCGTACTCGCAGATTCAAAACGGCTCCTGCGGGTCATTGTGCCAAGGGCACTTCTCGTGGAAACAACCCAGATCCTCCAAGCCCGGCTTGGAAACTTGCTGGGCCGCGAAGTGAGGAACGTCCCTTTCTCACGAAGAACACCAACATCAATCAACACTATTGACGCTTATCTCGACCTACATAATGAGATCATGTCGAGCTCAGGGGTGATAGTGGCGTTGCCTGAAAACATCATGTCTTTCAAGCTGAGTGGGACGCAGCGGCTCCTGGACGGTCGGCTCCAAGAAGCTACGCGCATGGTTGACGCGCAGTCGTGGATGGAACAAGTAAGCCGTGACGTTCTCGACGAGTGCGACTTTACCCTGGCCGTTCGGACGCAGTTGATATATCCGTCTGGCCCCCAGGTCGACGTGGATGGCCATCCTGTCCGCTGGGAGACCTCGGAAGCCCTGCTGAAGCTCGTACACGGACATCTACAAGACCTGCAACGAGACTTCCCTTGTAGCGTCGAGGTTGTTAGAAGGCCAAACGGCGGCTTCCCTTGGGTCTTCTTCTTACGGTCTGATGCGGAGGAGGCCTTGATATCGCGGCTGGTGACAGATATCTGCCGCAACGAGACAGCCATCCTCCCGCTTCAAGGCTGCTCTACAGCAGACTGCGAAATCGTGAAACGCTTTATAAGCGATTTGAGAGTCGAAGCGACCGACCAAAAGCGTATCGACGGAGTGTTTGTGGGTAGAGCTGCGTTGAAGAAGAACGTATACCTACTCAGAGGTCTCTTAACGCATGGTATCCTACTTCTTACGCTTAAGAGACGGTGGAACGTGCAGTACGGCTTGCACCCCATGCGCGACCCGATCGCTGTGCCATATCACGCCAAAGGCGTGCCCTCTGATCATGCCGAATGGGGCCATCCTGACGTGGCTATCCTATTCACATGCTTGTCTTTTTACTTCCAAGGGCTCAGCGTCACGCAATTACAGCAGTGTGTTCGGCATGTCGTACAGTCAGACGATCCGACAAGCCAGTATGATCGCTGGGTGGAGAGCGCTGATCACCTGCCATGCCAGCTGCGGGAATGGAACATCGTTAACGTGGACGACGAGGCGCAGTTGCGTGAGCTTTGGAAACACCTGCGGCACACCATAGTCGTGATCGACTACTTTCTGAACCACTTCGTCTTCCCTGTGCATTGCAAGCAGTTCCACGTTCAGGTCCATACCTCGGGCTGGGATATCCCTCTGCATGTTCCCTTGGCGGCCGGGTGCGAGCCACAGCCAGATGCCGCGCATATGCCATTGACAACAGGTTTTAGCGGAACCAACGACAATCGTACGCTATTACCACTAACAATAGAGCAGCATGATCTACGCGGACTCTTGCACACTAACGCTGAGGTGCTTACCTACCTGTTACAGCAGCGGAATAGGAGATACGTCCTGGTGGCCGAGCACGGAAAGCGCGTTTCAGAGGAAATCCTACTCCGCAAAATCAAAGAGCAGGGTATTCGTACGCTCATCGATGCAGGCGCTCAAGTCCTCGAAATGGATAATCTCACATTAGTCAAGACGTGGATGCGCATAGATAACGAAGCCAAGGCTGCCCTCTATTTTGATGCTGACAACAAACCCTTTGTGCTCCACCGAGGCGGCATGCAGGTTCCTCTCCTGGCTTCATCATTGGCTCACAACCTACGCGATTGCCTCGTATACCTAGATGAGGCACACACCCGCGGCACGGACCTCAAATTGCCGTCGGAAACTACAGGTGCCTTGACCCTGGGCCTGGGGCAGACGAAAGACCAGACAGTCCAAGGTTTGACTATATGCTAGCCTTTGTTATACTGCAGTCAATGCTGACTTTGATACTGCAGCCGCCATGAGATTGAGACAGCTTGCAACATCGCAGTCGATTGTCTTCTTTGCCACACCGGAGGTGAATCAAAGCATTCTTGACCACAACGGTAAGATGGACCATACCGATGTGGATTCAAGCGATGTTGTACGATGGCTTCTCGAGCAGACTTGCCGCGGGATCGAGCAGCTGCAGTCACTTTACAACTCACAGGGCCTTGAGTTCTGCCGGCGCTCCGAAGCTGCTATCAGGCACCCAAAATTCTTGACTGATCAAGGAGATCGGGATGCCTACTTGAAGGCTCTCCGAAACATGGAAAATCACAAGCTCGAGGATATGTACCGCCCGAGCCGACATGCAAAGACCGCGAAAACCTTGGAGCAACCCTCGCCATCGATTGCAACTATGGTAGCGAAATTGGAAGCTCGCGGCCAAACATTAGAAGGATCTGGAAGATGGGCAATCGACCATTCGGCGCTACAGGAAGTAGAGCAGGAGAGAGAGGTGGCGCATGAGGTGGAGGCTGTTCGGAAGGTGCAGAAGCCGATCCTTTACTCCGCGCTCCCTTATGAGGGACTCCATCCAGACATCTTGCGCTTTGCCAAGACGGGGAAACCGAACGCCACCTCAACCGGATATGAGTCTGTTCTAACTACCATCCAACGTACGGCGACTGGCAAAAAGCACAACATTAGCCACATATCTTTCAGCCATCGACTCTTCGTTTCCAAAGAATTCTCCCGGACAGTGAGGCTTGCACAACCTGATGACGCCTTCTTGGTAAGCATTTTACCACTTTCAATCGACCAAGGTTAATTACTGATCTTCTGACCGCCTCAGCGTCCCGCGAATTGGGTGCTGTTAAATGTGCACTCCAAGACTGCCATGGTTGTCACCTTAGACGAAGCCGAAGACTTGATCCCCATCCTGCAAAATGTAAAAGACCCAGTGACACACCAGGCAACGTACGCGGCTCCGTTCACACGTAGAATGCTTCAATTCAACAGTTTGGACTTCTATGCCATTCCGAATCTGCAACCAACATGGAAGGCCCCCGCATGGCTTAAGAACGAGCTCGGACTTCTCGCTGGACGGCTCTATTTCGAGTTCCATGAAATCGACAGCATCAAAATATTCCTTCGCCTTAAGGGAAGCGACCACTTCGCAACAGAAGACCGTAGGGGCGGGACTACGGGCGGATGCGCATCGCAACAAGACCCGGTGCAGCTGCCTGTCCGCTCAGCGAAGCAGTCTGCCAAATCGGTGGCTTTTCTCCAAGATTGGCTGGCAGTCAAGAGGAAGGGCCAAGAGTTCGCACACACCCCGATGGGCTTCATGTGCGAGAACAAAGCACTTGTGGCTCAGCACCCATTCTTTGCTCGTATACCTACGGAAAGCTCGCCAAAGGGCTCCACCGACGATCCGGAAGCAAATCTTATTGCGCCTACGAGTAATCTCGGGTTCCAGGAATGCAGTTCCGCAGATGATTCTGAGACTTCCAGTATCGACGAAGGGGATGAAAATGACTAAAGCTTGAGGGTAGACGAAGTTCTGTCAAGTCAACATTCACCAGCACTGGCTGTGCTAGGAGGTGCAGGCAAACAATGTCTATTTTTGTCGGACACCAACTGTAGACATTATTGCACACAGTCTGACGAAGGCACTGCACAAGCAAAGCACGCCGTCTTCGTGCGTCAACTGGGGCTCGTCCCATTGCCTAATCAGGCAAATCCTTCAAGGCGAACGATAATATGTTTCATTCAAAATGAGCATCCCTTTCCTTCACATCTCAACTCTTAGATCCAACACAGTCATTTTGGCAATTATGTCGTTTCAGCAAATCCTTCTTTCATTGGTTCTTGCAGCTGATGACTATGCCACCGCATGATCATCATTTGCAAGAATTGGCACTTCCTTTCGCCGTTTTAGGCCAGTTACTTTTGCGTTCGATTCTTGTCATTTCATCGATTTCACCGATTGACACTTCTTTAAGCGAGTATATGAGTTCACATAGTTCTAATATTATCATTACGAGAACCTATCACTGCAGCCAGCCAGGAGAGGGAATGAGCCATTGCTTGGGGTGCCGACCGCCCGTACATATTGGATTGCAGCACTGTGAACAAAGTACTCAACTATGCCTCTTTTTGACTATTATTAGTAGGTCTTCAGTTCAACTTCCATGCCTTTTCTTTATTTAACACCTTTCTCTTGTTCTTTTCGGCAAAAACGATTGAATATACTTGTACGTATATCCGTGTTGATACATGTTATCGTTGCAGCAGTGATGGAGGTGGTCTTACCGTCTATGTAGATATCTTCTGACGCGTTAGCACTGTTCGGCTCGCTCTAGTAAAAGATATATACCCTTTTGTCGTGTAAGAGTTTGAACCATATGCCAATAGGTAGAGTCGAGAAAATGTGGCTGGAATTAGCATGGGCTCGCAGTACTACTACGGTTACAAAAATGGTAAGGTGTTGCTAACCAGCATCCCTATTCACCGTTCCTCCTTACAATTATTCTTTTCTTTTGCCAATTACTGTTTCAAACCCTCAATCAGCAGCCTATCACGGAACCACCAATGCCTGAGTACTCATGCCTGTCAACATATATATATTTAGTAGTGTTAGCACTGTTTAATAGATTAGCAGGATACTTAGTTAACTTACTATTGGATCAAAAAAAGCACGGCGCACCACTGATTTTCAGTGCGAATGGGTTGTCTTATAATCCAACACTACTATTTAACAGTCCTTTATAGGCATTGCCATGGTGGCCATGCACGGCTACTTAGTAGGTACCTCGATTTCTTTGGCATGACCTACGACGTCCGGCCCTAATCTGCTTGGCACGGTGCTTAGGGATAGGCGTTCTGGCATTACTATAATCTCAGCTACATCTAAGGGGTCAATTTACTCACCAGTAGCTAGCTAGGCAGTAATGAGGACTATCTATATAAATTAGAAGGAAGCAAGTTCATCTGTTGGCAGGCCGCGATTGTGGATCAGACATCCGGCGGAGATGTCGGCTTCCGGATCACCCATACGCCTTAACACGTATATATTTTGTAGCTTTAGCATTATTTAATAAAGCAGCGGTGTTTGTGTCTTAGCCATATTCGACAGTAAAAGAATTCCTTCTCCAACCAGCCGTCACGCCATTACAAGGACGACACTCGAGGAGTGACTTTGAAGGGGATAGTATAAGGGGTGTATGAAGGACAGCTCTACTTTTACATTTTCTTTCTTTGATTCCTTGCGTTTTATTTAGCCTTATGTATTGGTATTTTCGTTTACACCTGTGTTTCAGATAGTTGGACAGGAGGAAAGGATAGCTTCTTGGTATACAACGTGCTGGGCCTTGTATGAACCGGGATCTCAATAAAGCTTAGCGTAGAATAGCGTTCCTTGTCCTTACGGCCCATGGAGGCCGACGGGGTGTATGAATCATCACCATCACCATCACCACATAAACACATCACGGGTAACGGGCTGCCATCTCACTCACTATTGCTGCACGACGCGTCGCCTTCCACCTGCCCGCCCGCCCGCCCACCCCATCCCACCATTAACAATGGCTCCACAATCGACCCGCCTATCTAATACACCATGACAACGTGTCACTTACGCTTCACCACGTTTACTAGTTCTCCAGACATCCATTAATTCTATTGTTAGTGGATTGAGTAACCGCTGATCGAAGAACAACTCCGATCCAAGTGTTTACCGGAAGCCAGGGAACACCGCGTCAACTTAACTATGACGGCCGCTTCGACCAGTGAATGCACGCCGTTAACATCACTTCCAAAAGCAGAACTCGGAAGGAAGGGAACAGGGTTACACATTCATTTGACTGACTTGCATGTGGGCCCATCTTTGCAGACATTAGGAAAATAATGGCTACACCAAAGGAGTGGTGAAATGTTGCTGCCTAGATTCCTGGACTCTAGACAGGATTCTGTTTCTCGATCGCCCTTTACCATTGAAAGAACTAACTCCTCACCGCCACTGCTGTGAAACACGATTGCCTGGAGTTCCACGAAAATCACCTCAGAGGGTCGTATCCCGCTGTGTAGCAGCGGAAATGTAAAAGCACGCGACTGTAGGAGCAAGCACGGAGGGTTACATCAGCTCGTTCAGGGATGGTAGAGACCGTACGACTTGCCATGCTTGAATTCGGGGCTTCGATGCAGTCTAGCCAAGTAGACGACTTACAGTGCCGTCGGCTCGTACAGCAGCAGAACCTTAGATTTGTACGTATCTTCGCTCTTAGGTTATTTTACCGGCGCTACCTTGGTCTTGCTTTATATTTAAAGAGAAAGACAGAGTTCGTGCAAATTTTTTCCTCCTTGGTTTGCAGTAGCCCTTATTTGTTCGCCGCGAATATGGACTGCCAGAACGGCCACGATAAACGCTACGAAATCCGTACTGGGATGAATGTCGATGAGTTCAACGATGATGGTCCTGCGAAACCCCGGCTGGCTACGAGCCGAGCTCAAAGCCCATGCATCCAACAACCAGCTATCGATTTCGATGGCTTGAGCTGGCCTAGTAAGTAGAACGTTTCCATGTAGGCAGCTTGGCTAATAAATAACAGGCAAGGGCACGCGGAAGAGGAAGGAAGCGACCGAGCAGGAGAAGGAGGAGCGGCTGGCGAAGCTCTTGGGTGCAGTTAGGACAATACTGGAGTGTATTGGCGAAGACTCCGACCGTGAAGGTCTACTGGATTCCCCAAATCGCTATGCGAAAGCGCTCCTATTCTTCACGAAAGGCTACGAAGAGAGCCTGCAAAAAATCGTCAATGGCGCTATATTCCACGAAAACCACAACGAGCTCGTAATCGTCAAGAATATCGAAATCTTCTCCCTTTGCGAGCATCACCTTGTGCCCTTTACTGGACAGGTACGCAAAAACAACCCTTTGTTTGCGCTAGCATTTTAACTCCGAACAGATGCATATTGGCTACATCCCCAACCAGCAAGTGATCGGGCTTTCCAAGCTCGCCAGAATCGCCGAGATGTTCTGCCGCCGGCTCCAGGTGCAGGAACGGCTCACGAAACAAGTAGCCCTCGCCCTTTCCGAGATTCTCCAGCCGCAAGGCGTTGCCGTCGTTGTAGAGTCTACCCATCTCTGCATGGTGATGCGTGGAGTCCAGAAGACTTGCGCAACCACTACAACCAGCTGCATGCTCGGCTGCATGCGGTCGACAGCCAAAATCCGAGACGAGTTTTTGAATCTCATCAATCGGAAATAGAGCGTGGGAAGGGTACTAGATAACTCGTCGTAGCAAACCCGATCCTTTTTAATTTCATGCAATGGTCTACGAGCCTGGTTATCGCCAGATATGGCTATGGTGGCGGCACTCATCCACTTTTTTTCGGCAGTCGGTGTCGTTTTCTTGTACCGAATGCGTTGGCTTCCAATAGGCATCTAGCAACGTTATCAGTCACTTTTTGAATGTCTCTATCCTGCCCTTGATATGGCGAAGATCCGCCTTTCCATTTTGTGGAGGTTATGACTTGCCGGAACTGCAATTCCACATCTTTATCACGCGCGTCTTCCGTTGTATATTTTGTTGGTCTGACGTTGCTTTGCAAACGCTGCATCTGTAAGTGGCGAGCTATATTATACTTGCTATTTAGCAGGTCATACACGGCATTGAACATCCATAACTTATTGCACCTTCGGCCCTTCTTTCGCCTTGAAATGCACTCAAGAATGGCTGCCTAGGCCTGCATCAAACTTGCAACGGCTGCGCTTAGCAGCTCTCTGCATTTCTATAAGAGAGTCTCTCGCTTAGAGGGTACCATTGGATCAATATTCGTGTTCATGTGGTGGCTTAGTGTCGTGTTAGGTAGATTTCTTCGCCTCTATTTTTGGTTGTAGGGTAATGTTTGAGATTTTGCCTTACTACCGTTTCCTGAAAATCACCCAGGATCCCATGCTTTCCTAGCAAGTTACCGCCAGGCAGACATCAAGCATTACATGGTTGTTTGGCGTTCTTAATCGGCACACGACATCATTATGCCAGGATGCGGACAAGGTTCCACAAGACGGACATCAGTACCATTAACAACTCCTCTTCCACTCCGTCCAATCCTTTCATAGTCCGTTGGACTTTGGACGGCATTTGACGGCCGACTCCTCAATCTTGGTTGTGACAGAAATATTGATCGAAGCAGGAGCTTAAAGACCCGTAGAGCTATAGAAGTTTGCTTGGAATTTTCATGTTAAAGCTGCGCACTAAGAAAAGTAGGGCAGAAGTTCCGAGTTGCCCTAATCCACATTGACCACAAGATATCGCTCTCATAAATCCAAGATTCCAAGATTCTCTCCTTCCTTTTTCAAGCACTGCCAAAAACCAAGAGGCTTTGAATACTGATTCCTCCAAACCCACGTCGGTGCAACAGTTCCCGGCCACGGTGAACTGGGAACTCGGCTACGGCCATGACGCTGATATCCTCAGCGCTGATCCCAGCCTCAATCAATAGCTGTAACACTGCACAAAGCGTCTCCCCTGTGGAAACCACATCGTCCACCACCACCACTGAAGCGCCCCTGCGGATCACATCCCGCTCCATCTCAATCCGCTTCTCTTTCCAATTGTTAGATGCCAAGGATGAGATATATGACCGGGGCTTAATGACGGAAACGGTGGGCGGGGGGAGCTTGCCGGCTTCGCGAATTAGCACTAAGGGCACATCCACGCGTAAGGCCAACGCCGAAGCGTAGACAAAGCCGCCAGCCTCGCAAGATACCACCGCATCCACGTTGGCCCAGTCACCGGCAAAGTGGGATCGCAACAGAGATGAGCACAGGGCCAGTCCACCCGACTGCTGGGAGATACCAAGCACGTGGCGGAACTCGACGCCCGGGCGTGGGAAGTCAGGCATCAGACGCACCATATCGGTCAGCCGCTGTAAGTCCTGGTGGAAGAAGGGAACCAGGTAACGTTCGGCAAACCCTTTTGCCGTCTCGTTCCCCGTCGTCTCATTGTCAAAGATGAGACTGGGGCGGTATTCCAAGGCCGTTGAACTTGACCTACTCTTGCTGTTATCCTTGCTGCCGTCATCACTGTTGTCACCGCCATAGCACTCTTGACGACTCTTTCGAGTCTGTTCACTAGCTTGGACATGAACCTCGAGGAGCCTGCTGTCTGGCACCAAATGCGACAAGGTTGCGACCGGCGCCTCGTCTCTCATCCCAGTGATAAGTAGCACGTCCACATCTACAGCGCCGTACACGACATTGAGAAAATGTTCCTCCGGCAGCCGAGGTCGTTGGCATACCTGGTCCTGGAAATATTTCGTCAACGCTGGGCGGTGTTGCTCCTTGTAGGCCCGGTCCCCAAGCAGGCGGCCCAGGTCAGCACCCGTCGTTGCGGCATATTCTCGCTTGGTTTCATCGCTGATGCTGACTGCACGTGCCGTGAGGCTTTTGTGGGTACATTCGCTGAACATGGAGACCCAGACGTCGGCACAGTAGTCCTTCCCGGCGCAGCTTTCGCCCGTAACAAGAATGATCAGCTTCTGTTCTATTGGCGCTTTCGGGAGCGGGCAGGCGTAAGCAAGCACATTACGCGGGTCCAAGCTGTGTTTAAGACGGGCCAGGCGCAGCCGGTTCGGTCCAAAAGCCTTGGCCGCAAGCGCGGCGTCTCTGGGGTCCGGCCCGAGGTCGGCGCCGTAAGCTCCGCTACTGAACGACAACAAGTCCCCGGCAACGTTGTAAACCCACCGCACGGCAGATTGTGCGGCTTCGGTGCCATCTTGGTCGCGGGGCCAGACACCGGTTATCACGCAGGCAAAGTCCCAGTCTCGACAGCCGAAAGCAGTGGCATTGGCCGCAACATCGCCAACCGCTCCGCCACCTTGCAGCAGATGGAGATAGCAGAGTGTTGAGGGACGAGTCTGAACGGCCGCCACCAAGTGGTCGGCGATGGTTGCTTCTCCGATGCGTTTCAAGAACAAACATCGCTTGAACGAGGAGGTCTTGCCGCCACCGTGTCCACCGTGCATCCCGGACACGTACATCTCGGTCTCGAACAAACCGACGCCGTCTACAGCCTTCGACTCATCTTCCGGTCCCCAGATTGCACTTACGGGTGTGTGCGTGGGTTTTGCAACGCTGAGCCTAGTCGTAGAAGAGTCGAACATGGTTACGCCAAGGCGCAGCTGGCCGGCGTCCCAGTACAGGTACGCGTCTGCAGAACAATTCCGGGGAAGCTTCCTGGCCACGAGTTTATCAAAGTCGCTGAGCCTGAGCCGCGCCTCGAGGTTGTCACTCAGCGGGACAACCCAGTTTCGAGTCAAGTAGGTTGGAGCCGCGTAAGCCTTGAAAGTCACGCTGACCACGATGCCGAAGTTGGTCCCGGCGCCTTTCATCGCCCATAACAGATCGGATTCGTTTTCCGGGCGAACGGCACTGGCCGGCCGGTGTTGGCTTGGGACACGGCCGACGCAGAGGACCTGGCTAGAGTCGACGCTGACGAGAATGGCACCGACAATGGAGTCGCACGCGAGACCGTGTAACCTAGCCAGGTGCCCGATGCCGCCTTGTAGCCACAAACCCGCACCTACGCTTGGGCGGGCCCCCAGGGGTACTGTCACCCCCGCTGCCATGGTCTTGCGGACGATATCCCCTGTCTTGCAGCCGGCCTCGACGACGACTAAGGAACCGGGATTGGAACCGGAATCTTCTCCGTCCTCCTCCGCCGTGAGAACGTGTACTTGATCAAAAGCGTCCATGTCGATCGAGACAACGTTAGGCCAGAGACAGTGGCCACTATGACCCCCGCCAACGACGGTTAGGCCCACCCCGTGCTTCACAGCCCATCGAACGCACTGTTGGATGTGTCGGACCTCTGTCGGCCTGATAATCGAGGCGGGGCGGTGGAGGCGAGCCTCCCAATTTTTGACCGCCTTGTACCCCTTCACCAATGGCATCTGCGCCGTCAGCTCCGGTAGTGCGGTCGCATATTGGGTAAAGGCCGCCATGACATTGGGCGAGCTGAACAGGAGATGGTCCGGGTGGGCTTCTTCGCAATAACCCAAGGCGCGGCACACCTTACGCCACTCGACTCGGAGAGCCTTGTCCACATGTGCATCCTGCATGACGAACCCCGCGATGAAAGGAGCAAAACAGTCCAGTACCTTGTCGTCATTTGCCACGCGAACAATTCCGGTAGGGAAAGAAGCCGTTCGATGGCATACCAAGCCGTTGAGGTGCAGGGCCCCGTCGCGATGGAATACCGCCACCATTCCACCTCGTGGTTGTTCAACAAGCATTCCCAGCGCCCGTTCGATAAACCTGTGTTTGGGCTTCATGCCATACATACTGTGGCAGAATAGGATGATGTCGAATTTTTCGCCGTCAGTGCTCCCTACGTCGTCCTCCAGAGTGAATGGAATTCGACGGATGTCGGCCGGGCTTTCTAGATAGGGCATCGGGGACTCCGTCTCAGAGGTAGAGCAAAGCCATTCTTCCAACCTTGCAGCAAACAAACCGTTAGGCTCGAATGCAGTGTATTTCCTGACTTTCTGTCTCAGATGGCTGGGAAGGTATCCAAGTAGGCTCTTCGGACCGGGTCCGATTTCTAGTGCTGAGATATGAATACGCGAGTCGAAGAGAGGGGCTAGCAGCTGAGGTAGTTGAGGGATGATGAAGTCTTGGTAGGTCATCCATCCTGAGTTCCGTACCAAGATATCGAAGCCGGCGCTGTATTGTGTTTCGGACAACGGCTGCTCCGGGGACAACGCCGTTGCCTTGGCTTCCTGCCTAAGGGCCCGCTTTAGGGATTCAAGGGTGGCCATTTCAGTTCGTCATGAGTGTGTGAGTATCTTGGACTATTAATGGGGACGATCGTTGATGTGGGTCTCACTGAGGTCTAGAGCCGCACAGTAAAACGGGTTGAAGATGAGGAAGTAGCGGAAAGAAGCGTTGTCGATTGTGAGAGATGAAACCAAGACGGAAAGATCAAGGAACCTGTCCAAGATGGAAGATGCAGTATGTGTCGATATATAACTAATATCAATCTCAATGGACAAGCTACAGTAATTGGGAGTGGATTGCTTCATAGTTCTGATCAATGTTCCGAACACCCCGCAGCTATCGATTGGGCTAAGGTTTTGTGCAACGGTTGTATCAAGCCATGGGAAACACAAGCGCTCTTTGGGGTGTTGAGTGACTCATCGGTCCTGGACTTTCCGGACGGCTGCATTAGCTTATCGTAGGTTCTGCGCAATCCTGCGCCATGACCTGTACCATGACCTGCACCATAACCTGCTTGCCGAGCTGCATGATGACCTGCGCGAGGGAGAGGGTGACGAACGGAGGGGCGTCTACGTACGAGTGAGAATTTGGCAGGAGGAAAGAGCGAAGGAGAAAATCGAGGTTCTCTTGGCAATTTTCCGGGGTTTCACGATACCCCGCGAACATCGCGCTGCTCGTCACCTCGGTTCCCCACGCCAGTCGCCTTCTAGCCCTCACTCTCACCTTCTTCTATGGTTTGTTTCTAAAAACCGTACTTCGCCATTATGATTTACTTCGTAGCTGCCTGTTACTACCATTGCTGGGTAGGTCTTCACCGATTTTCTGGTGAAATGTATTGACCCCGCTTTGTCGCGACCTTGTTGTTGTTGATGACGACGATGATGATGATAATCGCGGAGGTAGAGGAGAAGGAAGATAAGGCTCTAAGCCCGTGAAATATCTACAGAGATAAAACTAAATATAAACTTTAAATTCTTCTCTTTCTTTAGCATACTTAGGTTACATCGCCTTCTCGCCACTGTACTATATAGATAATGTCGAAATAACCGTCTCTAGTAGAGAATTACAACCCCGTCCGCAAGCCCCATCTTCCCCGCAAGAGCGGCTGCCGATTCGCGATCGGACTGCTTGCCACTAGACCCCTATATCACCCGCTTACTAACCATCACTATTTGGCTAGCCAAAACGGCGTGCTGTCCCATAAAGAAGGTGGTTAGCAACAGGGAGCTTGTCTGGCTAGCTAAATGGCCACTTCTAGAACTGTTAAGGAAGGGTAGGAAAATAAAAGAGGGATCGAGTCATGGTCCTAGTCACCGCCTGCCAAATTTCGCCTTAGGGTGTGGATATTGTTGCTAAAACGAGGTCGCTGATATAGTATAAAACGGTCGGGATATTCATATTAAAGCGCTTAGCCATATGCTTAAGGTTCTTATAATGGATCCGAAGGAGCAGCTTGTTATATATAGTACGATAAAGCCTATCTTGTTTACTCCCTGGTGGTGTAGTAGGCTATTCTTCTAAAGTGTTAGGTTCCCGGATGGTATCTCCACTAAAACGGACTCCTTTCCGTTTTTTCGATCTGGTAAGAGTAGGTCCAACGGCTAGATCCCCATCTTTCTGGTCCGCCGACGCCCCAGGTAGTCTAACGGAAGCGTCCGCGCGTACGAGATTAGGTGTAGTAGCATGGGAACCTACTCCGTTTGCAACTGGTGGGTTAACAGGTGCGTAAGCCTCACCCTTGGGAACCACCCATTCCCCAACCTCCATCGCCGTACCCTAACCTCAGTCTTAATGTAGATGAACAGGTTAGCGTACCCTAGAGGCATCTTTAAAGAATCGTGTTAGATATTACGTGGTATCTAATCTTAGTCAGCAGAGGGTTGGAATAGGCAGCGAGGGCCGACCGTTGCCAACGATGTTTTACCAGCTAGTACGGGTCGTAATAGTTCGAAGAAAGGAGGTGGCCGGTAAAGGAGGGGAAGGGCGCGGTGAATGGAGAAAACGATGATAGTTACGGCAGCGACAACGATGGTAGAAAGGCGACGTACCACTCGCTTCGGCGAGCTGGAGCAATGGTTCCGTGAACGCTTCCCTTCAGCAGGCGAGGTGGATTACAGGTGGAGTGGATAGATCTGGGAGCCTGCTGACTTCATAGGCTTCGTCGGCAAGAACTCTCACCAGAAGCGCACCTTCATCGTCACCGGAGACAGTGGTGATGGGCTGACTCATAGTGTACTAGCTGGCCGCCTCATTGCAGACGAGGTCGAGGGGAGGCCAAATCCATGGTCTAAGCTCTACGATCCAAGCCGTTCTGCAAGTATCATGAAGGCCCTGCCCTAATGGTCGCGCACGGCCTCCAGATCAACGCTCAGTACAAGCGCTTCCTGCAATCAGATATTCAAGATATCGAGGACCTTGGGAAGGGTAAAGGTGGCGTTCTCAACCCTAAGACCCCGAAGCCTCTTGCCATTTACAGGGACGAGACTAGAAAGGTCCATCAATTTAGTGCTCTCTGTCCCCACATGAAGGGTGTTGTTTGCTGGAACATCACGGAGAAAAGCTGGGATTGTCCGGTGCACGTTAGCCGTTTCAGCAAAGAGGGAGTGTGTCTGACGGGGCCAGCAAAGATGGGACTGAATCCGGAGGAAGAGTCTGGGGAAGTGCAGCAGCAAAATACAAGGGAATTATAATGCACTTTCGGTGCATTGGATGTAGATTATCCTCCCATAGCACAGTTAAGTTGCAATTTTGTATTATTAATAGCGATTCATAGCATGGGCATATTAAAACTTCCGCTGTTCGACTGCTCTATTGTTGCGCCTTTCTGTCCCTGGAATTCTGCTTCTCGATAGACTGGCCCACGATGCGTTTCCGGCCCAACCAGGGGCTATTGATTGGGATCGGCCCAGTGAATACTATAGTGCTATATAAGAGGATACCTGTTATGGCTCCGACAAATGGAATAAGAAAGGACACCAGAAATAGTAGCCGCTGCTAGTCCAGACGTACCTTACCACCTCTTTCCTCTCCGCTTGCTACTCGCTACACAGTCTTTACTCCACCTCCACCAGCCTAGCCCGCTTTGTAACTGCAAATCAGCCCCCTCCCCCGCTTTCTAGGTTCCGTTACGGAACGCAAAGACAGCATATCGTAGTAGCCGCGGTAATGATAAAAACCGCTAGGCTGCTATATCACCCGACATGGTTTGGACCCGGCGTATATTTGCTCAGCGCAAGGTTGCGAGAGGCCGTTTACCATCCATGTTTACGGCTTGTTAATGCGGCTGGACTTTTTATGGCTGGGCGTCTACCTCATGATGTATTCGATTGCATGAAAATGATTATATTTAGTATATTGCGAACCAGTAGGTTTAACAGGCGCATGAAGTAATCGAATTTAGGCGTCTAGGGCAGTGTAGGCTGGAGTTAAGTCTCTTCCGCCTGGACTACTAGCTTGCTGCGTTGAGGAGTGTGTCGTTGCGGTATCTTACTAGTACTGTACGCGGCGACGGCGGGCGCAGCATGGTTATAGGTGGTGCCTGCAGCGGAATACTAGCGTAAAGTTACTCTTTGCTACGCACGGTGCTGTTTTGACCTATTACACCATAAGAATACGACTTGGAGCCTTTTGTTTTCAGGGGTTTATAGTTTATACGCTAGCCTTCCACGGAAGACACTACCTGTATCTGCTCGTGTTAAATAGTGAGGGAATTAAGTTTACGGCTGATATATTAAATGATGTTAAAGCTACTGAGTATATACATCTAAAGGGCATAGGTGGTCAGGTGCAAGCGGTTCTATACTAGGTGATGTATAAGGTCTTAATACAATAATTGGCAAAAGCAAAGAAATAACGGTAAGTATGAATAGCAATCAGTGATGCTGGTTGAGAATTATACAGCTAGCTGTACAGCGCGGTTAAAGAAATGATGTAGCGCGTGGTTGCCTATGGGTTATGCCGGTTGGGGTATTAAATGTGGAATTCGTACCTTTAAAGAAGAACCCCGATTACGAATACTTACAGAAGAGAACTTTACCCACGTCTATGGATGATCTCTTCAGTAATGCATGAAAGTCCACGAGAGAAAAAGTCTCAGATTCGGTTGCGGAATGAGACATTGGCGAAACGTTTGGTAGAAAGGCCTTTAGCCAGCACTGTAAACCAGTACGGAATCGTACATTTGCAGTTCGACAAAACCCTATCACAGAGGTGCCACAAGATAGGCAACACGATTCTAGCAAAACCTGCGGTATTACATGCTGCGCATGCATTAGTGTACAGCTATTCTGGGGGCGAAGGCTCTGGAGCGTACCGCCTTTTGAAGCCTTGCATGCCTAGGTGAAGTCGAGGTGCAGCTTCCCGTTGTGAAACTCTATAGCTTAGTGTAAATCTCCATGTTAATTCACCTTCCATAAGCTAAAACAGTTGATCAACGCTCTCGCTGGTCTACTGGCGGTTCCCACTGGTGCCTATCGCTGCTGCGCCGCCAGCACCGGCGTTGCCGGCTGCACGCGAAAATTAACTCAGCTCTCGCGATAGGTCATTCGTAGGTGACCCCCGCCGGTGCGCTGGCAGCATGTTTTCAGATGTGTACGTGGCGATGACGTCGGGTCGGTCGCTGGGATAGACCAGCAAAGCGCTTAGGGCTGACTTGCATCACCAAATGAACGAGAGACAAGTCATCAGCCTTGTATGATCTCTTCCAAGTGACACGGGCAGTTTCGGCTAATCAGCCCAGAGGACATGCATGTATAATTGCGGGGAAGTAAGCTTACGGCCTCTAGAACATGTTGTTCGCTAACCAATGAACATCTCTTCAAAGAGCCGCATTTCCCATCAGGTCTCTATATCAGCCTTCTTGGCTAAAGGGATCGTTCCAAAATTTTCTTCTCTAGATTCCGCGGCCAACCTTTCCGAACATGCCTTCCAACATGCCTGCTCCAGGGGACGAACGAGTTGCTATCAATGGGGATGTCAAGCATTCCATAGACGCTCCTGATCATTCAAGCAACCACGAGGAGCTCCAAAAACATGCCCCACAGCCTTTCGAAGGCCCCACAGAAGTGGTTGAAGTGCCGCCGTTGTCGCTGCCACCGCCTCTCCCCACGGAAGTGATTGATGTACCGGCGCCATCCGAACATCAGCCTCAGGAGCAGAGCACATTCAACAATCTTAGACACGAGGTTCCGCCACCTCCAGGGCCTCCGCCGCCAGGCCCACCACCACCAATCCTTTCCATCCCCTTACAACCAAAGTCCCCCGCGCTCCCCTCGCAACAAGACTCCTCCCCTCCAGCCCTTGGCCAGATTAGCAAAGTCCACTGTCTCTACGGCATAACTACCGGCAGCGAGAAGCACCCGCGCCTCCGCTGGTCCGACCACGAAACCCCACGCGAAGAAGAACAATCCCTCATGAAAAACGCCCGCAACAGTGCCATCATTCACCGCAAAATACCCCTCGAGTATCCCACCAACGGTCAATCATGGGAGTCGCACTCTCTCGAAATCCAAAGCCCCCATCTGCGCCGCGTCCTTAAAAAGGTGCTCGCCGGCTACCCGGACCTCAGCCTGGATGCGCCCACGCTTGAGTTCAAGCCGCACTACCACGCCTTCGTGCACCGCTGGCAGCAACTAAAAGCCGAAAAGCAACACCATGAAGGCGCACTATCGGCGGAAATCGACCTCCTGATGAAAGAGCTGGACCCGGTGATCGCTGACGCGCGCGATGCGCTCGAAAAGTCCAACGATACTGGCCTTCTCGCGTGGAAGAACCTGTGGCTGATCTTCCCGCCAGGCGAGCTGGTACTCGCCAAAGACGACCTGACCACGCTTTACCGGCTGGTCTACATCGAACTTTGGGATGAAGACGACGTGATGCGGAATGTGACGCCGTACTGGAACATGGAGCTGCAGCAGGTCGACTGGAACGGGCGGGACTTTGGCTACAGCAACTTCCACTTCAGGTATCAATGGTACAAGGGCGAGCATCCCGTGATGAAGTTGGAGTATTGCCCACTGCGGCTGTGGCCGCCAGGCAACGTGGATGCTACTCGGATACTTGTGGAGAGAGGAAAGAAGTTCGAGAGTCTACGCGGCAGCCATTATAAGGCGTATAATGGCAAGAAGTACACGCTTGACTGGGAACGCATGACGCTGGATGGCCACCCAAGGGAGCTGGCGAAGTCGGTGAGGTAACCCCCGGTGAATGTGTACGAAGCACCGTGCTAATTAATGTGGGGAAAGTTCTCGGGCCGTATAGTTGTTGATGCTTTTGCATATCATCAGTATGAGTATGCTGGTGGTGCGAGGTCTTGTCTGACGCCTTTTTCGGAAAAAGCGGACAAGTTCGGGGAGACTGCCAACACTGGTGAACGGAATGAGTTGGTTGAACCACTGACCAAAGAACAACTTATGCTTGCTGTGCCGAGGGTCAAGGGGTTTGACTTGAAGGACAATGAGTGGTGTAAGTGCATGGATAGTCTGTCTCTTGTTAATTTGATCAAGCTAACCTTATGCTCAAGGTGAATTTGACGTCGACAGCATATCCGACATTGACTTTAAGGAAGATGCATTTCAAAAGCTGATACTTCCCGAGGGCGAGAAGAAGATGCTGAAAGCTTTCATGGACCGAGAAGGGCAGCAAAAATGCGGCTGGGATGACATCATTCCTGGCAAAGGTTTGCATTACCGCACATTGGATTCTTGCTGCAAGCACTAAGTAGACAAAATGCGCAGGGAAAGGCGTCATCATCTTGCTTGCTGGGCCTCCAGGCGTAGGGAAGACGCTTACTGCCGAATCAGGTATGTTGTGGCTCTCACTAATGACCATTTACTAAACCGAGAAAGTTTCCGAGGAGGAGAAAGTACCGCTGTACACTCTTCGCGCCGGTGACATGGGAACAGATATCCCACTGGCAGAGGAGCGCTTGCAGGTTGCTCTCGAGTGCTGCAAGCTGTGGAATGCTGTCTTCTTAATCGACGAAGCAGACGTGTTCCTTGGAGCTCGTACTGCCACCTCCACAGTGCAGCAAAATGAGCTGGTTTCCAGTGAGCATAAGAGATCCCTTCATTCCACTAATTGGGCATTACTGATGAAATAATTAGTCTTCTTGCGGCGTCTGGAGTACTATTCTGGACTGCTTTTTCTAACAACCAACCGCTACTCAAGCATCGACGAAGCCTTCCGGTCCCGTATTGATCTTATCCTGCCATTCAGTCCGCTCGATCAACCGACAAGGGCCGCTATCTGGAAGACATTTGTTGAAACCGTGCCGGAATCGGATTGCGCTATCTCGCCAGCTGACTTGGAGGCACTGTCTCAGCACGAGTTGAATGGCAGGGAAATCAAGAATACTGTCAAGACTGCACGTCTACTGGCTCATTCAGAAAATACTCCGTTGGGCATGCAGCATCTGGGTCTACTTTTGAGCATAAAGCAGCGGATAGCAGCGGCTGGACAGGGTCCGTAAGCAGAGAGAACCTGGTCACAGATTGGAATTTAGTGGTACCCTTTTCGGTTTAGTTACATAGTACGATTTTACGTTCTCACAACAGTATATCAAAGACTTCCGATCTCGCTCTATATAACACTTCATCGGAAATTTTTACATATATTAACAACTACAGCCCGACGTCATATGTTTATACTAGGATCTGCACTACTATACCAACCCCTACGCTACTCATTTTATTTACTTTTAATTATTTCCGCATAACTGAGGCTACTCTTACGATATACTTGTCCTTCCAGGAACGTAGTATATGGTGAGAACAGACAGGAATAATTTTACAGGACAATCAGTGTCTCTTTTCTCGCACTAGTTAAACAGTAGGCCAGATAATCGATCATCCAGTCGTATAGATAATGAAAACATTGCTATCCCGGAACACTATCTTAAGCACAATTTTCGAGTTTTCGTCTTTAGCGTTAATATGTATCCCATGGCTGATAGCTCAATAAATAAACTTAAGGTTGACCTTTTCTAATGTACAGCTAGAAGTATATACGTAGATAAGTGATATACGGGGCCAAAAGAGATAGCTGATCAACAGTGACTTCAGCCAATGAGTAGCAGCCTTCATCGCCGTAGAGCTCACTAAACCCCGTAAGGTTACTGAACATTAGATTCTCAATGATACTGGAGCTGACTGGTATGTTGAAACTAGGGTTCATAGTCCATTTCGTAGCTCGAGACGCTGCTTGAACATACCGACCAGGTGTTGCAGAGGATGCTTTTATAGACTTGGTTAAAGGAGTTTATAATGCTAAATTTCACGCCGCGCCAATAGGGGTGGTGGCAGTGTGGTAGGTGGAGGGAGGTAAGCCTGGTGACGATACTCAAGAAGAACCGTCCTGCTTACCAGCCCGGCAGACATGTACGAGTAGTCCTTTGTCCGCCGCTGCTGTTATATCTCCTAGGAAATCGATGCCCAAATATGGCTAGAAAGTGAATCAGCCCACTGTCGAACGGCCCCTCGCCAGTGTCGCGAGAGATGCATGACGCTGAGAACCGGAGCAGCCTTTTCACCTGTCCCGCCTCACCCTAAAACTGTAGCGCCCACAAAAGCCGTCTTGCCGCGTATTTCTGCTCTTCATTCCATTTGAATAGCCTACACGCGTCCAGAAGAAGCTTCGGCTCATAATGCCTCTCCAAATCATCGCTCTCCCTATCACTATCGTCCTCAGCATCACCGTTGCCTCAACCCCCTCCTAAGATCTTCCCTCGTGACGAAGACCCTTAGAGCATGGCAGACTAATTGTTCTATTAGCTGGCGTACTTCCAGTGACTTGCCATGTTCTGTAGCCGAGCCAGTGGCGGTTAATCAGCCTCTTCCCACTTTACGCTCCGCAGCCCCCGTTTAGACTCCAGCCCTAGCGATGAGAGCTCTGGCACGCTCTGCTCAATCAGCACGTCCACCATCTTTCGTACCCGCTGTAGCGAACGCTTGTACCACATCGGTAGCGCCGCTGCCGCCACCAGATGCTTAAGGTTGCAGCGGGCCAGATATTCCGGCCAGCCCGTGCGGTTACACCAGCTGGTGCGGCCCTGCTTCGCCATATCTGCATCTAACACGTCTATGTCTCCTCATACTTCTCCCCGGTGCTCGTCCACTCGTCTACCAGATCGTCCAAGCTCGTTTTCCCCCTCCACCTTCCCTCTCCCCCAACACTGCAAATTACTGCGATGCGTGCCAGCTGGTGAAGAAGCCCTGAAATCGTACCCTGCCTTTCTATATTTGCGTCCCTGCCACCTGTACCTGAGTGGCCCGGCTTGGTTAAGCGGTCTCGCGCCTCTGCATCACATTCCATGCAGCTACCTCTTATCTAAAAGCGGGAGGCTGGCAGTGCTGCTGCCGCCACTGTCGTAATATTTCAACGGACACCTAACAAAACTTTCATGACTGACTAGGCTGAGACTTAACGTCATGATTTAAACAGATAATTCAAGATAACAAATAAATTCAATTCGATATTAGATACTGTTGGATGAAAAAAGCACGGCGCCGCACTAATTTTTCAGTGCGAATAGGTAGTCTTATATCCAACAGATACATACACGACCTCTATTTCTTCTTCCAAAACAATTCCAAAAACTCTTGAGGTACCTTAACCCTCTCCATCCGCGCTGTAGGCGCAAACACCTCTAACTTCATAGGCTTAACGGTCTTGTCGTAGATTATAGCACACACACCACCGGGTACACGTAGTGCAAAGCTTCGCAGCTGTGCGATCAAGCCGACTAGCTTACGTAGCGCATCCTGATTACTCTGTTCCCATTCTGCAAAGCCTGCGCCAACGTGCTCGACTGTTAAAGCGTTGAAGACGCCTCGATCGTGGAAGCCGGTGATTAGATACGGGGTACGGCCGAACCAAAGCTGAGGCTTTACTCGGGCAGCGGACAACGGCTTCCGGCCGACGGTCTTAAGCTCAGCCAGTCTTGATGCAGGGATGTTCGAGCCGGCTTGCAGAGTAACTGGTATACTGCGGCAGGGTTGCACACGTGCACTCCCAGTTACTGCTGGCACCACCGGATTGGATAGGGAGAGGTCGTTGAGGAGCGCGTGGAGTGGCGAGGTCTCACTTTCTGCTTTGTCCGTAGCAATATCGTCATACCAGGCGTCCACCTCACACTGCACGACGCAGTTTAGGTTACCTAGTTGGTACTGAACTGCGCGATGATGGCCGGTGGTGTTCTCGAGTCCTACTGCGGCCTTCGTGAAGGCAAGTTCAAAATTGTGCCCCCATCCACCATCTGTTGACGTCTGTTTGATTTTCTGTTTTAGGCTGCGTTCGCGGCGCGTCATGATCAGAGTGTTGCCTACTAGGCAGAGATCGATGCGAAAGCTATCCGGAGCCCTATTACAGGCGAAGCCAAAAAGCTTGCGGAGGCTGTTGCGGTTCGCGAGAAGGTCGACCGTAGCGAAGCTGAACGATGGGCGCATGATCCGAATCGCACTAAGAAGAGGGGAGAATGGACAAATTGGGCATCTTGACCCGTTCTGGTCAATGTAAAATGTTCCCGAGTCCTTGAGGACTGCTTTTGGGAGTGTATACGGGGTCCATTTACGGGGTTCGCCTGGCTAGCATTAGCTCTTAGAACTGTAATTACGTCCGTACGTTCATTGGTTCACCTGGTACGTAGATTGTCGGCTTTGAGTCTTGAGCCCAATTGAACGAGCAGATAAAATCGCATCCAGATTGACTCTCTACAGCCGCCTTGCCAGGACGCAATAATGCTGATTGCACGGTTGCAATGTGCCTGCCAGTGTCCCGACGTATCCAAGAAGTTTTCCAGGAAGGCTTCTTAGAAGGAGGCCTGCTCGTCTGACTTTGTTTCCTTTCAGCTGTCTGCTGGGAGACTAGATGTTTTTCTTGAGATTCATTGATTTTTGATATCGTGGACAGTGGTGTACCTAAATTGTAGCTCCCTTCACAGGATGCGGATGATGAAGATTGCATGTCGCGGTCTTTCGTGTTTTTGTTGTAGTAAGTGTGGAGGAGGTTCTACGGTCAATCGTTTGCTACGGTAGAACGCCCAGTTTTATGCGATTATTTTGGAATGTGAACACTGTTCGAGAATGAAACTAATTTAATAAATAAATTCCTGCTATTCCTACGTTCCTTCAGCATTCTGTTGCATTATAAGACTTAGTATATCGTTTGGAATGGATAGTGAGTTGATGATAAATGCTAAGATTATGCAACGCAGTTACCCGTTACGTATTTTGATCTCCGCGCGCTGCCAAGCTGACGGTCCATACTCGACATCACCTTTCAAGATCGAGATATCAGCGAAGCCCCGCGCTTCTATTTCGGCCGTTGACTTTATTATCGAGAATGCGGCGTTTCTGAGGCAGAAGAGGCTCTAGAATTCCCTGGGATGAGAAGAGAAAGCCCCTTGCCTCTTGCCCAGTTCCATCGAGAATCCAGTCATCCTGCTCCTCGCATTAGGATTATAGCTCTATAGTCGGCGCATCGGGGTGCTCGTCCGGCCGGCCTTCTTTATAAGACGCATCGACTTGGAACTAGACGATGAATCCAATTGCTTATACATTGTACGGGATTGGCCGGTGATGGGTGGTGCTCTCCTTCAGCCCCGGTGCCGACACATAAAGGCCGACTCAAAGTCATGCCTATATCTTGCGTGCTCTCCATATTTCGCCTGCAGGAACTCGTGTAGATGCAGGAGCTTTGATTGACCCGGTTGTTGGTGAAGTCAAGGAGCTTTGGCAGGCTGCTACAGTTGGCCAGGAGGTTGACAGCAGCGGACGAGAAGGAAGAGCTTCTAGCGTGAAGCGAAGAGGAGAGAGGGGCAGGACGGCATCTTCCAGTCATTCTAGTCGACGAAAAATTTAAGCCGGAACCCTTCGACAGGGTCACGGAGAACGCTGGAGCTGTCCGTTTTAATGGTAGTTCAGCGACAAGGTAATGCGCAGTCGACCGATATTTAGAAGTAAGGTTCGCGTGACAAGAAAGAGAGCAGACGAATTGATCGACTACTATATTGGGGTAAGGTCGCCGAACTAAGGAGAAGAGGACCTGATTAGAGGTTAATAGTATAGTCCACTCTCTTAAAGATCCTACCACATCGATAGAGTCCCTCTACACTTCGCGCATGAGCAGACACGTGCTATAGGCATCTCGGTAATCTACTCTAAGTAACTGCCTTCACTGGCAACATAGAGTGTGTAAGGATATTCCTTTAACAAGCTGGAATAGGTATCAATATATCTCCATCGCCGCCGTAACATGCGAAAAATTCCGGAACTGTATAACTCGGTATCTACCATAGTTTCCCTAGCCGTACAAAGGCCCGCTTGCTTTTGCGGGAATTCAGATGCTCCATCTCCTCCGGCCCACGGCTCGCCTATACTGTATGTAGCTGGTGTCTATGTCCTATAGTTGGCAGACAAAGCAAACACTCGAAACCCTAAACCTCTCTCTGCCACTCGTATGCTGCAAAGACTATCCTCCCCAGGGTCCCTTGCAGCGGCAGTGGCGGCTTGAGTAGCGGGGCACCCAGGTGCAGAAAGTCGCGTCGCCTTGAAAAAGCGGGCGGAAATTATATATTACCCAACCGGCGGCTAGCTTTCATTGACTCAGCAGTAAGCAAGGCCAGCGAGCTCCTCGTGGCATAGCTGGTGCTGATGTTTGTCCATCGTCAATGTCATCCACATCTATCGCCGTCGCCACACTGTGAAAGAAGGAGAGCAGCGCGGTTGGGACTAATCGGCTTTTGAGAGAGGTAAGCGCTCATTCTTCCAAGTGCGGAATGAAGAGGTTAGTCGGCGACTGGGTTGTGTCGGGACCGTCGTTGTACGAGGGCTGATTGGAAAAGAACCCGTGGGGTAGGCTAGTCTGGGAGTAGGGCAGCGTCTCGGGGACGCTGGCATCTGAGGTTGCTCGGGCGGCGCATGGATATGTGGCCGCGCTTGAGACTGCGACTTGCAAACTGTTAGTAGGCCGCTCCTAGCTCATTTCGTCTCTCTCGTGCACCCGGCGGTGGTGTATAGCGCCGAGCTGTGCCTGCATCTGCTGCAGGTGAGCCTGCACCTGGTCCAGTCGTTGGATTGTGGAGGCAGTCTCGGGGCGCACGCTGAAGTGTTGTGATAGCCACCTTGACAGGTTTCCACAGGATTCAAAAAGATATGAAGAAGCAATACTCTCTCGAGCGCCAGAAACGGCACCGAGTGAGCCTCCCACCCATACCCAGGGCTTGCGAATTGTTGAAATCCCGAGCAGGCTTGGCTCTATGCTCTTGCAAGGGCAAACACATGACAAAGCTAACAGAGAGGTATAAAAGGCGGAGTCCATTTAGCACACCTGCTAAATGTACAGTACAAAGCTTGACCTGCTTACAATGGTCACTCCGTGTGCTGCAGAACTGTGAAGGTTCTATAAGAGACAAATTCGACTCGGCCTATTTAAATTTTCTCTACACCTACAGCAACAAGACGACTCGTACAACGACGACCTATTAAAATAGCGGGCCCCTGAAGAACCCCAGCAGTGTGGCCTTACGTCGTCATCTACCTCACACTTTTTCCGGATGCAGGAAGCATGGCCTGCTCACAAACTCCGGCCGCCCGCTGAGACGTGGTAATCCCGGCGAACGGGAGACCCTTTCAGGTATTCCCTACAGGCAGGATTAGGTTACCCTGCCTGCTCCCGGTCTCACCCACACTGCTAGTGACACGGTGATTTTGCGTAAAGGCGACGCCAATTTGTATGCAACAGACGCACCTACAGATCCCTAGTAGTCGCACCGTTTGCGTTGTTTTTGTCATTCCGCCACTCCGGCCCACGGGCGTGATAATGCCGCTACCTACCCCACCACCCTTATCAATTTCAGATGCGTAGAGCCCTAACTTCTTAATTGTATAGCGGGAACTGATCTCTTCCCAAATAAGGGCGGTGAAGAAGCGGTAGATAGAACGTGAACTACGCTGCAGGCCAAGAGATGAAACCTATACTTACTGGTAAACGCGTTGCAACGCGGACCGATGAAAAACGAATACTTTGTTAAGAATTTAAAAGCAGACGTCGGGTAGGGAGGGTGGATAGAGGACAGGGAGGAATCGAGGTGTCTGGTGGATGGAACACGTTTCCCCGCGATCGCGATCGCGGGGCGGGGCGGCGTGATCCGAAGCGAACCGACCCGGACCGAACGGACTGTGCGGACTACAGCGGGCCGGCACGGTCCTCTCCCGCTCCCGCAAGTCGTACTAATATCTCTTCAGGACTACCGTTACAGTGTGTTTACCAAACGCTCTCGCTGCACGGCCCAAGTCCACCGTGCTCTCTTAAATCCACCACGCAAGGGTCTTTAAAATTGTAAGTAGTAGTAGTTGGGAAACATGCAACATGCCACGCAGCAGTAAGCTCCACTGCAACTAGAAAAACTAATAGTAGCATCAGCAGCGGTCGCGTCAATGTCAGAAGAAAGTGGCCGTCGAGACGCACCTAAACCTGCAACTGGGAGCAATGATAGTGATCGTGCTCGGAGTGGAGGGATGGCCACTATTGGGTGGCCTGACTACTAGGCTGGGGAGATTCAACCAAGCCATAGCGGTTGTATTCCCCGTGTCACGTAATGGACAAAATTTCCTTTAGAGAGCTTGAAATCATGTCAATATCGGAAGAATATAGGTGTTAGCCAGCATCACTACTTACCGTTCTTACTTAACGTTATTCTTGTCATTGCCAATCATTATTTCAATTCTTTGCACATCACCATCACAAAACCACCAACACCGGACCACACCTGGTTTTTAAGATGTATATATTCAGTAGCTTTAGCATCATTTAATGAACTAGCAGTGAATCCAATTCCCTCACTGTTCAACAAATAACAACAAGAGTATCCTAAGACTGGTTATCATAGTGTACGGTGGCAGAGGTTAGCAAGCGAGCCTTAATAACAAAGATATAGAGCTATAGCCCCTTAGAAGCAATATATTGTTAAGTTCTTACACCTTTAAAATATGTCCTGAACGAAGGCATTATAATACGGAATTTTAGGGATCCGCTCCCTGGCCCCAGCTCACCACTTTAAGGCAACTATTGACCCCTATTTATTACTATACTTAGATACCATGGGGTATAGGGCAATTTTGACTTAGAATCGCTACTCTTCCTTAGCCCGTCGTCTGTAGCCAGTCTTATCTACCTTCCTCCCTAGCCTTATAGTAGGTTAGATGTTTACCTCAGATGCCTAGTCTTAGGCATTTCTTAAGCAATACAGGTGGCTGGGAAGTGTATTACAGGGCGCCAAAGGAGAGTTTCTTGGCTTACTACTAACCTACCACTATCTATTTCGCCATGCCTCTCCTCGGTAATATATATATATACAAAATCGTGGAGGAGCTTGTTACTCTATAAGCTAAGGTCTATCTTTTGCAAACTGCTATGTCCTAGTCAGAGTAGCAAGCAAGTCGCATGCGTCACTGCCACTCCCCCTAACTTCTATATTCCGATAGCCCTCCCTCATCCTCTGACAATGGTGGCTAAAAAGCCGGCGACTATGCGCAGACGGGCCTGAAGGCCGCGGACAAGACAACTAGAGAGCTGAGCATAGGCCAGCCGATGATCTTGAATATTATCGCGTGAGGCAACTAATTGGAGTGCGCACGCAGGGCGTTAGGTGAGACAATAAGCATTTTGACAGACCGTTTTAAGAATTATGTGGCATTGCGTTTTAGGGCTGAGAACGGTCAGCCATTTTGGAGTAACTGGGTGGAAGTGGCGCCGGTACGTAAAAGGAGGACGTAGCTGGACAGGCGACCAGTTTGTCCCGGGTGACTGCAGCGATGACGATTATAGCGGGAACGAATCATTTCTCAAGCGCCCGGTCTGAAGGAAAAATCTAATCCGGTCGCGTCTTCTACGCGTCTAAGAACCTAGTGTCCGGCAAGATGAATCTACCATGCCGGCCCCCATCCATATGGCCCTACCAAGTGCGGATGTATGCATTTGGCGCCTCAGGCAGCAGCCTCTGTTTAGGCGCGAGCCTCTTTCATCCAGTTATCGAGACAGATCTCGACATCGGCCAGAAACGGTTCCATCTTGTCATTAACATTATCTCATACGGAAGCTGATCAGCATCCAATTTAGAGCTGACTGCATAATAGCAGTATTTGTAAGGCGAAGCTGCAAGGCTGAAGAAGACGCATTATGACCCCGCCCGCCAAGCACTAACAAGGATGTCCATCGACCGCCTCGACGGCAATCTCGATGTTCGCCCGACTAAAGTGAAGGCTCATCACAGAGGCAGCCTCGATAGAGAACCAGACGGGATACTTAAGCAGATTCCTCCGACCATTTAAACTTAAATGAATCGCTCGATCAACACCTAAGGAATCCGAATGGCGGTCGATTGTAGGTAATACCAGCGATGAGCCAACAGTATCCAGGGCTGAAAGTATTCGCTTTAGGGACATGCTCTAAGCCCGCAAGTAACGAAAAGGTCACCACGGAAGGCTAGGAATCTTGCGCTAAACTTTAATTTCATCTACTTCCTCACTTGCTGTAAGACGTAATAAAGTGCAACTGTAGGGTAATTAAGGAGTTGCTTCCTTTTTCTGTTAGGCGTCTCTATTACCTTTGCTATTGGGTCTCGTGCCGCTTATGCATCGGCGCTCGTATCGCTTAAGGCTAAACGGAGGCTCCAGATTAGTATATTTTAGCCGGCCTTGGCGGCTGTAACGCGTGACACACCTCCACTTCCTTGATTGGGCTGCTACCCATCTGCTAGAAGTAGTAAATGAATACGAGACATCTAGACTAAAAGATACAGAAATGACGTGTACTATTACGCTAGGTCCGTCCTAGTGGTATCAATATCCATCAGCAACGATGCACTTACCCGAGAACGGTTCAGGCTATTTAATTCAATAAGCAGTATCATTATTTTATCCTTTCGTATAGAGGATCATGCGTAGTGGCAATGATGGTCACACGCGCTCCTGCTAGCGACCTCGGCGGTAAAGTACGTGGAAATCCTCCCATTATGCTGGGGCTTAAATTCAATGCTTGTCGCATGTTATCTGGCTTTAGGTTAATAATTCCTTCGATTCTTTCCACTTCGATCACCCGCTGGACTTCAACATGCACTTCAACATCATTTGGCTTTGGATTGTATGTGCATGCGCGCTCTCATTCAGACAAGAGCAGGGCGTTGAGGTCATCACCCGAGATGTTGCCATTATTGGTGGTGGCTCAACCGGCACATTTGCTGCCATCAGGCTGCGTGACGAGAACCGCACCGTCAGCGTTATTGAGCGGAAAGGCCGGCTTGGCGGCCACACCGAGACCTACACCGATCCCAATACAGGTACACCGATTGACTACGGCGTCGCTTTTTTCCACGACTTAGACGTAGTTCACGAATACTTCGATCGCTTCTCGGTTCCTCTGACCTACGTTCCTCTTACAGCCTCAACCGGTGGATCAACCCAATACTTTGATTTCACTACCGGTGTACGGACCAATTACACTCGTTCAGATCCAACTGCCGCATTGGAGGCGTATGCGGCCCAACTAGCGAAATATCCATACCTGGAAGAAGGCTTTGACCTTCCTGACGACGTCCCCGAAGACCTTCTCCTCCCATTTGGCGAATTTGCACGCAAGTACAGTATTGATGCCATCGTCTTCAGCATATTCCAGGTTTCTCAAGGCTACGGCGATTTTCTTCAACTGCCTACCATTTACGTCATGAAAATTTATGGGGCATCCCTCATCCGTGACCTCCAGAGTGGGCTTGGAGTCTTGGCCACACTCAGCGGCAACAATAGCGAGATCTATAGCCGCGCGCAGGCAGAGCTCGGTCCGGACGTCCATCTGGATAGCACTGTGCTCAAAACGTCACGCAACATCTCATCCCCTACAGGCCATTCAGTAGAGATCCTTATCCAAACGCCAAAAGGCCAGAAAGTCATTCAGGCCAAGGAGCTCCTTGTTACCATCCCACCCACCCTTACCAACCTTGAGCCCTTCGAACTCGACGCCTACGAGCGCAACCTCTTCTCCCAGTTCCATCATCAGTACCTCTGGACGGGCATCCTCAACAAAACCGGCATCCCTGTTAATGTTTCAGTCTCAAACGTTAATCCAGAACGCCCGTTTTGGCTGCCCGCCACGCCTGCCGTCTACGCCTTCTCTGTAACGCGTGTGCCTGGGCTTATCGATTTCAAGTACTCTGCGCCAAGCAACTTGTCCGTCGACTCAGTCAAGAGAGAGACGATCGCGGCCCTTGACAGGATTCGAGATGGCGGGGAACTGGTCTTTACCACGCCCCCGGAGGTTGAGCCCTCGTTCGTGGCGTTTGCGGATCACACGCCTTATGCGCTAAGGGTTGAGGCCGAGGCAATTAGAAATGGCTTCTACTCAAAGCTAGGCGAGTTGCAGGGCTACAGGGGTGTGTTTTGGACGGGTGCGGCATGGCATACACATGACTCGGGTTTGTTATGGCGGTTCACGGACAAAATATTGGCCAGGCTGTTGGAGAATTTGTAGTGCTTTTGAATACAGAGGTTGTCTCGACGTTGGTTAGCTATATATATAGCTAATATCCAAGTAACTTTCGAGGAGAACAGCCTAACAAGCCGACTATGGAGTTCTGTGTCAGCCTTTACTGACTAGATGGTATATACAAGCTCTTTATTCGTGGTTAGAATCATCACAGCCCTTTCTGCTTATATAAATGCTGGTGTAGACTATAGAGATGTCGTATTTCTTAGTAGGAGTTGTTTGTTTATTTATTTGGGTTTAACGTTGTTGTAGAGTCGGAGACTACGAAAGACGAACTTTCTAAGCTGGATCTAGAAATATATATGTTCAACGAGAGTTAAAACACTCGTTCAAGTGGCAATGCAGAAAGATATATATGTAGAAGTTGTCCCGATAACTTCTTCAACTCCCTATAAATAAAGATGTGTAAAACGAACCAATGCCGCTTTTAAGAATGTTAGTATACCCTATAGCAGTTTCACCTCTCGCCACGGTGACGTGACATTTGATTTTACCAGATTGACCGTGCGTGTCGCTCAAGGTAACATGTCCTATACACCACCGTCTGCAAAGAGTCCATAGCGTCCTAATAGATTGCCCATCTGTGCATCCAGGGACGATATCAGACGTCAAGGCTGAACGCTGGGCTATACGAATCTACGCTTAGTGGATGGAATGCGATGGCACAGCCTTTTTTTTTACTATCGCCTAAACGTCCTGCTGGCCAATCATCAGAGTAGAAAAGTAAGCGACATTCGGCCTTTAAAACTTTAGGGCTACTGATAGCAGTCACTCCGTGCTTACACCCCCCTCTTTTAACCTTATGTTGGATGGAGAAAAAAGACGAACGTTCGCCCAGTTACTCAAACTGGACTGGGGGGCCTATGTACCCCCCTCCCTGCTGCACGGTGTTGGCAGCGAGAGGGCAGAAATGGTGCAAATCATCAACACCTTATAATTCTAAGACCTAAACTACTAAACTGTGAAAGTATTCTTGCTCTTCGGATCTATAGTCTTTACGCCAGTGGTTAGCTGTAAGATGGAGGTGTATACCAAATTGGTTAACAGCTGTACAAACCTCCAAGTTAACACTATGAAATATCCGTGTCTTCAATAAGATAGTAGTGTTTATCTGACCAAGCATTAACGGAGCTCTTTTTCAAGTGATTAAGCGCGGAGAAAGTGTTGTATTGTCTATAAAGATGCGTGAGGCATACGCATGACTACAACACGCGCTAAACCCGAATGAGGAGAATGCCTCGGCCTCACTATCCGTCATCAAGGTTGGTAGTTGTTACAGGATTAGTCTTTTTGGTAGTCGGTATAAGGTTAATTTCTATTTAGAGTAGCACCCCAGCACCTGATCTAACCTTCGTTTGCCTCGATCACGTTATAAGACTAGTTTCCCGTAAGCCGGGTTTGCCAAGATCATGCAATGTCACCCTAGTACTTTAGCCTGAGTTCTCACTGTTCCCTCCAAACGAGCTCCATCACGAATGTAACAACTCAACTACGCTGACGGTTACCAACATCAAGGGTACAATGTCGTGCTAGTCAGCGCTGCCAAATCACTTACGCAAATAAGCGAAGAGGGCGTTTTTTACGATGTCCGTAGTACCAGCTCTCCCCCACCCCGGTTGATGGCGTCATCTGCATGCGAGATTGTACGATCGTTTTGGCCACGCCGCGACAAGTTAAAGCTCGAAATAAAAGATGAGTGTCTCGAACATCCAAACAAGCGCCACCGCCTACGCAGCCAAAGTTGTCTCCAGCGGCCAACGGGGCTTGTGCACCATCGATCAACCATGGCCGCAGCCCAAGATTCCGAGAAGCTCGACCCAGTCCGAGTCTCGTCGCCATCCAATGACTCCAACGTCCTCAAAGTTGGCAGTCTCGCGTTCGTCGGGGAGCAAGGCGGGAATGGGTCGCTGCCGACCTTCCAAGAAGCAACGGGAGCGCCCGTCGAGCAGGAGTCGCCGCTCGGATACAGGGTGCGCTGGTTCACAATTGTCTTCTTGAATATTGGACAGATGATTGGGACGGGTGTTTTCTCGACACGTGAGCCCACCTTGTCCATCTTTCCAAACTTCTCGACTGCGCTTATATTGCTGTGCTGACGAATTTCATAGCGGCGTCCATCCTAACAAATACTGGATCCGTCGGCTTGGCCCTCATATACTGGTTCATCGGCTTTGTGATCTCTTGCTGTGCGCTCTGTGTGTATCTTGAACTCGCATCGTACTTCCCTTCGCGTTCTGGGGCTGAGGTTGTGTACCTCGAGCAGGCCTATCCGCGGCCGCGATACTTCTTCCCCACCGCCTTTGCGGTGCAGTCCGTGTTGCTATCGTTCAGCAGTAGCAACGCAATCGGTAAGCCAATGGAACCTCTGGTCAGGCGCAGGACGAGGCTAAGAGTTGCAAGTGCTGGCGCAGTACGCGTTCAAAATGTCCGACTACAGTCCGTCCGACTGGGAGCAAAAGGCGGTAGCCATCGCAAGTTACACTCTCGCCATAGTTTGTTCGTATCCTTCTCTACATTTTTGCAGAAAGTTACTAAGCCTCATAGTGCTCATTGCTAGCAACCGGCTTTCTCTTTGGCTCTCAGATGTCTTCGGGTTCATCAAGGTCTCGACACTTGTTTTGTAAGCGCTCTGGCCATGAAGCAAACGACGAAGGAAATTCCACAGACCTAACCAATAACAGCATCAGTATCACCGGTCTCGTCGTTCTTGGAGGCCATACATCTGTTGCCGATCCGTATGCCAACTTCCAGGATTCTTTTGCTGGGACGTCCAACAATGGCAACGCCATGGCAAACGCTCTGGTGAAAATAACATTCGCTTATGAGGGATTCCAGAATGCCTTCAACATGATGAATGAAGTCAAGGTACGAAGAGGGAAAACTCAACGTGGAACAATAGATTTCCTGACCGCTCCTAGGACCCCGTCCGCACGATTAAGAAAAGCGCACCGTTCGCGCTGCTAATTGTTGCTGTGATGTACACCCTCTGCAACGTCGCCTACTTTGCTGCCGGTGCGTACACCTTGTCTCATCGTCCAAATTACCAGCACTCAAACGAATCATCAACTAATCTCCATATAGTACCAAAAGAAGAAATAATGGCCGCGGATCAAACCGCGGCAACCCTCTTCTTTTCTAAAGTCTTTGGTGAGCAAGCTGCCAAAGGACTCAACATTCTTGTCATCATCAGTGCGTTCGGCAATCTGGTTTCGAACTTGATCGGTCAGTCCCGGATGATCCGTGAAATTGGAAGGTGAGCAAGTTCCGCTTTCGCCAACGCCTTGCAAAGAGATGCAGAAGAACCAGAACCTGATTATGGACTGTGCTGTAGGCAAGGCGTTCTGCCCTGGCCCAAATTCTGGACAACGACACGCCCCTTCGGTACGCCCATCGGTCCCTACTTATTAAAATGGGGAATGACTGTGCTCATGATCGTGGCGCCACCCGCCGGAGATGCCTTCAATTTTGGTACGCACATACCGGCCTTCTCTTTCTAGCACACGCTTATCCAATCGTAGTCGTCGACCTCAAAACCTACCCTGACGCCGTCTTCCTGTTTCTCATGACGGCGGGCGTGTACATAATCCGACGACACCGCTCTCGCATCGGAGTCGGACGGTCCGAGTTCCGCGCCTGGGACGCGGCGGTCGTATTATATTTGCTCGTCAACCTCTTCCTTCTGGTCATGCCTTGGTACCCGCCAGAAGGCGGTGCGACTGGTGGTGACGTCAGCTTCTGGTACGGGACGTATTGTGTTGTCGGGATCGGCATGTGAGTTTATTCTTTTTTTCTTTCTCGGTGATGCGGAAAAGGTAGATGTTCGCGGAAAAGCAAGCTGACAGCAGTAACAGCATCCTAATATGCGTCGTGTATTATTGTTTCTGGATCTACCTGCTGCCCCATTTTGGCGGATATAGAATGCGCCAGACGGTTGTTGTCTTGAAGGATAATGCAGTGATGCATAAGATAGTAAAGGTGCCAAAAGGTCAGCTTGCAGAATGGGATGCGACCCATGATGTCTCAGGGCGGCCAATTACCACAGAATAAGGCTGTCTTTGTAAAGGAAGAGTAAGCACTTAGTTCGACGAGACATCTTACCTACTATCGCTATATCTCCACTAGTTTTTGGAATGGTTTACCACCCGTGACGAGGTAATAATTTATGGACGGGGGAGAGGCTGTTTTAATTCTGGTGTTGTGACAAATAATGCTCAGCTTGCCCTCCAGCAGCTCGCAAAGTCCCGACTTAGACTAGAAAGTGGAAAGGCCAGGAAGAAGCTGTTGAACGAGGCAATCGTTCAATGAAGAGGATGATGATGAGATTAGGAGCATGCGCATACGCAGGCGCGATGAGGGCCCGCGCGCGGCGATCTAATCTAATCTAATCTACTAAGCGAGCCTCTGATAAGGCAGGGCGAATGCCCGCAACAGAAGCAATGTAAGCTCGGCGCAAGATATTGGCACCATTCCTCACCATTTCTTTCTTCAAACCTTACTTAGATCTGGGAACGGGTGGCGGAATAGGTGAGGCTCACGTGCGCTGCGCTGTCCCGAGCTCGAGGCAAAAACCATGACGCTGACGACTTTTATCGTGTGACTAAAGCTGCACCTGCTGTTACGCCACCGCAGTGCCTCTTGTCACCACAATACACTCCGCCTTTAGCATTTGCGGCATTCTATATCACCACCACCATATTAATTAAACATGTGTCCAGCAGAAAAGGTATCGCCATGACTTCAACCTGGTGCGATCAGTAGGCCGGCAACATAGAGGAGATAGTTCTTGAATGGCTGCTTATAGTGTTTCTCAACACTCTACGCACCAAATATATACCCCACTACCTCGCGCGATAAGCCCCAGTATTCATCTATAAAACACCAAATTTCATGCCGCGCGTCTTTCTGGCCGAGGTTCGTATTTGCGTCACACGGCTGTATGCTATCTCCAAGGACGCTGCAGCCATGGCTGCTGACTCTTTATCGGCTTAGCTACTTTTACTAGCACACAGCCCGGGTCTAGATGGCTCTATCTTTAGTGATGCGGAGTACCCTAGCTTCTCTAATCTAAGAAAATCTTCTTAGGAGAGTGTACAAATCGAGCGAATATCAAAGTTCAAACTCGCGTGGAAGGCTAAATTAATGGCGTATTGGTTCTATCTGTCCCCGATCGCGAAGTTCACGCTTTGCAACGAGCGGTTAATTATCTGTGAAACTTAAAGATTTTTGATCGTTACCGTGGTCTGCCACCAGATCCTACATGTTACATTGTGGCTGATCGGCTCCGTATCGCGGCAGCATGTCTCAGCTGTAAAGAAAAGTAAATGGTGAATGACCTGCGCCAAAGATGGTCTTTCAGCCTCAGCTGAACACCTAGACATGTACAACGAAATTGGCAATACGCCATCTACTATTCAGCTGCAAAGATTTCCAGCCCGGTTCGAAGTGCTAATCACGGCGTACAGTGTGACACGCAAGAAAGCAATTGGGCCTATATAGTAGCATTGAAAGACGAATACTGTTGGTTTATTGTTCTCCATCTTTCGATTTTTCCACCAGACAAACACATCTAAAGGCGCCAAACCGAACTCGTCTACTTATCACTGTAGCACTCTTGTTAGAGTCTCAGGATGTCAAGTTGGTTTTTCGACAAGATAATACGGAATACAACCTCTGACTTTTACCATTCTAGGCCTGTGCGTGTGGTGCGACGACTATGACCGCACTGGATTCAGCGGGTATACGTGCTGCATGTCTTGTGAGTACTAAGAATCGAATTGGCTCGCGCATACTAATACTACTACTACAGACTCTTCTCTACGGGACCGGCGCATAAGGGCAGTGTGTAATGATAAGAGAGAATTCTGCCCCTTCTACTGTCCAGACCGTAAGTATAAACCCAGTGCTTCTAATTAGTTTGAAGTAGAATTAGAAAAGTATATACTAACTCTTACATCTCCTAGACCTATATACGCGTCATGAGTGTATTTCGAGGTACTTGATCAGGACTACGGTAAGTACCATCTCTCTATTAAGTATTATGCCATGATGGTTAATGTGGTAAACTTAGGCGCGCGAAAGACGACCCGTTGTACTTGAGAGAAGGCCCACGACGGCGGTTACTGTAGTGACTGTAAGAACACTCTTAGAGTTACCATGTAGTAGCATATTAATAACAGGAATGCGCAGCACCGTCGTTCCTATGAGGCGCAGCCTAACGTTAGGATTCGTGTTAGCTATCGCTAGCTGGGATCGAAGTAGCGCGGTGATCCGAAAGTAGAGAATGCCGAGGGTATTAGGTGTGCTTAATTTTTAGGTGGCTGCAAAATAGTTCGAATGGGCTCTTTTAATTAGGTTATAATGCAATATTTCCATCTACATTACTAGTCCCGTTCTCGTGGAAGGAAACGTACGGAACTGTAGTATTTATTATAGCGGTACGACAACCTTATTCAACATGCGCTCCCTCTCCCAATTCACCTCATCTGCCACCACAAAGCCCCACAGTATAACGTCCAATAACGAGATTAAACTTTCCCGCCACTGTGGCAGCAGCACATTAGATGCAACCGCGCCGCTCGCATTGGTCTTCAGCGCGACTCCCGCAAAAACAACACCCGGCGCCTCCACCTCTTGCAGCTCGCGGAACGCCCTCCATCAGCGCGGTCCCATTATCCGCCTCGACCACGCGCCGCGGGATTAGGCGCCCGCCTATCATGGCGTTCACTTTCAGCCGCCCACTCGGGACCGGGCCCAGGAAGTGCGTGTAGTGCTCGTAAAAGGACGGGAAGCTCGTGACGTTGAGCTGGAACAGGACGCCTAGCTATAACAGCGCCGCCGCATACGGGGCCATAACGGCACGCACGACGGCCGCGTCCGCGCCCGGCGGCGTGACGGGGAGGATGCAGAAGCCAGAGCTGCGCAAGCTGAAGCTGGCGTGGCCGCCCTGGTCGACGATGTCGGGCAGCAGCGCCATGAATGCCTGCACGCCTTTCCAGAACGCGTCGTTGTCGGACGCGGTGTTATTTCCGCCCTTTGCGAAGGCCATCGATGCTCCGCCGACCATCTAGTCTGAGAAGTCGCATACCGTGACCGACACGGCCGCGCCGTATACTCCCGGGCCGTCGCCTGATAGCGCCCAGTAGAGGTCTGCATTCTGCGTCGGAGACGCCGTGATGAGGTTGCCGGACGCAGTTATGACGTCCCAATCAAGGACCTGGTTGACGCCCATGCCGTGGGTGGAGCTGAGGGAGCTGTGCCCGCCGCCCTGGGCCTACCCGCCCACGAGCCCGACGGTCGGGCAGTTGCCGATAAGGGCGACGTAGCCGGCCGCTGTCGCGGCCTAGCGGGCGTCGGCGCCGCGGACGCCGTCAGCGAGCTTCATGGCGGGGCCGGAGTAGGCGGCGCTGGTGTAATCATCAATGATGGATATTTCTTTTATTTTGTGCGTCTATAGGCCTAGCTGAACCCGTGCCGGTGCTCTTGCCGAGGAAGTTGTTGGCGTGTCAGTGGGTGGTTGGAAGAATGGGTACGCGTGCTTACTCGTGCCTGGTGCTGCGGACCATGAGACGGATGTTGCTCTTGTTCGCGAACTTAATGCCGGCCGAGATATCTTTGCTCGATGTTACGTTGATTGAGTGTATGGCATCGCTGCTGAGCTCGCAGTGCTGCTCCCGCGGGGTGAAAGGGGTGCATTTCTGCCAGACTAGGCCATTATAGCGGCGGGCGAATCCTGGGCTGAAGAGAGGTTGTTAGTGGTGTTCGCCTGGCATGCCCTCTCTTGAACTTACAATACAACTGGCCAAGCCTATTGTAATTTAAGCTTATCGCAGGCAGCTTCGTTGTAGTCCAAATAATGGCAGACATGTGCCAGCGGCTTATTTGAAATGAGCTTCCTGGAAACAGTTGAGTTCAGCTCTACCTAGGCATCCGCTGCTGGCCAGCAAGCGTCTCCGGGTAGGCATTTGCAGTTAGATGAATTTTGGGTAACACCTGCTGCATCTGGCGAGAAAGGGACCGTGTAGAGAGCAATAATTACATGTGAAAGCCGCTCCATTTTGTTAGCCTCTTAAAGCGATGACAAGGAAAAGGATTGAGAGTGAGATGGGTAGATGTGTGAAAATTCTAGGCCTTATACTCGTGGTCGGACCAGCAAAGCCGCTTTCCAGCCACGACAGTGTAACACCCCCTCCCTCAAAAAGATTTATCGACCCTATACTTGGTGCTTGCACTGCGCTACCCAATCTTCTTTGCATTCTATTTATTGGCTTGAGTGCTGCACCCTTACATCGGTTCTGCCTACCTGTTCATCAGCCACAGCCGTCACGGAGTTGGTGTGAGGTAACGGGAACACCGGACATTTTAAACCCCTTACCAAGCGTAGGGACTAAGAAGCTTTAGACCGCCTACTACTTCCCTCATAACCCGTTCCTATACAAAAAGCGTCGATCGAGCAGCATAAAGGCGAGTTGGCCGGCGACCTAGGAAAGGAGCCTACGTACCAACCCATCTGTTTCCTGCTGCGGTGAGCCAGGAAAAATGTAGTGTGTCGATGAAGGGTCAGATAAATGGAGTAGCTATGGCTTGGGACATTAGTGATGCTGCAGATGCTGAGGGAGGGAGAGATGCGACTAATTCGCGTAGAAAAGCTGCATGAGCAGGGCTTTTCGATTGGCTACGGCCCTGATGGCCCCTACGTTTCAGTTGCTGGGTGTGCTAACTGGGCTCTAGACAATCGGTTTTAAGCAACCTTTTAGCCTGAATTCTTGATAGTGGAGTAGGATAGCAAGAGGCGAAAAATGGGTGCTGGTTAGATTGGCAGAATTTTTAAAAATTTTAGGGGAGTGGGAGAGCGGGAGAATGAGGCGTCGGGGACGGGCGAGGCAAGAGAGCGGGACAGCGGGCGGAGGCGCTAGGAAGAGTGTGATAGTGGTAATATGTGCATTATTGTTGTACAGGAAAAACCAGCTTAGTAGTAGTAGTATTTGCAATGTAAGTGCTCACTCCTTCTCGCATAGCAGCACAATAACCCTCCTTGAAGCCCCACCAATTACCAGTAGTGCCAGCAGCAAGCAAGATCAGCGGCGTCCTTAGCCTCAAGGGAAGCGCTTCAAATGCAGCCCGGTCACAACTTGATGAATCAAACGTCCGATGCTAGCTTCGCTCGAAAGTATTTGTCAAGAAATCGACGGCCGGGAGTCTTCCCATGCGTGTGAAAGAGCAGGCTTCCGGTATTCTGATTTCCGTTTTTCTGTAAACGTGGAAGCTGCTTTTCAACTTCTAATATCCGGTGTGCGAAGGGAAAATTGGCGGGCTTCCGGTTTACTAGCCCCCCTCCCTGCGTGCCGGGGGTCCCTACGTGCCGGGACAAATGCGAGGTACTTTAACTTTACAGTAATGCAGAAGCTATGCACATGTAAACATCTTCATAGTTTTATATTAAATATACTCCATAGACACCACTTAGCACTCTATACGTCTATTTTAAAAAATTTACCCCATCATGGTCGTATATCGCCTTATTTTAGAAAAGTGTATCTTCTTGACATGACAGGATCTCTCCGCTATAGCACCGACATCAATCTCCTGTTACTTTTAAAATATACAGAAGGGCCTCACCGGAGCCTTAAAATCCAACCGACGTATTAGCAAGTTAATAATAACATTGTGCTTAGCGCAGCGTTGAAGTTCGCCATGCAGGTCGGTACATCCGAACAGATCGATAAAACAATTCTGGATAGTTTAATACAACTGCACAAAAGCTAATGTTGACCAGTCGCGAAAATTGGGGTGCAAGCTGATGGCATTTGAAAAGAGGGCAGTGGGCCAGATTATATACATGATTCCAAGATGATGTGCACAAGGATAATGGACCTGATCGCGCGATCATGGTGTGCTAGCAGGGGGAAAGAAGAGGCGTGTTTAAGGTAAGAGGTTTGGTGCAATATGAGAAAATGACAAGAAAACACCAAGTAGAAAATCAACTTTTAATCACCTTAGGCTGACAGCTAACTATTATTACAGCATGTTTAAACTTAGGTAATGCATATTAGCTTCCCTGCCAAGTCTTGTAGCTGTTCGACCTGTGACTGCCTTCAGCCTAACTTCTCCTAGAGGACGTAGAATTCCCTACTTCTAGAAATAAGAACGCCGCCACTATTTAGTCTTCCTGAAAATGCCTTTTAGACGCCTTCCAAAAAGTTTTCTCTTCGAAGTGTTGCTCGACTTTAGCTCTTGGTCTGCTGGCGACTGGTCTGACACAGCAACAAATGCACTACTGTTGTGGGATGTCGCTTGTAGAACCTCTATTGCTCGGTCAAACTAACGTCCGTCTTCTATATCAGCTTCCAAACTGCTAGTAGAAGGTTCCGATGTCTCTCTAGTCTGAATCCTCTCTAAGAAGTTATTATAGAAAGAAGCTAATACCCTCTCTGATATTAGTCGTGAGGGATGGTCTTCTGCGAGCACTTCCGCTTTAATCACGACAACATGCTCCAGCAGCTTAACTGCCTCCTTGACCTGTCCGTTTGCTTGGTATGCTCGGGCGAGCTCGTGCTGTGATGCTAGTCGTGAGGGATGGTC
>JAJMVL010000107.1:0-83747 GCA_023082095.1 Dothiorella sarmentorum
GTTAGTACCCTTCTAATTATTTAACTAAAAGAAGTTATTCTTTAGGTTTAGTAAGAGGAGGATTGTATAACTATAGATGTAAACTTCAGGGAGCTTCTGATGTGCATGTAAAGATTGAGAGGATGAGAGCGAAAATAATAGGCAGATGAAATGGAATTACAACGTACACTACTCCACCATGCCGTTGGGTCCATGCCGACTTCCTTCCCGTAGTTAGGTCTCTCTTTGGCGTTGTGCTTGAAGGCTGTGTTGTTTTGTCTCAATGTCAGTGCCATGTCGTTGCTTCGAGGCTCATACCACCCCCTGCGGTTACCATTTCCGGCATCTCTCAACGCTCTAAGGACAGTTGATAGATCAGGGTTGTTCGGTGGTGCAGGGCAATCGCAAGAATAGCAAAATGAAGCGGCGCTTGAACCAAGAAGAATAAAACCATACTCTCTCCGCCGTCATACCTTTCTTAAAACTCCCCATGATCTCCTCATCAGAAACATCCTTGCAGATTCCGTTCTTGCGGGCGATCTCGCCGTACTGCGCGCCGATTGGAGCGCGAGGAGTGAAAAGCGTGCCAAATGCATCGAAGGCTATGAAGAGGTTTTTCTGCAAAGGTTTAGGGCCCGGCATTGGTTTTACGTGGTGCCGGCCCGGAAAGAAAGGATAAATTGTGGATCGAAGTTGGTTGGAACAAGAGGTGGAGAAGGTGGACGAGAGGCGACGTCGCGAGGTCATTTCAGTAGGGCTTGGATCGGCAGGAACGGTCACGTGGAGTCCATGGGTAGACAGCATATGCACAAAGCAATACTTGCAGGAATCTGCTGTGTGAAAAAGTCTGATACATGATGGCATTCTTACAAAGCCCTTCAATTCCGCCGAGTCGAGATCATGCGATAGACGATACAGACCATGATATATTTTGAATTCTCGCGCCTATCAAATGATATTCCTACACGAATGCTGTCGAAAAGCCGCATACAAACCAACCCATATGCTTGTTGCTCCTGCATCACGCCTTTGTAAAGATAAATCAGACCTCCGAAAGCCCCCCAATAGACAGTCCCCAAGCTAAGAACCAGTCCATGAACGGGAGAAAAGACGAGCCGTTGGTATCGCAAATCGAACAGAAAGAGATAGAGAGAGCACCCAGACGCACCAGCACCAACCCCCGCTGCCATCGATGAAAATGAGAGAGAAAGAGCAAGCGCAGAACCGAAGGGAATTGGGCGGCCTAGAGAATGAAACGCAAACAAAAGGAAAGAAATGGGTTGCTCGAAAGGGCAGAAACTAGACATTACGCGGTGCGTGCCTTCTAACGGAGCGTTTGCTGAACCGCCCAAGCCATGTGCCAAACTCTGTATCCCAAGAGTGAAGCGCAGAAAAGCAGGCAGAATCTCGCCACATCGTACATTGCATCGCTCGCTGTAAGGTCTGGTCCTTCTCCCGAAAAGGAAACTTTTAGGAAATGATCCGGATAAGCCCCAGTTTTGGATAAATCCCAAGGCCGTAACGTCGTCAAAGTCGTGACCGCATGCTGTCCATCACATGTATGATGACCATATCACACTCCATCAACTTACACACTGATTCGACAAGTCTTGACGCAGATGTTGCTATTTGCGAGCATCATCCGGAGCTCCAAGAGATGCCAAAAGAAAATAAGAGAGATTGACTCAAGGGCGGCGAGGGGTGAAGCCACCAGCGATTGGACCAGCCTTCTTAGCGAGAGGGCTAGCGCGCGGAACGACAGGTTTGCCAGACTTCTTCTTCTTGCGCATGGGGGTGATGATAGCGTCGGCCGAGGCTCCTGTGCGCACGGGTCTGGAGGCTTGGGCGCGGGCAGCAGGATCATCCGGGAGACGAGCCACGTCGCGATAGCGGTTTTGGTTCCTCCTGAATGACGTGACGTTTGCGCGGTCGAAATGCTGAAGCATTCTTTGACTCATCTCGTGAGCTGCCGAGAGGCCGGCTCTTGCAGGTGTGTGGCCTGCATGGGCTTTTGTGGGAGAGTTGGCCGCTGTGGGCACATCCGTCTCGTCAGCCTCGTCCGTGTCGCTCTGGTTACCGAAGTCGATGAAGTCGTTCACGTTGAGCATGTCTTCCATGTCATCGTCGTCGTCGTCCTCATCAAACTCGGCATCCATCGAGCCATCCGCATCAATGCCAACGAAAGGATAAAAGGCTTCCGGAGGCCCGACTGGGAAGGCACCAGCTGCCCCGTAGATGCCGCTAAGCATGATATCGGCAAAGTTGGTGTTGCCGTCACTGAAGTCGCTGTCATCGCCATTCAGTTGCTGCAGTTCGCTGCGAGGGCTGGTGTTGGCAGTGCTGCTAGCAGTGCTGGCGGTCCAGAATTGGTTGTCAGAAACGCGGGCAGGCCTAAGAACCATCCGCTTGCCGCTGCTATCCAAGATGGCGATGGCCCTCCGCGGATCGAGGGTAAAGAAGCCCTTGATCGGACCCCTTCGTTTGGAGGACTTGGATGGTGGCTGCCTCTTGGACCGCGGAAAGGGTTTCGGAGTGGCGGAGCCGGCGGAAGAAGATGAGTCACGGTGGACACGTGATGGTTTGTGAATGGTGGGTGGCGGGGGCAAGTCCTCATCAGTAGTATCGCCCTCATCCGCTATGTTGTGTCAGCATTCACATGGCAATAAAATTCGGTATGAATGGATGTGAGCCATACTCTCGTATCCACTGGAGCCGGCCTCTGACTCAGACTCTGTGTGGACGTCGTGTTCTCGGTCGCTCGAATCACTGGAGATCTCCTTTTCGTCGCCGAAATCCCAGTAGGATCTCTCGCTGTCGCTGGCTGCTGATTCGTCCGGATAAGCGACGTCGTCCAGATCCTGGCTATGTCGGAAGCTCGATAGGAGATGGCTCTCTTTGTGAAATAGATCAGGGAAGAAGCTGTTGAGGTCCTCGGAAGATGTGTCACTGTCGACATCGGAGACTGCATGGACGTTGTCATCGAAGCGCACGCGCCTCGTGGAAGTGTTTGATTGGACAGGGGTGATCTCATCCATCGTACCCCAATGCTCAGCTGAGAGGCCGAGGAGTGCGTCGTTGTCCATGTCGAGGAGACTGCCCTCGAGGTAGCCACTGTCAAGCAACATGGAAACGTCTGGGCCATCGCCAGCCTCGCTCTCGTTGTCAGACGTGTTGCTCAGGGCCTCTCGCAGAGCCTTTTCCTCCAGGTTCTCGTCAATGTACTCGTCGTTGTCCGAATCGTCGATATCTTCTACAGCATTGTAAATTTCGTCGTCGTCGGATGAGTCGATGGCGTTCTCCGGCACGACTAGAGCAGCATCCTCAGATGCAATGCTATCCTTGCGGCGCATGTCCTCATAGGACATCAGCCCGCCAGCATTATTGCTTAGCTTCCTGTCCGTCTTCTTGCGAGGATAAGCCACAGCCGTGTCCATCTCGTTCCCACTCACTACATCTTCGTCAAACGTGGCGAAGATGCCGGTGTTGCTGAAGCTGCGCTTCTTGGGGAGAGGAGTGAGAAGGTTATCTTGAACGGGCCCCGTCCCGCGGTGCTCAGGTTTGTCATCATCGGCAGGTTCAACGTAGACAGCAGGCCTCTTGCCTGTGGCCATGTCAAGACCGCTGAACGGGGCATGTTCGTTCGGCTCATCTTCGTCCTCTTCATCGGCCTCGTCGGCGCTATTGTCGTCTTCGTTGCCGGGGGTTCCGTCTGACGCAGTGCTCAGACTGCAGGTGACTCCTTTCCCCGAGACGGTCTTGTCACTGGGCTGCTTTGAGCTTCCAATATTGATCGAACCCTGGGAAATCCTGGGCTCTGACGAGCTCATGTCGTTGGTCATAAGACCGATGGTTTTGCCAGGCTGAATGGCCGCCATTGTTTTCAATTGATTCGAGTTTTCTACTTTTCGGGAATGTTTGAGGTTCGCGTCGCTGGTGATTGAGGTGAATCGAAGTCTCGAGAGGGAAGGGGAAGGTGACCGAGGATGCTGCGGAGGGAATAGAGCGCTGGTGGGAGGTAGGGAGAGTCGCCTGCGGACGATCTGATGTAATTCTTTGTAGACTTCGGGGCTCAAGGGGCCGAATGGCCAGGTTCAAGCCTTAGGTTCGTCGAGTCCGAGGGGTAACCGGACGGGGAAACGATGCCGCTGTAGTGGAACTCTGCGGGTACTCCGATAGACTTGGGTCTATGGTGTTGTACTTCAAGCAAGGGCTTGCTCGAAGCAGTCGGGTGCGAAGTATCGTCGTAGAGTCGTTGGAATTCTCGGTGGGCTGCCGGACTGGAGAGCGCGCAGCACGCACGCTCTCCAGTGGGGGATTTACAGCTCAGCGACAGCCTGCGGCATGTTTCTCGACGAAGATGGTGTGGCAGCGATGGGTAGTGTCCTCGGTGGAGAATCTGGGCGACTTCGTTGTCTGGTTGGGTTGCTGGGGTGGAAGAAGAGAGAGAGGGCGGCGGGTGGTAGAACATTTTGAGAGCAAGCCAGGCCGGCAGCGCTAGGGCAAGTTAGGTCAAAGTGAATGGCGCGGCGCACACGGCCCAACTGACGTGGGTTTTCCATTGATCTGCCCGCAAGGATTGTAGTGCGCGCAGCAGCTGGCTACTGCTGTATCGCCCTGCTCTAGCTACGTCCACGCCGAATCTGCCTTCTGCGATGCTGCCTCGATCGCGCGCAGCTAAGGATGCTCCTGCTGCACTGCCCAGCGCGGGCCCGGAACCTAGCGGCGGAGGCGGAGACGACCGGCCCAACGCGCGGTGGCCGTTTTGACTCTGAGAAAGAAAAAAAAAAAAGTTCCCAATCCCAGGTGCCTCTCTGCCAGCAACGGAACGCGGGCCAGCATTCCCAAAAGGGCCGGCTTAGAAACGGGGTCCAATCAGCGCTGGCCTCCTGCTGACTCCTGCGCAGCCATGCCGTCTCCCGATTCCACATCTTGCATTCGAATGCACCACCGTCAGCCCGCGCATGAAGGCCACCGATACGCAGCCATTGGCCGCTGCCCACGCGCTGAAACTTTGTCTGACTCTACGATGTGCTCTGGGGCAAACCTGTGGAGAGGCCGTTGGCGGCCAATGACTGTCGACGCTAGCTCTTCGTGCCCCACCCGCCAGTCACAGCTGCTCGTGAGGCTGTTGTCGTGCGTGCGTAGGGAGCACACGCCAGCCCATCTTACCATCGTCTCCGGCTGAATGAGCGTCGTCCGTGACCGAGCAAGAAAGTGGCAGTCCGAGGCCCTGACGATGAAGCACTCGCTCTGTTTTACCCGAACCCTGCCCTTGTAGCATCCATGAAGCCGGCGGCTCGCGTGAACAGGCGGTGTGAGGCTCCCTGCGTTTGCGACCTCGTTCTTGACACCAGCGGCCCGTCGCTGCATATGCGCGTCGTCAAAAGCTGCTGGCCGCTTCAGAGGGGCATGCGCTGGGTTCCGCCCGTTGACCCACTCCTAGCGTGATCTTTGCGCTCCTTGCTCCCCGGCCGAAGCCTCGTCGCCGCGCTGCCCTAATTCCGGGATCATGCTGTGGCAGGGCCGAATGGAAAACTTTCGCGCCCAATCAGCGGCTCTACAGAGTAACTGAGCACGCAAGCGGCTGGTCAATCTTTCCCTCCCCTCGCTCGGCTTCTTTTTAAGGTGAAACGATTCCTGGTCCAGCCGCTCGCGACTGCGCAATGCGGTCACTGTCCCCGCAAGATCTTCGACCCTTGAGATCAGATTTTGATGTCGTGAACGCACGTCCACGTGAGCCAAACGATATCGGATGCTTCTCGGTGGTGCGGGAGACACGTTTTTTTTTTTCTCGATGAATATCAGAGAACTCGGGTGATAAATCAGCAGATGTAGTGGAGGTGCGGTTCGCTCGTCCAATTGGTCTCACTAGCGGGATGCATGCAAGCCCAGGTGCGGTGACGTAGATATATATTTTCAATGTTCTCATCCGAATTTGACCGTTTTTCTACGGTAACGATTCACCTAGTCCGTAGGTATCACTATAATTATCACGATCCATGGGGAGTTGAAGCATCCGTCCGGATGCGTTTCGTAGATTCCATAACTCCACATTTCCAGCCCACGTATGGCCCACGTGCGCCCTGCTGCTACGCTACCTTGCGGACCGATCACGTACATGCATAGTCGACATCTTCTATGTGAAGATCCCAAACGCTTTCTCGGAGCTAGGTACGCATTTGCATTGGCATGGGTGATGAGCAAGGAACAATATCGGCTGAAAGTGATCGCCTAAGTGCAGTGATAAAATTGAGTAAGACGGTCGGAACTATCTCCTCCTCAAATCAAGAATGCTGCTCAGCTTGACCTGATTCTTCTCACCCCATCCTGCAGCTCCAGTTGCAACTTCGGGCCGCACCGCTACATACCAGCCCCAAGCTCTCCTATCAAGTTCTTCCTTGCCCAAGACTTGCGACCAGGATTGATACAGAAGGTCTAGCGCGCCCAGTAACAGTCCGAGGTTACGGTCTTTCTCTCCTTGCTTCGCTGTGGTGCTCTGCTTCTTTGCTGGCCGCTTTTGCTCGTCGGCTAGTACAGAGTCAAATGACCTCAGGAGATACGAACGAGCGGATTGCGCCGTGTAGATTGGCAGTCCGTTGGTGGCCGACTGGACGTGGTGTGAGGAGCCGTTTTTATTTCTCAGAGCTTCCAGATCAAGGCCCCACAATGGCGTCTCCTCATGTCGAGGCTCTGCATCGCCCTGGAGCGTCTGCTGAGAGTCTGGCTCGGAAGGCTCTTCCTTCTCTTTCCACTCGTATCCCCACCTTTTCATCACTCGAATCTCTCTGCCTAGAATCTTCACGGTCGGTTGGCCTTCGCCCCAGCCTTCGTCTTCTGCGCTCTTTCCACTTTCAAGTCCGACGCTGACTGCTTTACTTCTACTATTCATGCTCACCACTGCCTGAGCCAGGCTGAGTCGGCTGGACAAGGGCTGATCACTCATGGTGTATTTCAGCAGCTGAACCGCGAATGCCAGCACCAATGGAGCCCTGTTGGTGACCAGTGTTGCTTTGCGGATTTTTTCCTCTTCATGGCATGGCTCTGGTAGTTCCAGTGACTCCTCAAAAGCAGCTGGTGTTCCTGGCTCAGTGGTTGATATGCGTGACTTCTTTGGCGCCTGCGTGTTTGGCGTATCATCGGAGGCAGTGGACGCTCGTTTTTTGCTGACTCGCTTGGATGCATTGAAGACTTGCTTGGCTAGCTTTTCTTCCGGCAATACCTTCTGCACGTCTTGCAGCGTAGACTTCGAGATACTGTCTGCACTGCGTGTATGTTAGCGTTAAAGAATGGCATGGAAGCTGGACTAAGAACTCCAAACGAGAATCCCTAGAGAACGAACTATACAAGATTCGCAACGGTCATGAAATTGGGCAGATTCCACCTATTCAACAACACTTGAGAACGGGTAGATTGCGTCATACCTTCCCAGACCTGCCTGTTGAAGGTCTTTGACTTTGCCCATCGCAGTAGCAAGCGGAACTTTTGCATCCTTTGAGAGGAAGCGCAGGAACGCCTGAATGTCACTTGTAGACGACATAGTGGGACAGTGAGGATGAGGGTGGAGAGGTTTGTGGGTTGAGCGCCAGGTGGACGGATTAGGTTGCCACGTCGGATGCGAGTCGCGACAAACAACGCCGAAAAATTGGCTGGGGTGGCGACCCCCTTACGCCGTTCTATATAGACTCCACTTCAGCGATTAATATGCAAAATATTATTGTGAAAAAATATAGCAATACACGAACCAAAATATAAAAAGCTGCTTATAGGGAGTTGAAGTAGTCATCAGGATACCTCTATCCGGATGAACGCTTTAACTCCCTATCCACGAAAGTGTGTAGAGGAACACTGGAAGTTGGACCCCCTGCCAAGGTCTCGGAGGAGTTTGTCGCATCCGCCGCCACGTCTTGTCTCCGACGCGCGACGCGAACGCACCACGTAGCACGTGATCGCTTAGAGTGGGGCCTGGATCGGCGCGAGTTGAGCTCGGCCTCGTTGCAGCTGTGCGCGCCGACCAAGCACTTCTACAACCACGACTCTCGACAGTCCTTCCTGCAACCTCTACGACGGCGAAACCACCGCCATCATCGCCTGAAGAGGTGCGCCGAAGCGCGACCGTAAGTACTGCCAACCATGGCGTAGCTGGGACATGAGCAGAGCCTACTGTCTCGTCACTACGCTTACTCGGAATCGCTGTTTGCCTGAATGAAAGTTGTGTGTTAAAGTATGCCAATTTCTACCATCTAGTAAACATTTGCCCGGTTGCACACGCATTTACCACGTTTGCACTCCCTCACCACTCCTTTGGATGCGATAGACCCCCTCCGATCATCAGCCCTACAATCCGATACCGTTGCCCGACATGGATAAGACTTCTGGGGTGAAGGATTTCTTCGACATATCGGACAAGCTCAGTGCTCCGGCCAAGAAGTCGCTTCGTGAGCGACAGAAGGAAGAAGCCGAGGCAAAGCGCAAGCGTGAGGAAGAGGAAGCCAAGATAGCTCTTAGAGACTTCCAAAAGTCTCTCGGAGTTGAAGATGACGATGAAGATGACGACTTATCAAGACCAGGCGACTCTGGCCTTGGAAGGATTGGGTCTGGCAGACACTTCACGCCGCGGGGCCCTAGGGGCAACAGCGGACCAGGGAGTCTAGGTCCTCCGCCACCATCTCTGTCAAGGAAGAGAGCACTTGATGGGTCACAGAAGGACAGAGACCAAGGCCTGTTTGCCTTCAGCAATTCGGGACCGCTCGATGCAGCAACAGCGTTCCGCGACTCGGATGACGAGGACTACCGTACTGCTGGTCCCAAAGGAGTAGAGAAAGCGATTCCCAAGCCGACCATGCGCCTTTCTTCCCTTCCCCCCAGCATCACGACTGCGGAAATCAAAAGCATGATACCGTCGACACTGACCGTGGAGGCTGTCAACATTAGCAAGAATGTTGATAGTAGATCTCGTGACAGGAGATCAACATCGGCAATAGTCACACTTGCACAGAACACCCCGGCGAAAGACATTGACGCGGTTGTGAATGCGCTGGAGAAACGGTACTTGGGATTTGGTTTTAACTTGTCCATCTCTCGGCATTTGTCATCAGCATCGCTGGACACACCTGGACCCGGGATAGCCACCGCAACACCTTCGTCTCTCCCGTTTGGTGCGAAGTCCATTCCTGGAGCACCAGGCCAATCCATGAGTCGCGCTCCTCCTCCGCCTTCACTGCGTAACGCTCCGCCGCCGTATGGATCTTCGCAAAATCAGTACGGAAGATCGTTACCGACACATGTCACGGTCAAGCCTCCGTCTGACATCAAGCAACTCAAGCTCATCAACAAGACAATCGAGTCTCTGCTGAACAACGGACCGGAATTTGAGGCATTACTCATGAGTCGACCGGATGTCCAGCGAGACCAGAAGTGGGAGTGGTTGTGGAATGCGCGGTCTTTGGGAGGTGTCTGGTACCGTTGGAAGTTGTGGCAGACCATCACTGGCGAGGAGGCGAGCCCAGCAGCGCACAGTCGATTCAAAGCCCTGGAGCAGAGAGTCTTCTATGACAATGCACCCTGGATTGCGCCGGAGCAGCCACTGCCATTCGAGTTCACGACGAGGCTCGAGGAGTTTGCATCGGACCCGGAATACGACTCTTCGGATGAAGAAGCCTCGGATGACGAGGGTACGCGTCGTCCGCAGCACATCTCTGGAGGACCACCTGAGACCAGTTTCGACAACGACGATGCTTTGAAGTCTTACTTGAATCCCTTGCGGAAAGCCAAGTTTACTCATCTACTAGCACGATTGCCAACATCAACGGCTAGGCTTCGCAGAGGCGATATCGCCAGAGTGTCGTCATTTGCAATCAGCCATGCGGACAAAGGTGCCGATGAAATCGTCAACATGCTCATCACAAACATCCAAAAGCCTCTTGCTCTAAGCAGCGCAAACCCAGACCGTCAGAAACAGGAGGATGAAGCGGAGAAGACAGAGCAGACAGAAAAGGAAGACCCATCGTCTGCCAAGCTGATTGGTCTTTACATCATTTCGGACATATTCGCATCTTGCGGTACTTGTGGAGTGCGCCAGGCTTGGCGCTACCGCGAGTGGTTCGAAGCAGCCTTCAAGAAGCGCAAGTTGTTTGAGCATCTTGGACGACTCGAGAAGGACCTTCAGTGGGGTCGTCTACGGGCAGAGAAGTGGAAGCGAAGCATCAACAACGTCTTCTCCATGTGGGATGGTGGAAATGTCTTCTCGCCCGCAGCTCAAGCCCATTTTGTGGAAGTATTCAACAACCCCCCGCTCACAGAACCAGAGAAGCAGGCGGTCGAGAAGGCCGAGCAAGAGGCTGCCAGGGCTGCAGCAAAATCGAAGTGGAAGACAGTGGAAGTCAAGGTGGATATCACGCAAGAAGAGCCCAAGCATGCACCCGCTCCGGTCAATTTGAACACTAAGAAAGATGGTATTGACGGCGAGCCTATGGAAGAGGAAGATGTAGACGGGGAACCGCTGGATAACGGGGACGTTGATGGGGAACCGATGGATGAGGACGTGGACGGTGAGCCAATGGAGGACGTCACAGATGACAAGAAGGCCGGTGATGATGTCGACGGTGAGCCGATGGAGGAAGAGAAGCCGCCAGGTTCTCCTGGTCACGCAGCACATGGTGAGCTGGAAGGCACCAGCAAGGCCGCCGGTGAGACTGAGGCGGCAAAGGCTCGTAGACGGAGACCGAGGGCTGAGGACATGTTTGCGGACTCGGAGGACGAGTGAGAGGGAGAGCTGCGGTTGGAAGTTGTACGATAGTAATCTTGATGGTCATCTGCCGCGATTTGCAGGCATGGGGTTTGTTGCGACAGCCATGCGTAGAGTCAACGAAAATAATTGCGCGCGCCACGTAGAGCTGAGAGCGTCCGTCCATAGCAATTGAGTCGGTCGCAGTCGCACGAATGAATACTTCAACTTTATCCCACGCACGACATTCTTCACAAAAGTGAGGGGTATCATTCAGTAGCCCCATCGTCGGCGCGCGCTCGGTGCAGGCCGCGCCACCGGGCTAACCGTTGTGCTGCGGCTGATTCTCGGCAAGACGCGGACCGCCAGCGCATGTGCGCAGGCGCGGGACGGTGAACCCAAGCTGCCCGAAGGGACCTGGTTGCGAGACACCACAGCACATCGCGCGTCGTTAAAAGACCTCCCCTTGATCTTCCGCGGGTCGTCTTCTCCACCCTGACCTCATCTTCGTCCTCGTCATATGGCAACTTCTGTCCTCACCCCGCAACACTGAACGGCCCGTCGGCCCCGTCAATATGGCGCAAGCTTCGCCGGAGACCGTCGACCGGCTGTTCAACGAGCTGAAGTCAAGGTACCTGCGCGCCCCCATGCTCACCCGCAGCTTTGTGCTGACTCCGACAGGAATGCCGACGTCAGAGAGAATGCCGCGAAGGCACTGCGCCAGAGCCTGGAAGCCGCTCACAGAGGTCAGTCGCCGCGACAGCTAACGCCCACTGGGCACCTCACTTACGCTTCTCGCAGAGTTGCCACCGGGCCAGTTCGCAAATTACTACGACCGCGTATGCAACCGCATAAATGCCCTTGTCGTCCAGGGCAATGAGACGAACGAGCGCCTTGGAGGTATACAAGCTCTGGACCAGCTCATAGACTTCAAAGGCGACGATGCCGGCCAGAAGACGACGCGATTCGCAAGCTACCTGCGCGCCATATCGCAAGGAAATGATAATGCCGCAATCGATGCCGCATCACACGCATTGGGAAGATTGGCAAAACCCGGCGGCACCCTCACCGCAGAGCTCGTCGAGGCCGAGGTCAAAAGCGCACTGGAATGGCTGCAGATGGACCGTCAGGAAAATCGCCGCTTTGCCGCCGTTTCCAACCTGAGAGAGTTGGCCAAAAACTCTCCGACGCTCATGTACCAGTGGGTTCCTCAGATCTTTGAGGTCATATGGTATGCGCTGCGGGATCCCAAGGTGCGCATTCGCCAGGCTGCTGCGGAGGCCATCAGCTCGTGTCTGGAAATCATCTCGGCTCGCGACCAGCAAATGCGGAACCACTTTTTCGGAAAGGTGTACGACCAAGTCCTCACGGGATTCACGGTGAATACGGTGGAGTCGATACACGGCGCAATATTGGCCATGAAGGAGCTTCTCCGGAGGGGTGCCATGTTCATGCACGGATCCAGATACATCGAGGCCTGCAACAATGTGCTGCGCTACAAGGACCATCGCGACCCGTTGATCAGGCAGGAGGTTATTGTCACAATACCCCTGCTGGCGGCGTATTCACCAAACGACTTCTCTCAACACTACCTCCACACTTGCATGCTCCATTTGCAGGGTCTTCTCAGGGAAGAAAACAAGGATCGGAGCGCGGCATTTATAGTCGTTGGAAAGATTGCTGGAGCGGTTGGGAGCCATTTCGGAAAGTACATTGATGGCACATTGACGGTCATCAAAAACACACTCATCCGGAAGACGCGCTATCGGGCGCAGGAGGAGCCGGCGATATTTGAATGTTTCAGCATGCTTTCGATAGCTGTTGAGCAGGCATTGAGCAAACATGTGGACTCTCTTCTGGACCCAATGTTCTCCTGCGGATTAAGCGACCCTCTCACACAGTGCCTGGTCGACATGGCTCATTATGTCCCGTCGAGTAGAGCGGCTATCCAGGAGCGCTTGCTGGACCTTCTGAGCCAAGTTCTGTGTGGCCGTTCATTCATGTCTATGGGAAGCCCACAGCACCACAATGCGGCCCCTCCCCAAACATGGACCCGCGATCACAAGCCCCCTGAGATCATCAGGCAAAAGGAGGCTGAAATTGCACTGGCGCTCAAGACTCTTGGCGAGTTCAACTTCGCAGGTCATGTGCTAAACGAATTCGTTCGGGACGTTGCTATCAAGTACGTCGAAGCCGACAACAGGGAAATTCGCAAGGCCGCCGCACTTACCGCCTGCCAATTATTCATTGGTGACCCCATTGTCACGCAAACAAGCCAGCACGCAATCCAAGTAGTCGGCGATGTCATTGAGAAGCTTCTGACTTGCGGTGTTGCGGATGTGGATCCAGGCATACGCCACACGGTCCTACGAGCCCTCGACTACCGGTTTGATCGCCACTTGGGCAAAGCAGAGAACGTGAGGAGCTTGTTCCTGGCTCTGAATGACGAGGTCTTCGAGATTCGGGAGGCGGCCATATCAATCATCGGACGCTTGACATCCGTCAATCCCGCATACGTCTTCCCCTCACTACGTAAGGTTCTTGTTCAACTCTTGACCGAGATCGAGTACTCCAATAGCCCCAGAGATAAAGAGGAAAGCGCAAGATTGATCAGCAACTTGGTTGGTGCTTCACCAAAGCTGATTAAGCCGTACGTGGACCCCATGGTTACTGTTCTGTTGCCGAAGGCGCGAGACAGCAATCCTGAAGTTGCTTCGTCCACTCTGAAAGCTATCGGAGATCTTGCGACAGTAGGCGGCGAGGACATGAGGCAGTACATCCCGGACTTGATGGAAATTATCATCGGGAACCTGCAAGACCTCAGCTCCGAGTCGAAACGGATGGCAGCCTTGACTGTACTGAGCCAGCTGGCTTCCAACGCAGGCTATGTCATCGAACCCTACAAAGAGCATTCGGAGCTTCTCACTATTCTCATTAACATTGTCAGGACGGAGCCAGCAAATACGTTGCGAAAGGAGACCGTCAAGCTGATGGGTGTACTCGGAGCTCTGGATCCCGACGAGTACCAGAAGATCGTCGAGAAGTCGCCCGAGCACACACTGATGGCTGAAGCTCAAGCTGTTACTGATGTCTCCTTGATCATGAGTGGCATCACACCATCGAACGAGGAATTCTACCCAACCGTCGTCATCAACACTTTAATGGGTCTGCTCAAGGATACTTCATTGGCGCAGTATCATTCGGCCGTCGTAGACGCCGTGATGAACATTTACGCCACCATGGGTCTGAAGTGTGTGCCTTTCCTGCCGCAAGTCGTCCCTGGTTTCCTGGGTGTCATTCGTGGAGCTCCGGCCGGACGTGTAGAAGGCTACTTCAATCAGTTGAGTCAACTTGTGCGAGTCGTGCGACAGCATATCCGGCCTTTCCTTCCGTCAATCCTCGAGACCGTGCAGGAATTCTGGAGCGGTGGCATTCAGTTGCAAGCTACCATACTCTCTCTCGTTGAGGCGATTGCACGCTCGCTCGAGGGAGAGTTCAAGATCTACCTGGCAAATGTTCTCCCGTTGATGCTGGGTGTCTTGGACCAGGACACGTCCGTCAAACGCTTGCCGTCTGAGCGTGTTCTCCATGCTTTCCTGATTTTCGGGTCTAGCGCGGAGGAGTACATGCATTTGATCATCCCGGTCATCGTTCGCATGTTCGACAAGCCTGGACAGCCCCACGGCCTGCGGAAGTCGGCTATCGAAACCATCGGCCGCCTATCAAGGCAGGTGAATATCTCAGAATTCGCCGCGATGATTATCCATCCAATCTCGAGAGTGCTCGCTGGCAATGACATCGCGCTCAAACAGACAGCTCTCGATACGTTATCTGCTTTGATCTTCCAACTCGGCCCTGATTACATCCACTTCATTCCTACAATCAACAAGATTCTTGTTACACACAAGGTACCTCATTCAAATTACGCGCTCATCGTTTCCAAGTTGCAAAGAGGGGAGCCGCTCCCTCAGGATCTTAGCCCCGATGAGCGCTATGGAGACGATGACGAGGACCACAACGCCACCGAGATCTCGACGAAGAAGTTGGCCGTCAACCAGCAGCATCTCAAGAATGCCTGGGACGCTACACAAAAGACGACCCGTGAGGATTGGGTCGAGTGGATGAGACGCTTCAGTGTTGAGCTTCTGCGAGAATCTCCTCAACAGGCCCTCCGCGCCTGTACGCCTCTGGCAAGCGTCTACAACCCAATCGCCAAGAGTCTCTTCAACTCAGCTTTTGTTTCCTGCTGGACGGAGCTTTATGACCAGTACCAAGAAGAGCTTGTGCGATCGATCGAGATCGCACTTGCATCGCCCAACATACCTCCTGAGATCCTCCAAATCCTTCTTAACCTTGCCGAGTTCATGGAGCATGACGACAAGGCACTGCCGATTGACGTCCGCACGCTTGGTATGTACGCTGCCAGGTGCCATGCATACGCCAAGGCACTGCACTACAAAGAGCTTGAGTTCAACGCAGAGCAAAATGCCCGCGCTGTTGAAGCCCTTATCAGTATCAACAACCAACTGCAACAGACCGATGCCGCCTTTGGTATCCTAAGGAAGGCTCAAAATTACCAGGACGTCGAGCTGAAAGAAACTTGGTTCGAGAAACTCGAGAAGTGGGAAGAGGCTCTGAAGTCTTATCAACGACGTGAGAAGGACGAGCCTGACTCCTTTGAAATTACCATGGGCAAGATGAAGTGTTTGCACGCCTTGGGCGAGTGGGATGTCTTGTCGACCCTGGCCCAGGATAAGTGGATCCACGCACCGCAGGAGTACCGCAGATCCATTGCTCCCTTGGCCGCAGCCGCTGCTTGGGGTCTCGGTCAGTGGGAACTCATGGATCAGTACTTGTCAGTGATGAAGTCATCTTCACCAGATTGGTCCTGGATTGGCGCCATTCTGGCCATCCACCGGAATCAGTTCGACGAGGCTCAGCAGCATATTGCCAAGACGCGCGATGGTCTCGACACACAACTCAGCGCTGTCTTTGGCGAATCGTACCAACGCGCATACCTCCCACTTGTGCGTGTTCAAATGCTTGCCGAGCTTGAGGAAATTATCATCTACAAGCAGAACAGCAACAATCTCGAGAAGCAAGCAAGCATGCGTGCGACATGGACCAAGCGTCTGCTTGGATGTCAGCCCAATCCTGAGATCTGGCAGAGGATGCTCAAAGTCCGTGCTTTAGTCATTTCCCCACGGGATAACATGCACATGTGGATCAAGTTCACCAATCTCTGCCGCAAGAACCAGAGAGTTGGTCTCGCCGAAAAATCGTTGCGCTCCTTGTTGGGTGGCACACACGAGGACATCTTCACGTACGTCCGGAACCATGCCCACGAAATCCCGCACCCGATATCATATGCGGTGTTCAAGTTCATGTGGTCCTCTGATCGCAACGAGGAAGCATTGGATCTCTTGGAAGATTTCACGGCCCGCGTTGCGGATGACCTTCAGATCAGGTCGAAGGACGCAATGGGCCAAAATGGCAGCCTGACAAATGGAATCAATGGACATCACGGTGTCAATGGGGTACACGGTGGCTTCAATAGCCTCGTGAATGGCATGAACAGCCTGAACATGAACGGTTCAGGAATGGTCAATGGCACAAACCAACCTCCCGGCGCGAACCAGTTCGACTTGGCGGAAACTCAGAAACTCCTTGCCAAATGTTATCTCAAGCAGGGAGAGTGGCAGACGCATCTGCACCATGGCGACTGGACGCACGATCACGTGCATGAGATTCTGTCAGCCTATGCGGCAGCCACTCGCTACAACCAGAACTGGTACAAGGCGTGGCACGCGTGGGCACTGGCCAACTTTGAGGTTGTCAATGCCATGACGCCGCAGACCGACAGATCTACACCAGACCTCCCTCCGAGCGCGGTTCATGAACACATAGTCCCTGCTATCCATGGCTTCTTCAAGTCTATCTCGCTTTCCTCGACTAGTTCGCTCCAAGATACCCTTCGTCTCCTCACTCTCTGGTTCTCCCATGGAGGCCATTCCGAAGTCAACACAGCCGTCACAGACGGTGTTGGTACAGTCAGCATCGACACCTGGCTGGAGGTCATTCCGCAGCTTTTGGCGCGTATTAACCAGCCGAACGTCAGAGTGCGGCAGTCAATCCACAACCTTATATGCGACGTCGGGCGTGCTCATCCTCAAGCTTTGGTCTTCCCTCTCACTGTGTCTATGAAGTCGGACGTGACTCGCCGGTCACGTTCAGCAACAGCTCTCATGGACGCTATGCGGCAGCATTCTCCCAAGCTTGTCGAGCAGGCCGATTTGGTCAGCCACGAGCTCATTCGCATTGCTGTTCTTTGGCACGAACAGTGGCACGAGGGTCTGGAAGAGGCTTCAAGACTTTACTTCGGCGATCGCAACATCGAGGGCATGTTTGCAACCCTTGCGCCGCTGCACGCCATGCTTGACAAGGGACCCGAGACCTTGCGCGAAATCTCGTTCATTCAGTCATTCGGCCGTGAACTTCAAGAAGCGCGCGACTGGTGTCAGACGTTCCGCAACTCAGGTGAAGAGGGTGATTTGAACCAAGCTTGGGATCTCTATTATCAAGTCTTCCGAAAGATTGCTCGACAGCTGCCTTCGCTGATGACCCTGGAGCTTCAATACGTGTCGCCCAAGCTAAAGGCCGTACACGATCTTGATCTGGCTGTACCGGGAACTTACCAAAGCGGAAAGGCCATTGTTCGCATCCAGTCGTTCGATCCAGTATCCACGGTCATTCAATCCAAGCAGAGACCTAGGAGGCTGCAGATCAAAGGAAGCGATGGCATCAACTACATGTACGTTTGTAAGGGCCACGAGGACATCCGACAAGATGAACGTGTCATGCAACTGTTCGGCTTGGTCAACACTCTGCTCGAGCATGACGCCGAGAGTCGTAAGCGTCATCTCAACATCCAGCGGTACCCCGCAATCCCTCTCTCGACACAGTCCGGTCTGCTTGGATGGGTTCCGAACAGCGATACTCTCCATGTGCTCATTCGCGAGTACCGCGAGAGTCGCAAGATTCTTCTCAACATCGAACACCGTATCATGCTGCAGATGGCTCCGGACTATGACTGCCTGACACTGATGCAGAAGGTCGAAGTGTTTGGCTACGCTCTGGATAACACCACCGGCCAAGATCTCTACCGCGTCCTTTGGCTCAAGAGTAAGAGCTCCGAAGCCTGGCTTGACCGCCGTACCAACTACACCCGGTCGCTAGCGGTCATGTCCATGACCGGCTACATCCTGGGTCTGGGCGATCGCCACCCGTCCAACTTGATGCTCGACAAGGTTACCGGGAAGATCATCCATATCGATTTCGGTGACTGCTTCGAAGTGGCCATGCACCGCGAGAAGTACCCTGAACGTGTACCGTTCCGTCTCACGAGAATGTTGACGTACGCTATGGAAGTCAGCAACATCGAAGGCAGTTACCGCACGACCTGCGAACACGTCATGCGTGTGCTAAGGGGCAACAAGGAGTCTGTCATGGCTGTGCTTGAAGCCGTAAGTACCCTCTACCATTCCCCCTCGTCCCCTTTAGGAAGAACATCAATGATTCTAACCCAAGATTGCCGCCCTTCAGTTCATCCACGACCCGCTCCTCAACTGGCGTCTCGGAACCCGCGAATCGCCACCCGAACCCTCATTCACCTCACAACGTCGTGCGTCCATCATCGGCGCCGACGTCGCGCCTGGCGAGCGGCCCGAATCCTCCTTCAGACCCCGTCACCGGTCCAGCATCGTGCCGCCCGGCGCCGGCGGGCCCAACGAGCCGGAGGCCAAGGAGGAGCAGAACGCGCGCGCGCTGCAGGTGCTGTCGCGTGTCAAGCAGAAGCTGACCGGCCGTGACTTCAAGCCGCAGGAGGAGCTGAACGTCAACGCGCAGGTCGATCGGCTCATCCGGGAGGCGACGAATTTGGAGAACTTGTGCCAGCATTATATTGGTTGGTGCAGCTTTTGGTAGTGGATGGTGTGGAGGACTGATGGTGATGGTGATGCGAGGTGCTTTTTTTTTCTTTCTCTTCTTGTTTTTTAAGTGCATGCATGCATGTTTATCTCCGCTTGCTTCGACCGGGTTTATTTTGCGTTGATGACGGCCTCTACACATACGCTTCTCTTCCCACTTTTTCTTTTCGTTTCATCTAACGGCTGGGCTGGCATCATGGATGGCGTGGCCTTGGTGGGGGGGGGGATGCTGGTTGCTAACTTTTGTGTTCTTACTTGCGTCCACGGGTCAAAGGGGGGTTAATAAGGGGTCTTTTTTTCCTATCTGCGTGATTCGATTGATTGATGGGGAAGCAGCATGATACGGGCGTTCTTTTATTACCCTTTATTCGTTGCATAAACAGGCTCTGCCTTTTTTCATCATCTCACTTTTGTTTTTAAGCTGTATGTATTCTCGAAAGTGATTACCTTGCAGAACAGCAAGGAAGAGTACCCTTTTCCGTGCTCTGGAAGATTGCTTTATTTTTCCTTTTCTTCTGCAAGATCATCTACTATCTGGCCAAAAAATAGCAATCCCCGGTCTTTCTTTACCCCTGCCCTTTCCCCTGCTTTTGATAACCAACAACCCCCTCCCTCCTTCATTCCTTTTTCAATTCTCCTCCTGCTCCTCCACCAACTCATCCTCATCCTCGAGCACCAAGCCCCTCAGCCCCTCCTCCCCCGCCCACTCCACCCCGCTCCCCACCACCACGCCCGCCACCACGCCCTTGACGCAGCGCCACCGCCGCCGCGCCGCCGCGGCGTCCCTCTCCGCCTCGAGCAGCTGGTCCTGCAGCTTCGGATTGGCGGCCAGGAGGGCGTCGTTGGTGATGGTGTCGGAGGCGTCACGGCGGGGCGAGGCGAGGGCGAGGAGGGAGGCGGCGAGGGCGGCGTTTTGGCGGTTGGCGGCGGCGAGGGATTTGGCGGTGAGGGTGAGGGTGGTGGTGGCGGTGGTGAGGCGGTGGGTCAGGTCGGAGAGGTGGAGGGAGAGGAGGTCGCGGGTGTGGAGGGGGGGCGTGAGACGTCTGATGTTATGGGGAAATTTGTTAACCTTTTCTGTTTTTTTTTTTGTGAGAAAGGCTTTTTTTACCTCTCGTCGAATGATGCGTTGGTACCGGCATGCACGGCTTTGAGGACGGGATCGGTGATGAGGACTTGATCGATGATTTTGTTGCGCAGGAGGTACGACGCTCGTGCTTCCATGGCTTCGTGCTCGGCGATGAGCAGTTGTTTGGATACTTCGTCGTCTGAGAGATTGTCGTCTGATGGAGCGTCTGGATGGTGTTAGAGTGACGTATATACCAGAATGTGACGAGGTGGAATTTGTCTGGGAAGTTGGGAATGAAGCATGGATGAATGCAGGACTAATGCGAAAAGTAGATGTGGTTGCGTATTTTCAGGTGAATGACTTTGCACACCAGGGTAGACGCACCATTTTGCTGCGCTTCGAGCAGACTGTGCTCCAACTCCAGCTCGCGCACTTGGTCGTAGAGCTGCAGCACAAGCTTCTCAGTGTCGCTCAATACCAGAGCATCGGTTTCTGGGGCGTTCATAAGGTCGTCCAGAGGTTCCTGTGACTGGCGCACTCCTGGCGCATGATTGCTGCCGTCATCCATGATCATCGATAGCTACGCGTGACATGGGCCGCGAGGAATGGCGCGCGCGTGTTGGTGTTGTCTCGGAGGACGCGCCGCACCGCCACAGTTCTCCGGCATCCAGAAAAGGCGAGGGAAATGGTTGCCGCTCTCCAACAGTGCTCGAGGTTAGAGAGTCGGCCCAGCCACGTCTTCGTGGCCAACAGTGACGTGGCTCCTACCGAGTGAGGACTCCGAAACGGTAAGAGCTCCAGGCAGCCATCAATGTTTGGTAGAGCGTGGGTCTAGGCTGCTCTTTACCAGCCAAAAACCCGAGATATGCTGTGGCTGGAGCTAAGGCGCGGCCGGGTCATTTGAGCTACGCACCCGAGCGCCATCATCATCACCGCCTATGTAACCGCAGCGCTCGCTCACTCCCGGGCATGTCGCTCCCACAACACCTCTCTCCTCTACTATCCGCATAGACAGCCGGCAGGCGCATGTCGCTGTCAGTCTTCGTCGCCCACTCGGGCAAGCGGCTCGACGCCGACCCCGTTGTCTTCAGCTCCCTCGACGCCCTTAGAGCTTGGATTAACAATGCGACCAAGATCCCTCCTCCGGACCAGATCTTGCTGACCCCGCGCGGCAAGCATGTCAAACTGCAGGCTCTCCTGACCGAAGTGCGCCTCACTTTACCAGCTACCCGAGCTTTGCAAACTGTTCCTAACCGTGCCGCTACAGAAGGAGATCTTCCTTTACGATCGCGACCTTTTTGCCCTGCCGGCACCCGAGAACCTCGACCACCTCGTACCCCCCGAGCCACTTCCCAAAGACTTCGAACCGGAAAAGCCACCAGATACCCTCTCCAACCAGAAGGATCTCACAGCATGGCAGGACTTGTTCAGAGCGCGCCGCGACTGGGCCCTGAGCTTGCGCGAGCAATGCCGCTCCATGGCTGCCGCCGCCAGCGAGTGTCTCGGCGAGCAGGCCGTCGTGGAGCGCGGGGTGCGCGTTGCCACCAACAATCACGAGACGCACATCCGGACGCTGGAGCAGAAACAGGCCGAGGCCCGCGCCTGGTTCGAGGCCGTCGCTAAGGAGCAGGAGGAGTGTGTGCAGTCCTGGGAGGCCGATCTTGCGCGCCTTAGCTCCATACCCGCCAGCCACCAGTTCCGCCGCTTCATATCGACCCTCGGCAACGACACCCCGCGCAAGTCGGCGAGGAGGAACAGCGAAGCCCGTACCACGCTTGATACCTTTGTGAACACCGATAAGGCGCGGAAGGCAGCTGCGGTCAGCAACTCGGTCCTGGACGAGCTCGAGGGCCGCATCGTCGATATGGATAAGCAGATTGAGCAGATCAGAGCCGAGTATAACGATCTGCAGGGCGCCGTGGACCAGAGCCAGATGCATTCTTCGTACAATTACCAGGATGAGCCTATGCGCCTGTACGAAGAGATTGAGGTGCTAGGGAAGAAGGTGGCGTCGGACTACGAGCATGTTCTCGGCCTCCCAGCGCTTCCCAAATCCGTGGCACAGGCTTCGAAAATGGCGTTGCTTCATACGCGAAACTACCTGCCGTCTCTCAAAGATTACAGTATGGAGATGAGCGATCTTCTGAAACATTCCGTGGACCGGAAGAACTCGGCGGCTCGCCTGGCCGTTGAACACCTCCAGACGATTGCTGCGATAGAATCAACACTGGCTGGGGCGAATGCCAACATTGCCTCGATCGAGATTGCACCCGAGAGCCAGGATGCGTTGGAAGCGCTGTCTGTCATCTCCAAGATGCCATACATCTACGGAATCCTTTTGATCGAAGCTGTGCGAAGGAATGAATGGGCGGAGAGGCTAAAACGAGATTCGTCTTCGTTGGCGGAGGAAATAGCAGGTTACCGCGAAGAGGAAGAGCGCAGAAGGAAGAGGTGGCTGAAGAACAATGGCGACGTCATCAACATGGATGCCGCACACGACAATGCCCTCGGTATTGATATCAACATCCATGGCCAGGATGCAGGATGGCCACCGGTCTCCCGCCAGGATTTCCAGGAGTATGTTAACCTCTTGAACAATCTGGGTGGGCTGGAACCCATTGTGGAACCACTTGCTCAAGCTTTCAAAGATCTCGATCGTCCGACAAGACAACAAATCAAGCATGCCAAAGGTTTCAAAACAGGAAGCGCTCACGACGCTGGTTTGGGCAAAGGCTCACTACTGCTCCGCGGAGAAGACGAGACGCGAGTTCTGCGGGAGTCCATGTCTAAAATGGACGAAGAGTTGAAGAGTTCGAAAAGCAGAGTTCGGAAGCTGGAAGACCTACTACACCGCCAAAGCCACATTAGCCGCCTGTCTATCGGAAGTGGAGTCGCCCCGCCAACTTCTCTTACGCCGGAAACCCCGACGCTGGACCACTACCCGGGAGTTGCTTCCCCTAGGCCACAAGAGAACCTCTCGAGACAGTCGTCCGTCTCATCCCGGAGGTACTCTGCCAACAAGAGTGCCGAGGAGCGGGCTCTTGCTCAGCGGATTGTGCAACTTGAAAACGAGCTGAGGGCGGAGAAAGAGGCGCGGGCGAACCTGGAGAAGGAACACTCAGCACGTGCCGATGCGGTCGACCACCTCCAGCGACACGTTGAGGAGCGTGTGTCGACTAATAAGGACCTGCTGGAAAACATGGACGCCATGCAGAAGGATTGGTCCGACGAACGCCGTTCTCTTGAAGCAGAGGTCAAGAAGCTCCGCTACAGGAATGAAGAGCTTGAAGAGGAGCTCGATAGAAACTTAGGAAGTCGCGACAACGAAAGGGCGGACTACGACGAGAAGAAACAAGCTTTGGAGACTGAGCTCGACCATATTCGCAGGGAGGCCGACGAGGAAGTTCAGCGAGAGAAGGAGCGGTCTGAGGCCGCCGAACGCGTCCTTCAGGAGCGTGAAGCTGCACAGTCTGAGCGGAAGATGGCTTTGCAGAATGTCTTCTCTTCACTCGCAAAAGACGAAAGCCTGCCAGAGAATAGCGTCCTACTAGCCAGCGAGCTCGAGAAGCTTGCGCAGAGATCCAAGGACTATGCCCGCGAGCTTGCCGAGGCTGTCGAAAAGGCCAAATCGGAAAACGAGGCTCTCACCTCTGTCGCCGCAAAACAAAGGAATGAGCTCGAATCACGGGTCAAGACGTACGAAGCTGAGATTTCCAAGAAGAGCGATGAAATTGCAGCCGAGAGTGCCAAGGTCAAATCTCTTGTGGAAGAGCTGAAGGACGAGCGCAGCCACCTGGAGGATCTCCGCGCGAAATTCGCTGAAGGCGAGACGGGTGCCGGGGCTCTGCGTCAGCGTGTCGCGGAAGAGGAAGAGAAGGTTGAACGTCTATCCACCGAGCTTGCAGGGTCACAGGCGCAAGTCTCGAATCTTGAGAAGCATTTGGCCGATCTACAAGAGAGGTACACAGCGTTGCAAGCCAACTCTACCAACGGCGTGTCCAGATCAGAGCAGCAGGCCAAGCGTGCCAGGGACCTTTCCGAGAGGCTCCTTGCCAACAACGACCGATTGCACAGACTTCTGGAGACGCTTGGATTCGCCGTTACTCAGCAGGACAACCAGATGGTCATCCAGAGAGCCTCCAGGGTTGCAGGACAAAGTGCCATGCTTCCTGGAGACAGCGTAGCTGTGATGCACCGCAGCGTGTCGTCTCCGCCGCCATCCAAGAAGCCGCTCGAGAACTCTCAAATTCTTGAGGCACTCAAGTGGACGGAGCAAAAGAACCCTAGTGCTGAGGAGGCCAAGTTCACGGAATTCGTGACCAACATCAGCCGCTTTGACATTGAGACATTCAGCGAGGCTATCACGAAGCGCATGAGGGACATGGAACACACGGCGCGGAAGTGGCAGCGTGAAGCTCGCACTTACCGCGACAAGTCACACAGGTACCAGAGCGAGGCCCACGAGAAGATCGCCATCCGCGGATTCAAGGAGGGTGATCTCGCGCTGTTCCTCCCCACCCGTAACCAAGCCACGCGTCCCTGGGCGGCCTTCAATGTTGGCGCTCCACACTTCTTCCTCCGCGAACAAGAATCGCACCGTTTGCACAGCAAGGAGTGGTTGGTGGCGCGCATCACGAAGGTCGAGGAACGTGTAGTCGACTTGTCAAAGTCCATGGATGGCACCCGCGGTAGTGACCGACGCTCCATCACCAGCGAGCGCAGCGGCATCTCGTACGAAGACGACAACCCCTTTGAGCTGTCAGACGGCCTGCGCTGGCACCTGGTGGAAGCGGCGGAAGAGAAGGTTGGCGCGCCGCTGACGCCCGGCCTGGGCAAGAGCACCGTCGACAGCACCAAAGTCGACGCCAATGGCAGCATCCGCATGAAGAAGAGCCTCATCGGCAACAACGACGCCACCAAGACGCTCAACAAGAGCCTGGACAGCCGCCGTAGCAGCGCCGGCTCCAAACGCAGCATCACCGCCAACAGCACCAGCAAGGCCGCCGGCTCGTCCCCGACGGTTGCAGAGCCGCTGACCAGCGGCGAAGTGCCCCCCGAAAACAGCGGTCTGTCGAGTTTGCGTCGTGGCGGTGGCGGCGCTGGAGATGGCGGCGGCGCTGCGGGCGAAGAGGTCAGAGCACCCGTCCAATGAAGGGGAAGGAGGGCCGGGAAAAGAGAGGCCTGGTAACCCACCACTACCACCTCTCTTTTCTACCCATCCAGTTCTCTCTCGTGATTTTTTCTTTGCTCGTCAGACTTCAATCCTGCTGACACTCGTTTTCGTCTTGCGATGCGAACAGGCTCTCGGAAGGGCGACGATTGTTGCTTCGCCCCTCTCAAACACTGCGAGCAACGACGGCAACACGTCGAGGTCGTCGACTGCTTCTCCGAGCAAAGCGGCGTTTGCGCTTGCCGCCGCTGCTGCTGCTTCTGGATCCTCGTCGTCGGCGAGGGTCGCTGGTGGCGATGGTGGTGTTTCTTCTCCTCTCGCGACGAGTGGTAGTGGTGCGTCGATGACGATGGCTACTGCCAAGCCGCCGCAACAGCGGCCGCAACCGCGGAAGCTGGGGTTCTTTGATTCGTTGTGGCAGCTGGATATTAGTTATGAGAGGGGGAGGGCGAAGGAGTGAAGGGGGAGGGAGGAGAGAGACTTCTTTTTTCTTGTTTGTCGTCGTTTGTGCTTTGTGTGGTTGTTTGCACTTCTTTCACGATACCAATGCGTTTTTTACCACTACGATTGATAAACTGGATTGATTGGTGGAGTGGGTCCGTGGGTCCCGTTTGGAGAGGTGGGCTTGGATGGGTTGATGCGTGGGTGATGAGTAGACATTAGGGAAGAGAATCGTATAACAAATTTCAACTACCCCTTTCTCAATTTCAACTACGCCTTTTGTCAAATGTTAACTAACCCTCTGCAGCCACCTGTCAGAGTTTAAGCATATCACCTATACCTGGATAAATCATAAAGAGTCCTCCATGCCAAAACATGGGGAAACTCGTTAAATACCTTAAGGTCTTATGATTCTGCTAGCAGGCGCTAGTGACCCGATTCACCACCTCCTGGCGCGGAGCAACGATAGCCCGGGGTATCTTACATGCCTGCTGGCGCTCTTAGCTAGTCCACCAACACTCGTTCTCATTATCCTTTATATAAGGTAACCTACTATATTACAATACACTCTAATATGGGACCAAGCCGGATGCTTTTTAGAAGGCCTAGGAGCCCTTAGGCGTCGCGGATGCCACTGCATGGTATAACAAAGTCTGGACAGAGGTGTATTAAGAGGTAGTTAAAATCCAAGCAAACGGTAGCAGTGAATAAGATATGAAACATTGAACTGGGGGGAAAAAGGGGGGAAACATCATCAATGCTGTCCGCGACCTCAGGTTGGTAAAGTGTCTGGACGACTTCTCCGTGTCCAATATCGGTTGAAGTCAACCATGCCGAAACGACGCAGTACCCTACCTTCATCCTTCTCCTTCGGCGCCGCGCCCTATGTGTTCTGTTAACAAATCAAAGGCAATAGTTCAGTGTTGAGAGAGAGCCACATACGAGTAGATACTTGAAAGAGAGCCATCCAAGTAATGTGAGGATTAGACAACCTCCAGCAAACAAGACGAACCAGCGCCAGTCGGGGTTGTCTGCGAGCAAGTCCACGTTCATGCCGAATAAACTCTGTCTCCATCAGCTGCTTAGTTCAAGATGCGTATATACAGTTGTAGGTCTCTTACCGAGGCGAACATCATAGGCAAGAAAACAAACTGAGCGTGTCAGCGTGACTGGGTGCCTAAAGCTTGAGCACAAGCTTACCGTTATCCAAGTCAAGCGCTTCATGCTTTCTGCGATGCTCGTGGATTTGTGAGCCTCAATAATGGAGACCCAGGCGAATTCCTATTCGAGATTAGTCCAGGCCGCCGGATGGAAATAGGTATGATCGAGCTTACAAACTGCAGGAGGTCTCTGACGGTCTGGTCTAACACATCGAGGCGGCCATTGATTCGATTTGAAAAACCATCGACCGCTTCATGCATATCGTTCAGACCCTTCACGTCGCTGTAGCGACGACAATGCTCAACTGCAAATTCTTTGAGAGAGCTCACTTGGCCTCGCACAACTGCGCGAAGCCTGTTCCAGTTTTGTGCATCTTCGGCAAGGTGGATTATCAGCTCTGAACTGCGGCCCTTCTCGCGCAGCTGATGCAGACGCTAAGTATGGATCCAGAGCAGGTTAGTTATTTCGAAGTCCTAACCATAAGTGGCAAAAGGCTTGCGTCAACTTACGCGTTCAGACAAATGCACATCAGCTCGATCGCATAGTATTCGCCATTTTGAACAGACGTTGGACATGAACTGGACGAAGGACTCGACGTTGTCGTCGGGAATCCACCCGTTTGGCAACATGTTGAAGTGATCTATCGATGCCCATCGTCGTCCGTCTTGTCTGTTCGCACATGGTGACATGGTCCATGTTATTTGGTTCGTGTTCCAGTTTGATGTGCTAAAGTAGTCTCCGTCGTGTTGGTGCGGTTCCAGAGGAACCAAGGCAGCCACAGAAAACAAAACAGTTGGATTCACATCCACTTCCCGGAATATGACCAGCGATGAGTCGTTGCACAGGAGTTTGTCCTCGTTCGGTACCCGAGATCGTTTCCAGAGCAAAGGATCCGTGAATATGCTTTTAGGCTTAGCAATAGACATCGTAAGTGGAACATCTCGGTAAACGTACAAGACTTGCCTGTCTTCGATGTTCCCGTTGGAAGCTTGCGATAATTCGCGTTCAAGTTCTCCTTCGGAGAGGAAGCGTAGGGACTTCTTTCTCACACTGGATTCTGAGAGATTGATAACGTCTGGTGCTCGTTTTCCATATGCGTTTAGCCACTGCTCCACCATGATACGATTCGTCTTTGCAGAACTCTGCAGTAGGCGCTCGATGATTTGTTGGTTCTGTACCTGGACCGCCAAGCCTGTCGGGGTCATGTTATCGTTGTCCAGGGAGTTGATGCCTGCTCCGTGTTGGATGAGATCTTCCGCAATCTCTGAAAGGCCAGATAGTGCTGCAATATGCAATGGGGTTCGACCGAGAGCGTCTTTGGTGTTGATGTCGTAGTTGGCTATGAGCAACATTTGAACCGGTTCGCGTTTCCCCTCTTGCACGAGCAGAGGCAGAGTGATGCTGTCTGCACCTGTTAACAGCTCCACTATCGACATTCTGCCGTTTTGTGCTGCCCGCGAGACTGGCGTTCGACCCTCTCCATCTTTGAGGTCTGCAAGTGATGCATCTTCGGTGAAGAGATCTTCCACTAGCTCTTCGTATCCATGCTCAACGGCATACGACAATTTTGCATGGCGGGGGAGATTCAACGCGAATAACAGTCTCACTGCCCTTAGTCGGCATCCATCCTCCAGAGCCCATGAGGTTGGTGTTTTGCCAGATTTGTCTTTGACGTCTGGTCGAGCTTTTCCTTCGTTGAGCAGCATGCCTACCGAGTCCCTCTTCCAGAAACTGGCGCCCGAATCTATCGTGTCTGCAATCTTTTGTGAGACATTCCTGTATGTCTCCTCAAGGCTAACGTCATTCGATGAAGCCCAGGACAGCGGTGTTCGGCCGTCATTGTCCTCAGAGTCTGCCTCGACATCGTCTCTTAAGAGAAGTTTCCTAACGAGAAAGCGGTTGTCTTGTTCTGCAGCCCAGAATAGAGGCGTTCGACCATTTTCATCTCGAGAGTCCGGATCCACGTCGTAGTTTCCAAGAAAATTCGCCGCCACGTTGGCAGCACCCTCCTTTGCTGCAAGAGATAGTGGTGTACGACCGTGGTTGTCCTTGCAATTCACATCAACGCCTGCTCTTGCAAGAAGATTGGCCACTGTGTTCTCATTGTCTCTGCCCATGGCCGCCCAAGATAGCGCTGTCTTGCCAGCATCGTCTTGGAGATTCGGATTGACGCCGTTCTTTGCGAGGAGCAGTTTTACCACACCCGCTTTCCCTGTGCCTGCAGCCCATGATAGCGGTGTGCGGCCGTTTTCATCCTGAGAATCTGGTCTAACTTCGTCTCTGGCGAGTAAAAGCTCAACAATATTCTCATTTCCATTTCCTGCAGCCCAGGATAGCGGTGTGCGGCTGGCTTTATCCTGAGAATCCAGTCTAACATCGTCCCTGACAATCAAAAGCTTAACGACCTCCTCAAATCCACTCCCTGCAGCGAATGATAGTGAGTTGCGGCCGTTGGTATCCTCCAAGTCTGGCTTAGCATTATCCTTAGCAAGCAGGTGCTGGACGAGCCCTCCAAATCCTTTGAGTATGGCGATTGCCAAAGGTGTGCGGTCCCAGTTGTCAGCGCAGGTAGCGTCGACCCTGCTATCCTGAAGGAGTCGTTTGGTTACCTCTAAATTTCCCCTGTCCACCGCATGGAATAATGGGGCCTGGCCTTTTTCATCCTTGGCGTTTGGGTTGACGCGTGGCGCCTCAAGAAGTAACCCTGCTACTTTTGCATTTGCGGCTATTGCAAGTGGCGTTTCATGTTCGGAGCTCTTAGAGTCTGGGTCAACGCGATAGTCTCGTAATAACAACTGCACTGTATCGGAAAGACCCCCTTCCGCAGCCCAGTGGAGTGGTGTATAGCCATTGGGGGCGCTTTTGCCGGGATCAGCGTGGCCCTCCTCCAGCAACAGTCTCGTGACAACCTCGTGGCCTTTCATAGCAGCCAATAATAGAGGCGTTCGACCAAGCTTGTCCTCACAGTCAGGCTTGATATCATCCCTCCCAAGGAGGTGTCTGACGACTTCATCTTCCCCGGCTTCTGCTGCCCACGAAATAGGAGTCCGACCATCGGCATCGAGGTAGTTGACGTTGCTGCCGCTGTTGAGTAGGATCTCGACGGCTGTTACGTTGCCACTCTTTACGGCTGATTTAAGATCCATTGTTGACGGTCGGTCGGTTTGCGAGGCGGTTAACCGAGCGACAGAGGGTCCCAAAAGCGAGTTCGACCGGTATGCTTGACGCAACATTAGACTTGATACTGCTGATAGAAACATCTACCTGGGATCTCGAGCACCGGTGCGAAACTCACATGTCGCTGGATGGAGTATGCCCACATGTCACCTAGCAAAGAGGCACAGGCTCATGAGCTCATCTAGAGTATAACAACTCAGGCTCAGGTTCGTGAGAAGTAGGCAGCAGCGATCGGTGAAGAAAGCTCCCGAAGTGCACACGTCAGCCTTGCATGCCAAGAGACGCCCCATGTTCGTTCGGCCAGAAAGAGTGGCGACGGAAGGGGGGGCAAGGCTGCTGCAACGTCAACTTGATACTTTGATTTCGGGGCACTTGATTGGTTGTGGGTTGAACTCACAGATTCCACCACTCAAGCAGTTATTCCCGTGTCCAAAACATGCCCGGTTGGTTTCGATGCCCGTAGCTGGTTCCCAGACAGAATGGTGTGCGAATATTGTGCTTTACCAACCACAGCAGGCCCCTCCGCGCCCACGCCCACGTGTATGCCATTCTTCTTTTTCCGACGACGCCGGACGTCGAAAAGATGGCATTTCGGTCAAAGCCGGGGCGCTGTGCTTGTTTTCATACTAGCAACATCTTGTAAGAAATCGTCTCATATATCCAGCGTCCTCATTCATAAACTATCGATCAGTTTCCATTTTCCGTTGCCGTCCTTATTCTCTACACTTTCTTTTCCACGTCTTGTAATTTGTTTCAGTTAGTCTGATCCTCCTTCGAATCGCTCATAGTTTTTCTCTGCTAGCTTACACCGCACTCCCCATAACACTTTCCCCTTTCATACCTACTGCAGTTAAACCCCGCAGTCCCCCGAACTTCAGCCAGCCAAACCGTGAACCACCGCCTCTACCCAATATCCCACAGCCTCCATCCTACATCCTTCAACCCAGCCCTACTTCGCCCTATTCATCGGCCCCCAATTGGCCCTCGGATTCATCGGATACCTCACCAGCTTCTTATCATCCTTGTCTTTCCCCACCTTCTCATCAAACACAACCTCCAGCTTACCGAGCTTATCCGCGCCATCTCCCACCGCCCACTGCTTCTCCACCACCGTCACCACCTCCGCCTCTCCATTATCCTCCTCTGCCTCTCCCTTCTCACCCTCCTTCTCCTTTTCCTTCTCCTCTTCCACAACAACCCTCCTCTTCGCCCACACACCCTTCCCCGCCGTATTCACGCGGTACTTTTCCTCCTTGACCGGACTCCGCTGCCTCACCCACTCCCGCATCACCTCCCACACCACCTCCCACGGCGCGTCCGTCTTGATCATGGCGGGCTTGCAGTGCGAGCGCGTGGCGCGGTAGCCCAAGCGGCGCAGGGCGCCCTTGAAGGCGGCGTCGGAGGGGGCTTGGCAGTGCAGGATCTTGGCAAGGTGGGAGACGTTGAGGAAGAAGGGGTGGTGGTCGATGAGGGCGGGGTCGAGTTTGGGGATGGTGGGGGGTTCGTTAGCGGTGGTGGTGGATGAGGTCGAGGTGGGGTCGTAAGGGGAGGAGGAGTCGAAGAGGAGTTCGTCGTGGGCGGTGCGGAGGAGGCCTTCGATGCGCTCCGTGGTGTGGTACGTGTCTTTGTCGAGGGTGGGGAGGTAGCTGAGGACCTTTTCGATGAAGGCGGGGTTGTGGATGGGTCCGCCCCACATGGGTCCGGCGAGCTGCGGGGGTCTTTCTTCAATATCATTGTGGATCTTTCTGGATGATTGGGGAGAGGGGCAACTTACGTGGGTCTTGAAGCCGCAATGCGGGCAGTGAGGCGGCGCTGTGGGGGCTTGGGCGAAGCTGTGCTTCCAGAATTGAGTGCCGTTCTTGCCCGGCGTAAGCGTATTCTTGGCCAGGAACTGCGTTGTCCATGCTCCGCATCCGGAGTCGCAGTTGTAGACCAGCATTTGCTTGCCAGCGAGGAACTTGACCTCGGCAGGGCTCTTGCGGACCCGGACGAAGACGCGCGCGTAAAAGTCAATGGACAAACTGAGGAGTGGCTCAATAGCGATGCCGTACTTGGCTGCAGTTGTGGCGATGGAGTGCAGAATCAAGCGCAAGCCGCCCTCGTGAGAATGGAGACCCTTCAAGGGCAGTCCACCGTACTGGCTGTACGTCTTCTCCAGGTAGCCGGTGGAAGCGAAGACGCCAGCATCAGTGCAAGTGACACACAAAAGGCCACCGTCGGTGACAGCTTGTATTGCGCCGTCTAGGAAAGGTACTGCGGTTCCGTACGGGTCCAAGTCAATAACGTCGTACCTCTGTCCGGGACCACCGATGCCCTCTTGGCCCACGAACTGGTACATGTGGGCGACAGCATTGCCAACGACTGGCGTGATCTTGTCCTCCAGCTTGTTGTGTTTGATGTTGAGCTTCATGGTCTCTACGGCCTTGGGGGAAAGGTCGTTGGCGGTGACAGAGGTTACGAAGGGAATCTCGTGGCTGTAGCGGAGAGCGCGAAGACCGGTGGCGGAAAGAGCGTCGAGAATGCGGAACTTGGGGCCCTTGGAGGAATCATTTGGCTGTGGGTCCAACTGGTCTGCCAGAACGCGCAAGTCTTGGCTCAACTTGGAGTCGTCGAATGTAGTACTGTCGTCCTCGGCCTCAGCTGGTGCGTCGGCCTTGACCTCGGCCTTCTCTGCTGCGCCTGTCTCAGCTCCGTGATCGACCCGCGGTCTCTTGCTATCATTACCCTCAGCCTGCTCAGAGCGAGCCTTCCTCTTCCTCTCGCGGCGCTTCTTGTCCCTCAATTGTTCCTGGTGGTACTTCCGCGTCTTTGTGAGCAGCGCATCCTCTCCGTATGCGCGGATAGCCAGCACGCTAAGATCGCGATTGACATTTTGAATTGGGTTGTAGAAGACGGACTGCTTCTGCTCATCTTCGTCACTCTTGACCTTTTTCTTGGGATCGGTCGAGGTGGCAGTGTCGGGCGGGATGAGGATGTAAGCCTTGCCCTCCTTCACGGTGGTGAATTCTTGGTCATCGTGAAGGACGCGCTGGTCGGCGCGGGGAGGGTCCGAGAGCGAGGCGGGAGTGGTAACGGTCATGGCGGGGTTTGCGGAGTCGAAGAATATGGCGGATCGACTATTGGCGATGCGCCATACTCCGAAGGCGGAGGATGCAGAGGGAGAGGCGGCGCGGAAGAAGCGCTGAAGAGGGCGGAGGAGAGCCAGGCTGAAGGAGGCTCAAGAGTGAGTTCCACGCGACAAGTGACGCAGCTCGCGCTCTTCCCGTCTTCGCTCTTCAAAAAATTTGGCCCGCCGGACTATCTTCGGGATCTGCGACGCTAGTCGTTGCTTGGCTTGCGAGCTTATTTCGGGCACCGGCAGGAGCGGACCAGGACCCTTTTCTCACGTTTCACGCGCACCTCGACTCGCGCTGCTCTCTTGCGTCAACCACTCGTGTTCTGCCATCGCCAGAGCATCATCCATTGACCATTGCCGGCTCTCCTCTGTCACCAGCCTTGCAGAGCCTGTCTTATCGCCTCTGGCGCCTGTTGAATATCGAAAACTCGTTTCGGTTGTATTTTTAGACCCACTCTCCGTGTCTCCCTTGTCAAGGAAGGATTCGACCGCCTGGTCTAGCTCAATAGGCGTCGTTGCCGCCTAGACTAACCGCTTCAGCTCATCCTTCAACATCCATTTAAATCCACCGCTTTGCTACTTCCTTCTCCCCTGATCACTTCTCATTATTAGCCCTCTGCTTCTTCCACTCTCCCTGCAAGACCATCTGCCAGAAAAAAATAAATCAAGATGGGCAAACCAACTCCCGCTCCCGCCTATCGCGATGAGCCAGACGACGCCGTATCTATGCACACTACCCACGGCGACTATGACTACGACGACGTACCCCATATCACCGACCAGCCGCCCACTTACACCGACAGTGTGAGCGCCGATGGTTCTGCAGCTGCTCCAGCGAACATGGGCAATGCTCTTCCAGACGTCTCAGACGACTACGCCGTCATTGAGCGCAGTGGCCGCTACTATGCCTTTGGCAAGCCCATCAACCGCTGTGCAGTCACCATTCGCATGGATGAACGCCTCACTGATCCGGAGAGCCTATACATGTACATCAACAACTGCCTTCGCGTGCTGCCGCCACGCCCCGTGATCCAAATTCACGGCTACCACATGCAGACTGTCCGCAAGGGCGACAAGAAGGAGCGGAAGCAGGTCGTCGACTTCGACATTATGCTCAGCCTGCAGCACTTCCTCGGCAAACCGCTCGACACCACCTGGTGGGAGCCGCGCACCGTCGAGAACGGCGAGCCCGCCTTCCGCGGCAGCTTCCGCAAGACGCGCGTCAAGGGCTACCAGCGCGAGCTCGAGGTCGGCGAGACGAAACCTGAACTGTACGACTGGTGCAAGGAGTACTGCGCCTCGCCCTCCAAGCTCAAAATGTTCGTCGAAATCTCCCTCCCACTGAGTAAACTCTAACTAACATTATCCCCTCGCAGCTTCCGCGTCTCCCGCACCATCTCCGGCCTCGACGAAGCCCTCATCCGCCAACGCATCGAAGCCCTGATCCGCGCGACCAACTACCGCGGTCACATCCTCATCTCCTTCCCGCTCGAGCAGCGCGCCGTCGACATTTACTCGCCCCACGCCGTCAATCGCTGGCGCACCACGACATGGATCCGCTGGCTCTTCTACCTCTCCTTCCTCTGGATCTTCACCTGGCCTCTGCTCCACTTCCTCACCCGCCGCTGGTCCGTCTACACCGTCAACTGGGCCTTCTCGCTCCCTGGTCCCGATGGCCGCAAGCGCTACGCCACCCTCTCCGAGGAGCAGTGGTTCGCCAAGCACTCCCACCTGATCAAGCGGCTCGTGCTGAACGGGCATCAGGGCGATGCGTCGCAGCTGGATTTGGAGGACGAGCTCGAGGATGGCAGGAACGCGCGGTTTGAGTCGGGGAATGCGCATGTTAACCAAGCGGTTGGGTTTGTGCAGGCGGGCATGGCGGGCTGGAATGCGATTCAGCGGGGCATGGGCGGTGATCCGGATGGATGGGGAAGGGATTGCTAGAGGAGGTAGGAGTATGGCTGGGAGGGGTCTCAATGGTGGCAAGTGGAAGATATTTTGTGACGTTTTGAAAGACTTACGTTGATATATATATTGGCATGGAGCGTTGAAGCATTTGCCTAGACGTAAATGCGCACTATCAAGTCAAGTCTATTACATCCCCATAGATTTGGTACAACCTCATCTCACATTACCAGCATAGGTGTGTAAATGTTCTGAATGTCTGAGATACCTCCGGCGATACGACCCAAACAGCAAATCTCCAAGAGTGCAACATGGAATAACAGCAGCCTCACTGGCTTTCAATCCAAACACTACCTCTTCTCATCATTCACAACACAGTCAGCGGCAAAACAGCAGCCGCAGGGATCTGTCGCTGCATAGGAGGGCAAAAATATAATGCTTCCACTGAGATTTGAACTCAGGACCTCGGCATTACTAGTGCCGCGCTCTACCAACTGAGCCATAGAAGCGCTAAATTAGCGAAAAAGCTTAGAACCCAAGCTTGTTGCCATGGAATTGGTATGTTGGATGTGTGATTTATCTACCGTGATATTGCCGACATACAAGGGAAGGTGAGTTGGGTGCATCGTGGAGTCTCAGAAGGGGGAAAGTTTGAGCAAGATTAAGAAGGAAGAGGAGCCTCTAAACCTAAAGCTAGATACAGCAAAATATTTTTACATCATTTAGTTTGGTACTAATCAACAAGGACCGAAATGAGCCGCGACATGAGTCTTCAGGTGGACACAATGGTTCACGAGCAGTATCTTGCAAATTCCTAGTGGGTTTTTATGTTATACCATACGGGCCTCCATGATAAAATTTACCCCGTTGTTTGTAGGGGATCATCTTTCACTACAATGCTGAGATTAGGTATTGGCTGTTCAGTAGGTATGTATGTACAAGCGATGATTATCAAGAGGTGCTCCTTGGCCAGCATCACATCCTGTTCAAGATGAAATCTCTGAAATCAAAACCGAGACAACACCATCACGGTAGCCTTACTTGTATGTTAGCATTCGACATGAAACTAACCTGTTTCGGGAATCCGGCGTCTTCGGTTCTTCCGACTGCCGTTGCCAAGCCAAGCACATGGGCCTACCAACTCCAAAGCTTCCCGCAAGCTCGCCGTCGCAGCTCCACCACACCACCTCCACCTTTCACCTTTCCAAACCCACACACCCGGGCATTACCTTCAATCGCACGCGCAATGCCGTCGCGCTCCCCCTCCGGGTCTCGCGGCCGATCGCGCACGCGTTCCGCCTCGCCAGTCCAGTCAGGCTCGCCGCGTCGCTCCGTCACGCCGCGTTCAGCGTCGCGCTCCCGCTCACGCACCCCCAGCCGCACCCCGACCCCGCGCAGCGACCGCCCTAGCCGCCGCAATGGCCGTGGCCGCAGCTACAGCCGCAGTCCTTCAAGGAGCGCGTCGCCCGAGCGCGGTTCTAGACGCCACAACAGACGCAGCTACAGTCGCAGCGTAAGCCGTGACAGCCGCGACAGCCGCGACAGGTCGCCGCCCCGGAGCTCCAAGGTGAGAAGCACAGCGTCCCGACTTGGCAAGACTGAATTGCCGCTGACCCGCTCCCAGATCGTTGTCGAGAAGCTCACCAAAAACGTCAACGAGGACCACCTGCGCGAGATCTTCGGCACCTATGGCCGGATACAAGACCTCGACATGCCCATCAACCGCCAGTGTGAGTTTCCCCCCTCCAATCCCCATCCCAGTTGCCCGGCCCCCGCTGACCCCGCATTCGCGCGCGCCCGACAGTCATGACCAACCGCGGCACGGCCTACATCATGTACGCAGACGCCACGGCCGCCGAGGCCGCAATCGCCCACATGCACGAAGCCCAGCTGGACGGCGCCCACCTCACCGTCTCCATCGTCCTGCCGCGCCGCCGCTTCTCGCCCGGCCGCTCTCCGCCGCCCGCCCGCCGGGCCCCCCACCCACCGTCCACCTACAACGACCATCGCTACGACGGCCCGCCTCCTCGCGCGGCCGCGCACCCCGGAGGCGGCGGCGGCGGCAATTACGGTCGCGGCGGTCCCCCGCCCGGTGGCCCGTACGCTGGTGGTCCGTCTGGCGCTGGTGGCCGCTTCCGGTCTCCACCCATGAATCGACGCGGATATGGCGGGGGTGGGCGCGGTGGTGGAGGAGGGGGTGGTGGTGGGAGGGGCGATTACTCGTACCGGCCGCGCTCGTACTCGCGGTCGAGGTCGCCGAGGAGGAGCAGGAGTCGGTCGTACTCGTCGCGTTCGGTGTCTAGATCGCCGCCGCCGCCGAGGAGAAGGGGTGGTGGGGGCGGTGGCGGTGCTAGTGGTGGTGGGGGCTCGTACAGGGCTAGCCCGCCGGCACCGAGAGGGGGTAGAGGAGGGAGCGGTGGTGGTGGTGGTGGTGGTGGTAGTAGCGGTGGTGGGAGGAGGCGGAGGAGCCCGAGCTATAGCAGCTACAGCAGCTACAGCGAAAGGAGTCGGAGTAGGAGCAGGGGACGCGGAAGGCGTTGATGAGATGGGAGGGTCTCTGGTGAAAGATTGGAAAGGTCATGTTTAGGATTGAAAAACTGGGGGAAGAGTGTGGCATCACAAACACCTTTTCTCTTCGAACATGAATGGGAGGACTGGGTGGACAAGAGCGGAGGATAGGGCGTGCACGTACGACGGGAAGGCAGCAAGATGGTGAACGTCAACGTGCGCCGAAAAGCACAGACAGCACATTAGGTCTTCCAACTGCGAGATTGGTGGACAACACAAGATCGATTCGGTTGGTGCAGGGCTTGGAGCGAGCGGCCTAACCAGCTTTTTCGTCGTACGTGAGTTTCAACTGTAACTCAAGCGTTGGCATCGTTTCAGGTCGAGAGGGAGGGAAAATCATCTTCAGTCTTCGGAAATGGCTGTGGTGGTCGACTTGGAAGACAGGGAGGAAAAATAAAACAATGAATGAAAGTCACGTATGTACAACAAGGGCACTGAAAAGAAACCCAAGGAATGGTCTCTTACCTCCCTTTCCGTGGGGTATTTGAAGGTAGCTACCTCACGGTTACCTGATGAGTCTCGTCTTCTCTCCGTGTATTTTTGTTGGAAAGACCTTTCGACACCCGGTAAACTGTATTCCTCTGCGAAGGGGCGCTTCCGAAAGCATTTTCAGCACTTCCCACTCCCACTCTTTTTACATCATCCCCCTGCAGACCTCTCACTCACCCTCCTGCTCGCTCTCCCCACAACTGTCTGCAGTCGCCACTGTTGGGTTGTATCGGCCATCCCCAATATCTTAGAGTCTTGCTAGAAGGCGGCCTGCCGCCGCCAAAAACACGGACCCGAACTGGTGGCACCGCCGCTAAAAGCCTGCCCCTTCCCCTCTTCCCCCCAAACAAGGACCCCCTGCGTGTACATACAACGCCCCTCCACTCCCCGCCCCCGCACGCGCTTATGCGCAGCTACTGCGGCCGCCTGTCCAAGACGTTTGAAGGTGCACTTTTTCCGTCTGCCACTGCAGATGCACCAAACGGGTTTAGCCTTTTTGCTTTACAGGGTTTCACACAGTTGATGCACGAACAGACAGCCAAGCAGGCCGATGCATGTCGTCGTCGAACCTTGTTTGCATTGTTTTTCTTTACGGCCGGTGAGGAGTGAGACGGGGGAGGAGATCAACAACTTCCAACGTCTTTGTCCTTACGGCCGTGGATTTGAAGGAAGAAAAGGTGAAGTTTGAACGTCTGGATTCTTACGGCCGTCCTTTGGGGGGAACGGGGAAGCGGTTGCAGTAGTGATTGCGTATGGCAGTGGAAGCGATTCGTTCCAACGTACGTTGGAAAGATCCTTTGGGCCGGTGGGCGTGCACGATACGATATTATACCCCCCTCTTGCATCCGATGGCTAGCGCGAAGATTATGGTTATTAAAAACAAGGGTATACTCAAGGTGTGATAGGTCAGGACGGGATCTTGGAACAAAAAAACAACTTCACGCTAGCGGTCGGATGAAAGAGGGGGGGTGTATACGGCGGGTTCGGATTCGGGTAAGCAGCAAGGCGTGCCACGAAGATGTTTAGCTTAGCTGCAGCACACGACTCGTGGGAGAGCGATATATCATCTTCGAACGTCTGCATGCATACGGCCGTCGTTGAAAAGGTGGATCGACATCAAGCTCGAACGTCTGTAAGCATACGGCCGTCGTCGAAAAGATGGATCGACATTCAACCTCGAACGTCTGTTGCGTACGGCCGTCGTTGAAAAAAGACGGATCGACATCAACCTTGAACGTCTGCCTGCCTTACGGCCGTCCGCCATTTGCGGAAGACAGGAAAAGGGCGGTCGCGGTACCAGTGCCATGGCACGCGAAGGCTTTGATCGTCCAAATCGAACGTCGTGCTGGCCTACGGCCGGGAAAAATTGTAGTGAGTTGAGTGAGTTGCATGACGCTTCCCCACTACGGCCGTGTGTTATGGTGGGGGTGGCCCCCCGCATGTGACGGGATAGCGCCACAGCTTTGATCATTGTTGCATTAGCGTACGGCCGGAAAGGGTGGTGATTCAGGTAAGTCAGTAAGCCACGACTCACGCAGGGAAGTGAGAATGGAAAGTCAGGATCAACAACTTCGAACGTCTGGATTGTGTACGGCCGTTGAAAAGACTGGAAGGAAGCGTTGCTGTGAGTCGATGTGTGAGGCGGTGGATGCAAGTACGGCCGAAAACATGGACGCTTGGCGCTTATGCTTGGCCTTCTTGTCTATTGCGGGGACCGCACATTTTCCTTTTTTTTTCTTGGGTGTGGACGAATAACTACTTGGGTGGGCTTGTTGTTATGCCAGGTTATGCAGGACTATTTAGCGCTGGCGGTTGCTCGTGGGTGCAGATTGAGACCAGTTCCACTTGCTCTTTGTCCTGTCAATATAATCGGAACCCACAATTAAAAAGGAAAAAGAGAGAGGGTTAATTGATCTCATTAACTTGCTAATATAAATGTGAAGTATAGTGTTATGGGAATGTAAGGTGAGGTGATTGTATGCTAATATCCTGGCTTTTTTTCTCTTAAAATAAATAAATCGAACCTACTAGGAAGCAAGCACTGGGCAAGAAAAGAAGACAATATCCAATATTGAAACTACTAGGAATTGCTACTGGAAATTGTGTTGGCCTAAATACAAAGAAGGAAAAAGTAGGATTGTGCCCTAAACACTTCACTTTGTCTCTCCATACGCTTGGGCTGCGCTTCTGTACCAAGTTTGCCATGATGAGATCCTAGTCATACCTAGAGCCCATCCGTGCCAAGCACTAAGGGAAGTAGTTTCCTATCACTTCCGCCTGACTGACCACCGTGTAACAACGGCACGAGACCGCTCACGATCTACAAAAACTCCTGACAAGGGCATGCCCACATCTCGAAGGCGGCTAGAGCCTTGCTTCGCTAGTGAAACCGGCCCTGGGAGTCAATCATCAATAAGATGATTATGCCGAACAGAGTGACGATTTACGGTAACCAACGAGCTGTCAAGCGCAATCCCAGATGTGTTGGACGTGTACCCTTGACATCGCGCAACGACCCACATTTTCCTTCGATGTCCTTGTTTCATTCTGCGCCTCTGTAGAGCCTTCTCCAACAAAATTTCCGCAGATGATAATCTGCAAACCAGGTCTTCCGCATCTTCCCACTCTCTTCTCCACCATACGGCAGTCGTCCACGCCGATTCCCTGTATCCGTTGACCTAGCCACTTCTCCGATCTTCCCAGCTTCTTCAGCTCTTACTCTAGCTCGTAAACTATACTCGCTCGGAGCAGCGGTTGGACCAGGCGTACTACTGCCATTGAGCGCGTTACAGCCATCGTACAGTTCGTCATCAACATCGACGATGACGCGGTATGGCAGTCTTGGTTTGAATGTGTCACCGGGATGCTCGTCGGGGGGAAGAACTGCGCTTACTTGTTGATTTACACGATAGACAATATGTTGGTTCTAATATTATGGTGGTGTAGCAGATAACGGCTCTCTCTCAGCGTACGGCTTAAGGCGCGAGAGCTGGCTAGTAGCATCTAAGTTGAGGCGCCAGAGTTTGGTCTTGGGGTGAGAGTTCGACGGCGTGCGGTAGCACCGTGCAACCAGTCTTGGTGGAATATGGACTCTTCGGCGAAGTCAGTGCATTTGGAGATGGCGATGGAACAGTCGTTGGGGGAGAGGCGGTCGAAGGCGAACTTGGCGAAGATGAAAGAAGCGATGCTGGTATGCAGGCCTTTTAGAAGTCAATCTCGGTACGGTTGCGGAGGCGATCGAGGAAGGCATACTCGGCGGCGGGGCGGAGGAGTTGGGAGGTGTTGCGGCACTTGAATCATACAGAAGGGAGATATTTGCTGTCTGTAATCATGGACACAACGTGCGTCCAGAGTTCCAGGGGTACTTCTCTGCACTTTGAGGTTCCAACTGCGGGAGGATAGAGGCATGTCAGCGTGATAGTTGTCATATGATAGTAAGATAAAGAGATTGTTGATGAGGATGGGGAGAGACAGACTTGTAAGAAAGCTGGCAGCATATAACCGCTCGCTCCCCTACCAGGATTAGCAGTTACAAAGTATATTTTTAGGATAGGAAAAGCAGCTCTTGCCTTTTCGATATGTATTTACTCCTCAAGCTGTACGCACGTTGTCATACCGTTTCTTTTGCGATACACTGTGCAGCTGCCAGGAAATCCGGAGGCTGCAACCCGAGGCGGATCCGCCGCATACCCGAAACTCAGCTTTGTGCAAATAACAGGCGTTGATGATAACGATAAAGAAAACAGCAAGCCAGACTTGTCTGTAAAAGGCGTCGAGAGGTCTTCTTGTCTTCCCCAGAAAGAAGCTCTCCGTAAGTGATACATGTTTAATTCCAACATCAGACACGTCATGCTGCCATGTAGCAAACTTCACCATTACGGCACTGTTGTTAAAAGGCTCGATGAGGCTGCTTCGTAAGCTTTTGGTTGAAGTAGGACATTCGGTTTGTAGACACTGCGTATCGGCCCATTCCCTGGGTTTGGCAAATGCAGTATCTACTTGTCCACTGTCAAGTGAACGGCCAGCTTGCCTTTTGTCTTTTGCCAGTCAGTAAGCTGCGTCGGCAAGGGCCTGAGGTACGTAAAGTAAGTAGTGGTCGGGGGGTTGGAGGAGACTGGGGGGGACTGGCGGAGACTGGGGGGGACTGGCGGAGACTGGGGGGAACTGGTGGTGGTGGTCGTCGTCGTCGTCGAGGGGTACCCCGGGATAAGCAAGACAGGACGATGTCGTATCCGAAACTCAACAGAGACGACAAAGTAGTCCAATGACCTCTACAGGGCTTGTAGACACACTAAAACATGGGTTATGTGCCCACGTTTTGACATTGCTCTCAGTATGAACCTGCGCCATCATCCGAGTCCACTGAGCTGAAGTGTTGTGGTTGAGGTTTGTCACAGTTTTGCGGTGCTTAGATGCGGCGAGAGCGGTACGTAGAGGGTGTGTTAGATGGGCTGTCGGGAGAGAGGTAGGCGGGCCAGCCATGGGAACTGTGGTCCCGAGGCAAGCTATCCAACTATCTGAACGACAGAGAAAAGAAGTTGTCGGTTGAGTCTGCAATTGCTTCGTCGGATGGAAGAATGGAGAGGGGTCGTCACACCGAGGAGTCCAGCGGATCCATCTCTACGACTTGGGTCTGGCTTGCTTGGTCCCCATGGAAGATTCCGGACTATCTGTCATCTGGTGATATCTCTGTGCGGAGTAAGCCCGATTAGCAACGCCGCTTCGTTCCACGTGATTGCATCTCCCCGTCGTATTCCGATTCATGAACCAGCCACAGGCGTCCCCTTACTATCCATGTTCATGCGCTCAAACCGGGCAACTGGAGCCGTCGACTGCGGCATGAAGCAAGCGAGTGAAAACTTGCCACATGTTTCACTGTCGCTCGTCTCCCTCTCACTTTGGTTCACACCGTCTCTTTCTGGAGACTCCGCCTCGCAATTCGCCGAACCAACTCGCCACCCCATGTTCCTCCCCTTGCCTTTTGATAAACGTGCACGTGGCTTAGCAGCTCCACACCCATCGGTTGTGTCTCCAATTGGAGAGGTGTGAGATAGTTAGGTAGGCGAGTGGGTCTTTTCAGATTCCCTGAAAAAGGATCTGCAGACTAGTCGAGTGACCCCGGCACGAATTGGTTGAAAGAGGCGAATCAGCAGCTTGAACCGACAATCATAGCCAGTCGGCTTTTCGTAGGGGTTCTAAATTGCCAGTGGTTGGTTCGAAGAAGAGATGGCCACTCCCTTTTCACTCCAGATCAGGAGTACTTGATAGGGCGATGGCGCTCGTGGTTGGACGCTTCCTAGCTTCGATCATCGGATTGCCATTTGATACCAGAGCCCAGCGGTCTAGAAGCCTTTTTCTCTGCCAAGCATGCGGGAAGTGTAGTAGGCTGACCGGGCCAGAGCTGGGCACTAACACCAAGCGCGCTTGCCAATACGAACATCAGTCGATCCCCGATTTGCGCTGGTATGGCGGAAGTCTCCTTGGTGCTCCTGTCTGTTCGTTCGGGAATGAAGGTACGCACATGCCGACGATTATCCAAGACAGGTGAGCAGAAAGCTCTTTTCGGCAGCAATGTCAGTGCGGAGAGCCGGTTGCGGACACGCAAGCCGCGGCTTTAAGGGCAAGCAATTTCCACGGATTGGATCGCTTGCTAAGTTTAGTGGTGGTGGGTCGTGCAGTGCTTATGTGAGGGCGCTATGGAACTGGGGTTGGGTAATGGTCAGTTTGATGCGGTCTGCGGAGAAACTTGAATGCGGGAGAAGACTCGGAGCGGACGAAGAATTCTGTCGACCTCTTCGGCAGATCTGCTCGCGTGGTAGCTAGCGAGAGCCACGCCTGGCAGCAGTTGAACAGTGCTGGAGATGGATGCGCCAAAAGAGCGTCAGGAGAGAGGGTGAAGGCGGATAGTGGGACCGGCTCTGGAGACGGTAGGCTCGCTTGTTGCAGTGGAAGAAATGAGAATCATCATACTTGGAAGGCCCCACCGAATAGCATTCCTGGAGAGAGGTGCGTGGCACGGCGGGTGGTGTTTATTTTGGCAGCACAGGACTCGTGGCTAGGGTTGCCAGAGCTGGAGATGCACAGGACGATCAAACAGGGTAGAAGGACTTCGAAACGTCTTGTCGGGGCGTTCGACGCAAAGAGCCCTGTGGTCGTTCGAGCGGGGAGAAGCTTTGCCCAAACAGGCAACTGACAGCCGGCGAGGCTCCGCTAAAGGAGCGCCATATCTTGGCATCATGCAGCCCCTGTGTCGGATCACCCGGGCGAGAACACTGCCACCTCCCCAAGCCCGATTGAGGTTTGGCGTCCGGGGTGGGAAACATGGCATTGCGCAAAGGACCGGACGGGCCTAGCGAAAAGCTTGAGCCGGAAGCCCTGACAGGAACGTTGATGAGCATGAGCTTGAGCTTGACATGTTTGCGTCCATGATACCGACCGAAAATAGGGATATGAATCAATAGCGGCTCCCTGCACGCCTGAGCTGCGGGGTGTGAGCGATTGGTCGTGGTGTGCAGAAGCAGGAGTGCAGGCGAGCAGTAAGCTTGGTCCAGTACGAAGGGTCGACGGGCGTGAAGCACGGTGACTTGCCCCGGCACATCACGCCTGGCTGGTTCGAGTCGTCAAGTGTGTGGTGGAAACGCTGGGCTGGGGGTTGTCATCAGCCACAACCACACGGTGTTGGTGGTTGAGTCGCCCCTTCGTGTTGCATGAGCTCTGCCAACGGGCTGTGTTTCTGCAAACCTCGAGCGTCGATTGGCTGACGGCAGGGGCGGATTGGCTGGCAGCGGGTGTAGTCGCGCGGCTGAAACGGCAGCTTGACAGGTGTAGCGCGGGTGTGTGGCTTCGTCGCATGTCGTCGGCGGCGGCCAAAAGGTTTACGCGAGCTCAGCGACGGGTCCGGCACAGTGGCGTGCCCGAAAGACTTCTTTGGCCGAGTCCAGACAGGCACCGCCCTGCTGTACCTGCGTTAGCGCGTCCAGGGACCCGCAATGAGCACGCTCTATCGTTTCACCCGCCTAGCCGGCCGCCGCCCTGGCCAACGGCTTCGACAAACAACCCTCTTGTGTTTGCATGTCCGAGAATCCGAATGGTGCTGGCCCTTGTTTCAGGCGCTGCCATGCTCCAGTATATCTATGCCGGGGCCGCCTGCTACACCATCTTCACTCTCCAGTCGCCCATTCAGTCTCTTTCTTTCGTTGTTGACTGAAAAAGCGCATCTCAGAACCAAAGTCATTCGTTTCCTTTGGTTTTGAACATCGCCTTCCTTTCTTTATTAATAACCACTCTCTCTAACCATGAAGACCACCACCGCCTCCCTCCTTATCGGCGGTCTTGCTGCCCAGCAGGCTGCGGCTACCTTCGGCGCCGCCTTTGGCAGCGATTCCTACTGGGGCGACGGCAGCTCCTACTTCAACTGCCCCTCCAACACCAACAACGAGTGTACCGATTCGCAGAAGTCGGGCTGGGACTGGAGCGGTGTTGCCATCGGCGCTGACATCGGCTCGTCGTACTCGGGCTTCTCTGTCTCGGGCCTCACTTGCTCCAACAAGTTCGGCAAGCGCGATGCTCTGACCAAGCGCACCTTCGGCAGCAAGTGCGCCTCGGGTTCCATCGGCAAGACCATCTCCAGCAACCCCAAGATCGAGTGCTCGGGTGAGCAGAAGAGCAAGGGTTTCTCCGTTGGCGAGTTCCATGTCTCCACTGGCGTCGACACCAACGTCGAGTTCCACTACGGCATGCCCGACGGCTCCACCTGCAAGCACACTTCCAAGTGCAGCTACGGCGGTACCACGGTCAAGAACGAGCAGTGCGGCGGTGCCACCTCTGTTTCCTGGAAGCTGCCTGACGACAGCGAGAACGAGGACTGCGAGTTCGGCATCCACAGCATTGGCTGGGAGTGCGGCTCCAACTCCCAGTCCAGCACCTCTACCGCTTTCAGCGCCGGCTTCACCCAGAGCGCCTCCACCGTTGGCGGCGGCTTCAGCGCCGGCTTCAGCGAGGGCTTCAGTGCCGGTACCACCCTCACTGGCGGCTTCGAGGCCTCGACCCTCCTCAGCATCCCTGCTGTCAACACCCCCGTCTACACGCCTTCGTTCGTTTTCCCCTCCGGCGGCTCCCCCAGCGTTGTCTTCTCCAGCATCGTCACCCCCGTCTTCTCCGCTCCTGCCGTCAGCACCCCCGGTGTCCCGGCCATCACCACTCCCGCCGCCCCGGTTTCTTCGGGCGTCAGTGGCGATGCCAGCAGCAGCCTGAGCATCCCCTTCTCCGCCAACGGCACCATTCCCGCTGGCTTCACCGCTTCCACTGTTTACGCCACCTCCGTCTACACCGTTACGTCGTGCGCTCCCGAGGTGACCAACTGCCCCGCCCGCTCCGGCACTCCCCAGGTCGTCACCTCGATTGTTGCCGTCTCGACCACCATCTGCCCCGTGTCTGAGACCGGTGTCGCTTCTGCTCCCATCAGCAGCGGTGTCAGCGGCGAGGCTTCCACCCCCGCCTTCGGTGGATTCCCCTCGGGATCTGCTCCCGCCTCCACCGTCGTGTCTTCGTCGGTTTCGTCCGCCACCTCTGCTGCTCCCTCCGCCGACTGCCCCGGTCTTCTGCCCAAGTGCTTGAACACCTGGATCCACAAGGTTGGATGCAAGAGCAACACCGACTACGACTGCTACTGCAAGGAGGCCGACTTCACCAAGAAGGTCATTGACTGCGTTGACGCCTGGGGTGCCACCGATGACGAGATCGCGCAGGGCATGTCTTACCTCACTGGTATCTGCGCTGCCTTTGTCCCCCAGAACCCTGGTCTGATCACCAACGTCCCCACCACCGTCACTCTCGGTGTCCCGTCCACCAGCGGCGTTGCTTCTCAGACTCCGGCCATCTCCAGCGGTGTTGAGGGTGCTGCCAGCACTCCCGTCGGCTCCATCGTCACCTACGAGCCCTCGACCGTCTACGCCACCTCTCTGTACACCGTCACTTCGTGTGCCCCTGAGGTCACCAACTGCCCGGCCCGCTCTGGCACTCCTGAGGTCAAGACTTCTCTTGTCGTTGTTTCCACAACCTCCGTTCCCGTCACTATTCCGGCTGCCTCTGCCCCTGCTGCTTCTGCCCCTGCTGGCTCTGCCTCTGCCCCGATCTCTAGCGGTGTTGAGGGTGCGGCTTCTTCTCCCGTCCCGACCCCGGTTACGTCTTTGTCGACCTCGACCATCTACAGCACCGCCGTTTCCACCGCCATCACCACTGATGAGGCTGGCAGCAGCTCCGAGGTTGTTATTACTCAGACAATTTCCGTCGGCACCACCATCTGCCCCGTCACTGCCACGCAGACCCCCGTTGTTTCTGAGACTCCCGCTATCTCCAGCGGCGTTGAGGGCGTTGCCAGCACTCCCGTTGCTCCCGTGGCACCCGTCACTACCGTCGTCACTTCTCTCTCGACCTCGACTCTCTACAGCACTGCCGTCTCTACCGTTGCCACTTCCGATGAGGCTGGCAGCAGCACTGATGTTGTTGTCACTCAGACTATTTCCGTTGGCACCACCATTTGCCCCGTCACTGCCACGCAGACCGCTGAGGCTTCCGTCCCCGTTGTCTCTGAGACTCCTGCCATCTCGAGCGGTGTCGAGGGCGCCGCTAGCACCCCCGTTGCTCCCGTCGCTCCCGTCACTACCGTCGTTACTTCTCTGTCTACCTCGACTCTCTACAGCACCGCTGTCTCGACCGCCGTCACCACTGACGAGGCTGGCAGCAGCTCTGAGGTCGTCGTTACCCAGACCGTTTCGGTTGGTACCACCATCTGCCCTGTGACCGCCACTCAGACCGCCGAGGCCTCCGCTCCCGTCTCCAGCGGCGTCGAGGGCGTTGCCTCTTCCCCCGCCGTCACTGCCCCCGCCTCCGCCGGTGTGACTCCCGCGCCGTCCGCCCCCGCTGCCGGCAGCTCCGCCGCCGTCCCCGTCGTCTCCTCTGGCGTCGAGGGCGTGACCTCGGCCCCCTCGACTGGCGCTCCCGTCACGACCATCTCCTTCGTCCAAACGGTCACCGTTCCTTGCACCGCCACTGAGGGCGAGAGCATCGGCTCCACCATCGCCGGCAGCAGCACCACCAGCGTCATCTCGACGGCCATCACCGTCCCGCAGGTCGCCTTCACCACCCAGACGGTCACCGTCAGCGGCGTCCCCACCGTCCAGACCGGCCTCGCCCAGGGCACTCCCCCGGCCGTCAGCGCCACTCCGACCTCGTCGGCCGCGCCCGTCGCCACCACCGTCACTTCTGCGGCCGTTGATGGCGGCGCTGCCACCCTCACGCTCAGCTCCGTCTACGTGCCCCCGGCCACCGTCGGCACGCCCGCCGGTACCCCCGCCGGTACCCCCGTCAGCACGCCCCCTGCCTTCACTGGCGCGGCGTCGCACCTCAAGGCCGGTTCCATGGCCGGTGCTGGTCTGGTTGCTGCCCTGTTCATGTTTTAAAGCGCATCTGATCATTTCCGTTGTTTTGTGGAATGTGTAATGCGTATCTGTGATACCAAGAAGTCTGTTTGACATACACCCGATTTTCCTTTTATCGTCTCTATCATTTCAACACCTGTCTATAAGTTTTCTATATCTGTCTTGTATTTACTGGGAAAAGGGAAAGCGAGGCTGCTGTGGCACGAGCTTATGGGCCGTGCAAAAAAGAGGGTAGTAATAAGAGATAGCATAGCGAGCACAAAACCATCGACCTTGCATAAACAAATTCTCACACTTAACAAAAAACACTGCCACTTTTGCTATTGCATTGATTTTGTGACAACAATGCGCCTGAGCTGATCAGTTTCACCGAGATCCGTGGGGCTGAGTTTTTTCTTCGCCAGCGCCTAGATGTTATGCCGTTTAGATTAAAGGGCGTTTCTATTCGTCGGGTTTCGGCGCAAGTACCGCTGCCGGTTTCGGGGTTTATGCGACTCAGCGAAGAGGCAGCTAGCCAAACTACTAAGTAATACGAGTTTTATTTCTTATTTTTTCTCTTGGAAACGGCCGGGCCCGCCGGGTGAATGACAGGACCGCAACATTTCTTGTCGTGAGGCGGACGGTGACCGGTCAGGAAAACGTGAAACACACATCGAACGGGAAGGTGGTTGGGCTTGGAAGAGGCGGTGTGGCAGGCTGGCAGTGTGCGGGCGGCTTGGTTGGTCGTGGGCTTGCTCTTGGGGGAGCTGTGATCTAGAACATGATGGCTGGCAGAGCCAATCGAGATGGGTTGCTGGGTTGGGGTACTACCATGTGCAGGGGTGGTTTGGATATTTGCGCGCGCGCGGGTGCGAGAGAGCGCACGGAGAGTGGCGATGAACGTCACTGGTTGATGCTGTTTGCTCCTGAGACAAGTGTTGCAACCAATTGCTGTTTAGATGTCGTGTCGTATTTCGCTGCGTTCTTGGGTTCTTGGTAGTCCTGCTGATGCGGCAGTGATGTGGAGAAAGCGCCGTGATACGATGAGCTTCTTGAAAACAAGTACTCAGTACCATTTCGAATGTTAAGGGTCCAATATGGATAAGACTAGCTTCACTAAGACTCGAGTTCTCACAATAAGCGAACATTCTGTTCGCAAACGCTGCCAAATGCCTGATGTCTAAGAAATGAACCTGCAGGAAAAATGCGGTCGTCGTTACCGATCATTTCACTGCGATTTGGACTTTTATGTGCCATTTGGTGACTTAAATGGCTCAAGCAGGCTTCTCTGCTAAAGGTATATTAAACAGAGCCTTGCCAATGAAGAAAAGGGCGCACCTCATTGTAAGAAATGGGGGAATGTGCTTGAATGTTTAGCGTACTCAGTTCTACAATTTCGTGTCCGCATGAATTTTTCGATATTGAAGGATTTGAAATTAGCAATCCATAAAACAGAACAGAGAGACAAAGTGGTCTAAATGGAAAGGAAAGGAAAGGACCCGCTCATTCTGGCGTGCTATGTGACGAACTGTTTGCGAGCTATAATAGGGATCTGCATGGCTCTAATTGGTCGAGAGCCTTTTCCGTACGTGGACGTATAAGATGGCTTATAGGCGTGATGGCGAAATATTGTTGCCTGAAGGTACGAAGGACACATGAATAGCAGAAGTAGTTGTCGCAAAAAGGGGCCTACACGGAGTGAGAGCTGATCAGGGTGGTCCCGAAAGGGTAAGGAACACCATGCGAAACGGACAAAAGGCAGATCTGCACGTGATGGGTCTGTCAGGGTATGTATCGTCGGTGTAACTGTGCCGACGATCGGGAAACGTGGGGTTGGCGTCCAGCCCTACAGAACGCGGGAAAACGTCATCGTCAAAGCTGGCTGATCACGGAGGACAAGAGAAGGTACATACAGGAGTCTGGGCGAAGAGGCTCTTGAGAGCGGAGAGAGGCTTGGCTCCCGCAAGTCGCGGGAAGGCACCAGCCGATCATTGCCCGCTTGCTCCAGGCCTTTCATGAAACTTATTTGCGACCTCGACCTGCTTTCTCACCCGCACACCTCACCACCAACCACACCCACGAACTCCGGATTCGGGCCCGGCACTGCTCCTGCGACCTCTGCAACTCCAGATCAGCCTCGATTTCGCGCTCTATGGGACCGTCCTGCAACAACTCGACCGCTTTTTTCTCCTCGCGCACTCCCGCGACTGCCCTGCACGCTTCTCCTACCGCTGCCCTGCGACTAGGACTCTCCAAGACTGAGGCGAGCTTCGCTTCATTGCTTTGGCTACTGGCGCTCAGTCCGCCTTGAAGGGCGGACGGTAATCACTGAGAGGTGACGGAAGAGTATGCGCGACTGAACACACTTTCGCGTTTCGCAGCTGACACCTCACCTCGCGTAGCGCACCAAGGAACCATCACCCGTGGATGGCTCTTGAGACCTTCCTCCCTCTTGTACGAACCGAATAGAATATCCCCACACAACCGCGACAATGGTTTTTGCCTTTGACGAACACGACGAGCAGCTGCCGCAGCAGCCAGGTGCGCATGCCCTGTCGAGCCCGTCGCATGATATTGCGCCCGCCGCCATCGACGGAGTACTGGCTGGCGACACTCCTACCGTGGCCGTCGAAGAGCCTGCCGATACTGAGCTCGACCTCCGCCTTGCGCGCGACGTGACTCGCTCCCCGGCCATCAGCGTCATGTCGCAGTCTCCACACCGATCAGCGAACCCTACAAAGCATGCGCAGGTGCTTGGCGAGAAGCTCAATTTCGAGAAGGCGAAGAGCAACGCCGCCAAGAAGAAGAAGAAGAAGCGCGCGAACAAGCCCACTGCGGCCGCGGCTGCCATGCAAACCATCCGCGGATTCCAGACGCCTGTCACCTCCGAGTGCGACACTGACATTTCGGCGGCAAACACGCCCATGCTTGGCCCCGTCAAGTCGCGCGATCTTCCCAGCGTCACGAGCAGCCCTGCGCTCCGCCCGACTTCCTCGTCCGGCGGCATTAGCTCGATGAAGGCTCAGCTTGAGAAGCTCAACCTCAGCTCGCCTATGCCCAGGGCAGTGACCTCCACGATCGCTGCATCGAGCAACGTCAGCGTGATCTCGGACCTGTCGAGCAATAGCGACAAGACCGAAATGGAGACGTATGAGGTCGACATTAACGAGGATTTCGCCAGCGTGGATGCTCGCGAGAGTGTGTTTGCGGAGGACACAAACGAGTCTCGCCTGGGCTCCCTCACCCGCAAGATGGCTGCGGAAGACTTTGAGCCCATGCGCTGCCTCGGAAAGGGCTCTTACGGGACTGTGCTCCTCGTCAAGCACAAGGCTTCCGGGCGCCTCTTTGCGCAGAAGCAGCTTCGCAAGGCTACCCTGACCGTCCACAAGAAGCTGGTGGAGCAGACCAAGACTGAGCGTGTCATTCTTGAGAGTGTCAACCGCCACCCGTTCGTGGTCAAGCTTTACTACGCCTTCCAGGATCACGAGAAGCTCTACCTGATTCTCGAGTATGCTCAGGGTGGAGAGCTGTTCCACCACCTGGCCATGGAGCGCATGTTTACTGAGGAAGTTGCTGCATTCTACATGGCTGAGATGGTGCTCGCACTGGAACACCTCCACCGTAGTGTTGGCGTCGTCTACAGGGACCTCAAGCCGGAGAACTGTCTGCTGGACTCCGAGGGCCATCTCTTGCTTACCGACTTTGGTCTTTCCAAGGTCGCCGTAGATGAGAACGACACCTGCAACTCGATGCTCGGCACCGCCGAGTACATGGCCCCCGAGGTGATCCAAGGCAAGGAGTACGGCTTCGCGGTCGACTGGTGGTCGCTCGGGGCGCTGGGCGTCGATCTGCTGACGGGCTCCCCGCCCTTCACGGCCAACAACAACGCCAAGGTGCAGGAGAAGATCGTCAAGCAGAAGCTCGCGCTCCCCTACTTCCTCAGCCCAGACGCGAAGGACCTGCTCACGCGGTTGCTGCGCAAGGAGCCCAACAAGCGCCTCGGCTCCAATATGCCAAAGGACCTCGCCTCCATCAAGGCGCACCGCTTCTTCCGCAAGATCGACTGGAAGAAGCTGGCCAAGCGCGAGCTCGAGCCGCCCATCATACCCATCATCACCGACCCGGAGCTCGCCGAGAACTTCTCGACCGAGTTCACGGACCTGACCGTCAGCCCCGTCATGTCGATGCGTCGCAGCATTGATTTTGGCAGCGATGCCGGCCTGGATGGCGCTGGCGCGTCGTCGCATGCTGAGGCGGAGATGTTTGGTGGGTTCAGCTTCGTGGCGAGCTCGAGTCTGCTGGAGTGTGGGGATTGGGCGTTTTGACTACTGGGGTGGCTGGTGGCGATTGGTTGTGTCGATGGGGTTGCAGTAGACGGGATGGTCGGAGAAGGAGAGCGGTGCGGGGGGGCAGTGTTTTGTTCTTTTGTTATTCTGTTGCTGCGTTACTTCCGTAGTATTGTTAGCGTGCATTCATTCTCTTTGGGTTCGCATGCATTGGCTTGCAGTGTTATCGAATTCTTGCAGTTCTCATACTCGTGCTGCCGCCGTGACGTCTACCGATCTTTTCGGGAAGAGTAAGGCTCTCTTCTTGCAGGTCCATGGAGTTGGATATTTTGAGTCGGCCATGTCTGTATTATCAATCATGTTCGCGGCTACTAAGAGAGACAGCCCGGTGTCTTGTGAGAACTACCTAGAGCTACTCGTCGCCACCCACGAATGACACACTAGTTCAAACACCACAATCCCCCCTCGTTCGTTCCCCCTCCCGCTTCTTTGCCGTGGAATTTCCTTACTTGCGTCATATCTAAATGGGCTGAGGTGCCAGTCGTTGCTGCTGTGAACCAAGCTTGTCATGACATTGGGCTCGCCTTGTTCAGGTTTCTTTCTCCCTCTCGGGGCTGCTACGCAGAATTAGCAACCTTTTCGGAGGTCTAGTAGAGGTAGGTAGCTGGATAACCAGGTACAGTTAAGCGGGTTTGAGCAAAAGGAAACTGACGGGTGGAACCGTAACTCAGTAGTACTTTGCGTAAACGGCAGAACCCGGAATAACGGAATAGCATTAAGGCGGAATGGTATAAGCTGATCGAAGCCTTTACTCTTTGGGGTATGGATCCGTACCTTACCTCTGTATGACGCAGCTGTCGACACCGCTGTTCCGACTGTTGGAACAGCGGTGTAAACCACGCGTTGTCCATATAACGGCTGCCAAGATGGCCTGGCATACTCACGTAAGCTGCTTCATCAAGGACATAAGTTGTCGAGAGGGTGTTCCAACAACTCTTGCCAAATGCTCATCGCTCTCTCCCCCACGGCTGTGATTGGGATAAGAGGAAAAGTAGCAAACAAGGCTTTTGAACAAGTATTTATTTATTCATTCATACAACTCCACCTCGATAAGATAAATATACATGAGGGGTGTACAATTCATCAAACATGGCCATTAAAAATCATCACACGCTGGTATCAAAAACCTCCCCTTTTACTTCTGCTCCGCCATCTCGATCCTCTCCGCACCCGTCTTATTCTGCGGCGCGTAATGCTCGTCATCAAACCCGCCCTCCACATCCTTGACGCCGCCATGCATGCCCTCAACCGCGCCAGCCGGGCGCGCCTGCTCGAAATGACGCCCCCTCTTCTCCGGGCCAAAGGCGGTGGTGACGGCGATGCCGATGGCGATGATGGCCGTGGCGACACCCATGACGGGGCCGTAGGCGGAGACGCTATCGCCGTTGCGGAGCTTGATGAGCGTATTTTCGGCGACGGCGTTGACGATCTGGGCCGAGGGGGAGGAGATCATGTTGCCGAGCTGGTAGGTGATGCCTTTTTTTGTGTTAGTTTACTCTCTCGTTGAAGGCAAGGGGGCGGGGATTGGTTCTGATTTGTGCGGTATCGTCTGGATGGGGTCTAGAAGGGAGGGGACTTACCAGGGAAGCTGGAACGGAACGCAGGGGGAGATAGCTCGTTGAGGTGAATGGGGATGACGCCCCAGGCGCCCTGGACGAAGAACTGCATGAAAAAGCCCGTGGCGGACAGGGTGCGCTCGCCCTCGGGCAGGATCCAGGCGGGGATGAGGCAGCCGGAGACGAGGGCGGCGACGATAATGGCACGGCGACGGCCGACGAACTGCGAGAGGTAGCCGATGATGGTGCCGCCGACGCAGGCGCCGACTTTCATAAGGATGGAAGCACGGCTGGCGCCGCTGTTGTCAAGCTCCTTTTGGGTCAGCATGAAGGTCGTGTAGCTGTCCTGCGACGTATGACTGTAGTAGTTGAACCAGGTCATCAGAATGACACAGTATATGCACAGCTTCCACTCCTGGCCCAGCATCGTCTTGGTCTCCTTCCAGAAGGCACCTGGCGCCTTGGTCCGCTTGCCCGCCGCCTTGGCCTCGATGAACTGCTGAGACTCTGGGAAGAAGATGCGGACGATGCCGATGAAGATGGAGATGCCGGCCGCGATCCAGAAGACCGTCTTCCAGCTCTCAACCTCGCCGCCGACGCCCAGGTTGGCGCATGCGGCGAAGACGTAGCCCATGGAGTAGCCCTGCTGCAGGATACCGCTCATGAGACCTCTTGCGTTGACGCTAGTAGGAAGAGTTTGGTTAGCATGTGTCGCGTGACTTGGGTGTGGGGGTGCACTCACGGGCAGTTCTCGAGGGCCATGGCAATGGCATTGCCGTACACACCACCCATGAACAGACCGAACAAGCTGCGGACAGCCAGGAACTGGTTGAAGGTGGTGCTGTAGATGGTGGCAATCTGCAGGAGGCCGAGAATGATCATGTTGGCAACCATGGGCCACTTGCGGCCAAACTTGTCACCGGCGAGACCGAAAGCAGCGGCACCGATGGAGCGCAGAAGAAGCGTGAGGGTGATGGCGGTGGTGATGTTGGTCTTGGACTGGTGGTAGTATTTGGAGAGCTTGACCGTCTGGATAGACAGGGCGTGGAAGTCGAAGGCATCAGCGGTCCATGCTGCCAGGCCGACCAGGAAGAAGATCCAGTCCTTCAAGCTGAGCTGGGCGAACAGGGTGAAGGGGTTCTGCAGCGGAGCGGGACTCTGCCACTCGGTGCGCTCCTCGCCGAACTCATTGGTGACGACGACGCGCTGCTTCCAGATGAAGAGGTCGCCGAAAGCTTGCTTGGCCGTGGCGAAGACGCCTCTGGGCACAGGCTCGGCCGGCTCGCCGTTGGCAGGCATGATGTGTGGAAGTGGTCTTGGGGAAGCAACTGATAAGCTGCTTCTTGAGGGGAGGGAGGAGCTGAAGAGAACCGCTTGCAGGCTGGGGAGAGACAGATGCTGTGCTACCTTTAAATACGGGGAATGCAGTGCGGGGCATCTCCATTGACAGTGAGCACGGCTGGGGTAGCATCATGGTTTCCGTCTTGTCATAGTGGTGCGCGGCCAAGACAAGGCCAAGATGTCGCGCTGCCCGTCATGTGTACCGCCAAGCAGCCCCGTCGACGCCGCATCCTACGCAGCAACGCACCCCGGCAGATGAGGACGCTGCCGAACGAGAGGTAGACCCGGTATGACCCGAGTGAGGAGGGTGCTGAGGAAGCAATTAAACAGTGTCATTGTCATGTCCTTGCATGAGTGTGGACATGGTTAAGCCTCCTTCAGCATGTGGCCGAGAATAAGAAGAGCGCTTGGTATGCGGAAGGGCGTCTCGCCATCGCACAAGAAATAATAGCAGTTGTGCGCTTTGCAGTTGGAAACCCGGGGCTGCGATGCAAACTGGCTAGCAAGGGACGCTACCGGGCTGGCGTTTAGTTCGGGCATTTTACCCCACGCCCTCGGATTTGCCTACCCCAGATTTACTGTGCCGCGCATTTGAACAGCATCCCTGCACGCGCAGACAGTTCCACCCGGTCGGTCAGAAACGGAGGACAAGGGCACCGCGCCAAGCCAGCAGAGCGGAGGAAAAAGAGTGGGTTGCTGACTCCAGCATCAATATTCCTCTTTCCCACGTCAGACTGCCGCGATCTTGCCAAGCAAACAGCGGAGCGCCACCGGGATGCCCGAGTTCTTGGCGGAGCAGGCCTGCTGACAGCGTGAGCCCGGCATGGACACCGAAGGGGTATTCCGCCATGTGACAAAGCTGACTCAAGCCGGCCTGTTCACCGGGCCAAGGACCAAGAACGGGAACGGCTGTTGGGGCGAGTGCTGAGGATGCTTGTCCAGCTTGATTCGACTGCACCTTATCCTCCTCCGCTGTCCCGCTCCCAACGCCTTGGCGCCATCATCGTCACATCCTTCGCTGCGATATCTTCCGACATCTTCTCCTCCCGTCACGGCAGTGGTAGTTTGGCGGCAAGCCGCAGAGGGCGCAGTGTCCAGCATCGTACGACCCAGAAAGCGAACGTGCTTGTGCGCGGGTGACTTGGGATCGTGCTCGTGTGGCGTTTCGGCCGTGGCACTCGTATCGTCGGGTTCTGTATCCCAGAGCGGTTTCTGGTACGAAATGGAAGATTCCGTGAAATTTGGGGTTGTTTGTTCGCAATGCGGTGTGTGTCGAAGTGTGGAGTCTGGAGTCTGGGGCGCCCACGGGGAAAAAGGCAGCTAGCCGATCATTGCCACACCTGCCACGCCTTAGTCAATCTATTCATGGCTTGGACAAGAGTGGAGCGGATCAATCCGACCGCCACGCCAACCCTCTCTTCCGACGCGCGCACTTCTCTCCGTCAACACCATAGCATTCCCAAATCGATACTCTTTCGCTGTCTGGTACTTCGGTTTCGAAACAACGAGTGGCTCTGCCTGGTTGGCTAGGTCTTGGGACATGTCCACTGCATCCACGTCGGTATAAGGCTTATCATGCATTAGGAGGGTACCATACCCAAAGGGCGGTCGTCCTCATCCCCGCCTGGCCCTGCACCTCCTCACTCCTCCTTCTTCCAGCTCGTCCGTGGGTTATTGGCACCGTTTTGGCCTGATTTTCACTCCCTCGTTGGGCATGGTGACGCCGAACAGCGCCTAGCTCTGGCATCATTCCCAGGTCTATGCGTAGGTCTGAAGAGAAGGGAGAGGGATATGGGTTTGGAAGGGTTTGGCGTCAAACAGAAAGATGTCTTGCCACAGGCTTGGTTCTGAGGTTGTCGTTGGAACTCGCATGTCCACTGCGAATATAATGGGCGGATCTTGGGGATAACCGTTCTGAGGAGAACCGAGGCGTCAACTTGCAGTCTCGAGACCTGTGTGAAACCAACAACCGACCCACGTTTTGCGTCGTTGCCACTGCCACTGCCACTGCCACTGCCACTGCCACTCGCCCTCGGATTTCTTTCTTTTGCCGGCGGGTGGATACCTGAACGTCTTGAACTCAGGCTTTTCAGCCAAGCCGAGCTTTATGATCTGGTTATCAAAGCCTACACAAATGGTTAGTTTATTGCTATAGGTTGAAACTCAAGACGCATAGTGAAAGCTTACAGGTCAAGAGTTGGGAAAGTTGAAGAAAAGGCCTATGTACCACGAAATCCTCACCGGGGAAAACCTCAAGAACTGGGTTCCGTATCTTAAGAGATACCATTACCGCATCTCTGATCAACCCAACTGCAGATAAGATGTGTGTTCAAGACGTTTTAACCTTCTACTGTGTAATTTGCTCCCCTTTCACGTTGCACACAAGACCATGGGCCCCAAGAAAAGGGGCAAGAGGCAAAAGGCCAAAAACGTCTGCCGCACAAAACAGACAGCCCTGTTACACAGCAGGGGCAAAAGGAAATGCTTCCACTGAGATTTGAACTCAGGACCTCGGCATTACTAGTGCCGCGCTCTACCAACTGAGCCATAGAAGCTATGGGGTGGCGAAAAAGCTTAGAGAACCAAGCTCCTCGTTATTGAATGAGTATGTTGGATGGACGATTTATGTACCGTGGCATGGTTGTGGGCATTCGCTCGAGAGCAAGGAGATGTACCCGTGGAGCCCTGGGAAAGGAGGTAATCAGTTTTGTGTTGGTCAAACACGAGGTGTCGGAGGTGTCGGCGACTTACCTATTTCGGTTAGTAAAGCGAAGGGAGCGGCCCGTTCAGGGGCCATGGGCTGTCGCCAGCAAGAGGATGAAGAATGACGCAAGCTATAATCAGTACATGGGACAGACATGGAATGGACATGTACCACTGGTCATAACGTAAATGAAAAAGGAGATTTGATAGACGTCTTAGGAGTAGATTCCATTCGTACCTGCCTAACCGGTTCCACTGATATGAAAATGTATACAATAAGAGATATGGCCCCAGGTTTGCTGTTCTTCAGTAGCCGCAACCTTCATCAGACGCAGAGTGCTTTTCGACTTCGTTCCCACTCACCCGGCCCTTACACAGCACGAGGCCTTCGGCGATCGGCATGCTATCTTCACCGGTCAACCGTGATCAACCAACCGTTGTCTCTGATCTTGCCCGTGTCGTCTGCACCACCCCAGATCACGACGCTCGCGCCATCAACCTCAGTACCCTTGGCGGCCGCGAAGCCAATCCGTGTATCGATACCCTTGGTTCCAGTCAGACTTGCAGGCCTGTCAGGAACCACGTCGCCGTCGTCATTGAGGTATTGGTAATGGACCTCAGTCCAGTGTGCGTCCTTTGTATCCAACTTCACCGTGCTCTGTGTAGTGCCCTTTGCGGGGGTCGCGGCAACGGCCGTGGGTAGCTGGAACGCCCAGACATCGTCGAGGTACGACAGGCCCTCTTCCTGGACATCCGGCTTCAATCCGCCGACGAGCAGCAGGTAGTGGCCAGACTTGCCGGCGGTGACCTCGACCAAAGCGGCACCAGAGCGGTTGGCCGGTCCAGCGCCCTCCTCGTGCCGGATCGTGTCCCACTCGCCCGAGAGTGTCCTGGCGGGAGGACCGCCCGATTCCGCAAACCTCCAGAGGCCGCTGACGTCGAAGTGGGAGACGCCGCTGGGAACAGGCTCGGCCGTGTTGACGCCGCCGAACAGGTACAGACGCGAGCCGACACAGGAAAGGCCGGCACCCAACCTAGCAGGGCCTGGCGGCGGTGCGAGCGAGTTCCAGATTCTCGAACGAATGTCGAAGGTCCAAAGGTCGTGGAGCAACTCACCGCTTGAGCTCTTTCCGCCCGAGATGAAGATGGTGCCCCACGTGCCGGGCTCCGGGGGTTCCGGCACGGTTTGAGAGGGGTCCGGAGGCTGCTGAGGAAGAATGCCCGTGTCGGCCTTGGGCTCTTTGGGAGTGGGTTCTTCGCTCTCGGCTGCGGCGTGGAAGGATCTCGACGGGGGTACGGGTGCTTCGGCGTTGGTGGGGTCGAGGGCAGTCCAGGTGCTGCGCGACGTGGAGAAGACCCAGACCCTGCCGTTCTCATTCTTGCCACCCTCGACATCGCCGCCAAAGACGAAGATGTCGTCGCCCACGACGACGGCGCTGTGGCCCTTCCTCGCAGCTGGGACGCCGCTGCCTTCCTTGGCAGCCTTGGGAGTTATGCTGTAGTAGTCGGCCTCGGAGACGCCGGACGAGGGTAGAATGATGACGTGAACGTCATTGTCGGCAAACTGGCCATCGGTGACCTCGCCACCGAAGACGTAGGCGCGGCCCTTGACGACGGAGATGGAATGCGAGGTACGCGAGAGCGGGGCTCCGGCAACTGGGGAGAAGGTAGCCTTGACGGCGCGCTGACCGGGGTGAACGAAGCCTTGAGCGTAGCCAAAGGCTCCTGAGACGAGGCCCTTGCCGGCGTTGAGTGCGCCTCCGACTGTTGGTGTCATTTTTGGATGGTAGAAGTAGGATGGGAATTGGGATGTTTGGTGGTGTTCGGGGTCAGGTCAGCTCAGGCAGGCAGTTCAGCTCATGACACCCTTGACGTAGCCCTGGCGATGCCGTCATTGCCGGCCCGCGCACAGGTCTCAATCGGGCCCAGAGCCAACAACACTGGAGCCCCACCACTGCCACAGCCCCCCCAGCGGGGAACTCGAACACTGCAACTCCCCTTCAGAGAACCCATGGGGCTCAATGGGTGCCTGCAACAGCACCTTTCTACATCATCCTCGCGAACAGCTCTCTCCACAAACCTCAACTTGACACTTAAACATAAACTCAACGCTTCAAAAAGGAGCAATCAAGCCAATGTCGTCATTAACCACGCACGCCTGTCTACACGGACTGTGTTCAGCCCATCAGCCTCCCTATGCCGCGTGCGAGCTGCGCCTCCATTCGTCATGGCTGCTGACTTGCACTCCACGGCTTGCTAAAGGCGGACCTGCACTACTGCTTCCCGCTTGTTATTCCGTTACAACCAAAACGAATCCTTTGCTACCCGGTTCTAGGAAACATATCTCCCAGTCTTGTGGACACATGTGTGGGCACTCGTGCAAGTCACCCTCTCCTGGCAGGAGAGACTTCCCACTGCCGATTTACACTTCCCCCGACCAGGCACAGCGAGCCTCCGCGATTCAGGCCGCTGGCCTTCTCGTAGTGGGATTGGCCTTGGCATGATTCTCGGTGTCTGCATGGACATAACGTCATCTACGTTGGTATGCCTGACTTTTGCGGGACCAAGCACACAAGCATTTGGGAAATACGGAGATGCGTAGATCTGTAGATTATTTATGTTCCCACACAGAATGGAGACGCTTTGCAGAAGATTAGATGAACAGGCATGGAATGGAGGCCGCTATCTCCAAGCTGTCATGCGACGTATCAAGTAAAGCGTATCTCACAAGTGCATGGCATAGCGTCTGAAAGACAAGATCACTGTTGAAATGGAACCTGCAGTAGTGAATAGAAGGCCATGCGCGTTTAAGGATATCATTTCGTCTTCGATTGCCGCTACCAAGAAAAAAGAAAACCGTTGGTCGTGAAGGAAAAGCAGAAGAGAAATCAAGCTTGCTGGTATCCATCATGCTCGTGTAGAACCTGCATCAAACGTAGACGGCAAAAAAAAAGCCACAGCCCCTGCCATAACCAGACCACTTTTGCTTCCGACCTTCCCCTTCCATCATCATCTGAAAGCTCGTTTGGGTATCACAACATGCCCGTCGCATGCCAACTTCCCTCTACGAAGAAGCAGCCGGCTTCTCCGACAGAGGCGCCTGCGCCGACGCAGCAGCCGACTCGGTGCTCTTGCCGCAGCCCGCACACGCGCACTTGCCCGGCTCGCACGGGCACTTCTCCTGCGTGGCGCCGCAGTTGCACTTGGTCTGGCTGGTGCCGGGCACGACCTCGAGCTCCGCCTCCTCGGCCGACGGCACCTTGGTCTCGCCCGTCTGGCCACTGGCGGCCTGCTGCTTCTTCAGGTCGGCCAGGTGGCGAGCCTCGTTGTGCACGTCGATGACCTGCTTGTTGCCCTGCTCGTAGAACTGGCGCAACTTCTGGCCCGTCGGCGTGCCGAGCGCCTTGTCGAAGTACGACGTCAGGCCGCGCCAGCCGGCGCCCGCCTTCTGCGAGATGGCGTACTTCTCGTCGACGGCCACGGCCTTCTCCGTGGCCTTGTACTTGTCGTCAAACGACCTGAGCACCGTCGTGAAGCGGTTCGACACGCCGTGCTGCTTGTCCAGGTCCAGCGCCTTCTCGATCGCCTTGTCGCTGATCGTGTAGCCGTGCGCGAGGTACTCGGCGATGATGCGGCCGCGCGGCTTGTCTTCCTGGGCGACGTCGTTCTCGTCCTTGGTGGTGTCGCGCTCGGGCGACTTGCCGCCCGCCAGATCGTCGAAGCCCTTGGCTGACGTGACCTTGACTTGTGCCGGGCCGAGCTGCGTGTTGTCGAGGAGGAGCGCCGTCTTTGCGGCCGTCTCCTTCTCGAACGTCACGGTCGCGGATTGGGTGTTATCGGCGGTCTGGGTGACGGAGAGAGACTGGATCTTGCCGCTGTGGAAGAGGGTAATGTTAGCATTGCGAAAAGCAAAAAGCAAAAGGCTGAGTGGCGGCGCGGGGTGCTGCATACCAGAAGCTGAAGAAGTCGCGGACCTCCTTCTCAGTGGTCTGAGAGGCAATGTTCTCAACGTGGACGGAAGCCATTGTGAAGATGGTCGGATTGATGTTGCTTTGAGTGTGTATGTGTGTGTGGAGTGTAGGTATTTCAGGTGTGAGTTGTGGATGGAGTGGGATGAAAGGCGTTGACGTCGATGGGGCTTATGTAGTGCGAGTGGATAAACTGGAGAGGGGCAGGTGCACAGGCGAATCATCCAGACGTCGTCGGCGTCATGCGTCATGTGGCTGTGCAAACACAGTGGCGATTCCGGTTGCCGCTACGAAGCTGATGGAAACACGAAGACGGCGGCAATGAATAACTTTTGGAATGCCGTGCTGCATGTGATGATTAGCAGTGGCATTTGAGGAACGAGCTCCAGCCTGTCGCGTACTTGCTTTTCGCGTCTGCCTGCTCAGACGCGCAACCTGACGCCACAATTTGGCCGTCCAAGACATGCTATGTCATCGCTTGCAAGGGCTGCATGCCTGAAAGAACGTCGCTTTAATTCCACCTACATCACCCACATCTAACAAAGACTACCTACCTACGGCCGAAGCATTTGTTGAATGTGGCTGTGCGTTCTGACTTTTCCAAGGTGCCTGCTTTCCCCAGTACTACAAATGTTTGAAGGAGGAGGTTAGTAGTTCCGCACTGCTACAGCAGCCTAAAGGATTTTCAACTACCACAGCAAAGCATTGATTTTACGCAAGAAGGCTGCAAACCATAACTATAACACATGTAGACGAGGGCAAACACCTTGCGCCTACAAAGCCTCCGCTGCGATACTCATGCAGGTACTTTATGCTAACGGATCAGTGGCAGCGGTTTATTCCCGTTAGTGCAACATTGTCCCCCTACTCCTACCCCTACCCCTCAATGAGGGGCCTTTATCGCCCCGTCTATAACAGTTCATGACTCGACGTGGACACCAAATGAATCAACCAATCAATTTGTACAAAAAGAGGCGGAAACGAGGGACCAGGACAGTGCACCCATGGAGAAGCGACTTGTGCGGGGCAAACCATGGACTCAATTTTTATTCAGACAAAAATCCTCGGTTGTACTCGTTCATATCCAATGAAAGAGGGATCAATACGGTCAGATTCAGAATTGATATCACATTTACCAAAAATATCAACTAACGGAGTTTCGTGGCTTTATGCAAGCCGAAGTGAAGACGTCGACTATCGGTAGCCAGTACTAAAGCCATGATAGTGCGAACGACATGGCATATATGTGCTCACAACTCGCAAGCAAATGAAGAAGTGCAGCGATCATGCCCAGAGCTTGCAATCGTACGATGAATCCGTCCATCAAACGTTATTGGCCGTTTGCCGGATGCGGGAAATTCTATAAGCTTTGAGGGACATGACAGTGGCTCTCCGCACTCCTCCGTATGGCGTGCTGATCGCATGTTGTGAGTCGAGTAGACGTCTGTTTCAAAAGCCGTAGCAGGAAGTAGTAGTGTTCATAGCTTAAGTAGGTAGTAGTGCCGGCGAACACCTGCGGCCTGGGGCCGAGTGACCGGAAGCTATTGGTTAGCTCAACGCTAGGTGGATACGAAACGAAACCAATTTACCAGAGATCGCAGCCGTTAGCCTGCATTCCGCCCAGGGTTTGCTTATCTCTACCGTACCCGCCGTCGGCATGCTGCACCCACAACGGAAGTAGGAACAGCGCAGCGGGTGAATGTGCGCGCGATTCGCACACCACTCGGGGCAGACGGTGGCTAGGCCGCGCCTGTAAACTCCCTGCATGATCGCCGATGTCATGCGGATGGCAAAAGTCGAGGCTCGGCTGGGCTTTTCATGTGAGTTGACACACGCGACGCACTTCCCCTCCGGGAGTAACTCCTAAATTTCCGGTCTGGTGGGCTTCGACTAGCCAAGGTGCAGCGCTACCGAGCAAAGGCTGTGGGGCAGCCGAAGGGGTAAAAGAATGCGGACAAGTCGAGCCGAGAACGGCCTTGGTTTGCGCCTGCGGCTCTTCGCGCCAGCGTTTGGCGGCCGGCAGGGTTGCAGGTCGCACATGGCAAAGACTCTGGTGATGTGGGACGGAGGACAGCCACCCGCACGTCCTTGTGCAGTGAGGGCGTCGATTTGGCGCTTGGAAGGCGATAGTCGGCTCCAGGGTTGCACATGTTGCAGAGTAGTCCGTGTGAGGCGTCCAGCCAACGGGGTTGCAGAAGAAAAAAGTGAGCAGGCCGGTGGAGTGCGCGGCCTAGAGCGAGTGAGCGGCACGCAGACCGCTCCTTTGCACCCTCTTGACCGGGCGTATGACTGTCCACACCACACACAATGGCGGCTCGTCGCGACAGCCTTCGCAGCAAGCCCCCGGCACCAGGAGCGCGGGGAATTGTCGTCGAATCGAAACGAGTGTCGTTGGCTTTGGAGGGGCGCGACATGCACGGACGGCGGAGGCAGAGCATCCATGCAGGACCGAGCCCCAGCCGACATCGGGTTGTCCTATCAGCGGTGCGTGGTCCTGTGCGCTAACGGGATACGACATGGCACTGCCGTCGGATGCTCGACCGTGGTCGTGCGTGGAAGATCATGGGCAAGGACCACCCAACCCAACTTCAGCGTCGCTGTATTGCGCACCTGTTGCTGGCAGCGCGAGCAGAGAGGTGCGGACGAGGGGAGGGCGACGTGGATGCGGTCGTGGTGTGGGAGCGGTGAGGGTGGGCGTGGTCTGTCTGGTGGCTCGGGATTCGTGAATCTTCTGCGGCAGGCGGGGGCGCTGGTTTTCTTGACCACAGGCGGAAGAGCGTTGCCGGCAGCAGCAGTGGAAGAGCTGGACCCTTCTCGTGCCTTGGCCATGGTTGCAGGTCCGTGCTCGCACCGCATGTGGACAGTGCACGATCTCCGGGCGCCCACTCTGCAAAGGATAAAACCTTGTCCTCACGCCTCTCCGTTCCCATCTCTTCATCCTGCTTTCTTTCTTCTGCCCTGCCATCGCGCAATAATTAGAGTTGGTTCTTGTCTCCTCCAGAGGGTTTAGAGGTCAAGCGTGAACACGTGCTCGGCTCCCTCCCTTTATAAAGAGCCCACACACAAGGTTGCGCGTTGACATAACCGTAAGAACTAAGCTGTTCTGAAGAGAGATGTTTCTTACCCGCCAGAGAAGATACCCTCGCGACCCGAGCAAGTTCCCGGTGACTCAGCTGTTCGTGCTAGGTGAGTCTGCTCCCACTCCCAACTCCCAACCTGCTTCGCGCCCTGCTGACCTGCTTCCGTTAGCCCTCGTTCGAGTTGCTGAGCCCATTGCTCTCACCTCCATCTTCCCATATGCTTGGAAGCTCGTCCTCCACTACCATGCCACCGACGAGAGAAATGCCGCCTTCTACGCCGGCATCCTCATCTCGGCTTTTGCCCTCGCCGAAGCCCTCACCGGCATGTACTGGGGCGGATTGAGCGACCGTATCGGCAGGAAGCCAGTCCTCTTGCTGGGATGCGCCGGCACACTCCTCTCTCTTCTCGTCGTCGGCTTTGCCGGCAACTTCTGGATGGCCCTGGCCGGCAGGGCTCTCGGTGGTATCCTCAACGGCAACATCGGCGTCATCCAGACCATGGTTGGCGAGCTCGTCCACAAGCCTGAGCATGAGCCGCGTGCTTATGCCGTTATGCCTTTCGTCTGGTCCGTGGGAACAATCATTGGCCGTAAGTTTCTCCCGCTGTGTCCGCTGTACCACAAAGTGCTGACAGTCTCCAGCCTCGATTGGCGGCTACTTCGCTGAGCCTTCCAAGAACTTCCCTGCTCTTTTCCCTGCAGGCTCTCTCTTCGACAAGTTCCCCTACCTCCTTCCCAACCTCATCTGTGCCTTGATGCTCTTCGGATCCATCATCGCTGGATACTTCTTCCTGGAGGAGACTCACCCGGACATGCAGCCCTGGAGCACTGCAGAGGACCTGCAAGAGACCCATGCCGAGACACCTCTTATGCCCACCGCCGGTGCTACAGCCCACGCAGCTGCCAACCTGGCTACCGAGTCCTACGGCACCTTTGACTCGGTCGACGTCCAACGGGAACAAACCTGGACGGTCCGCGCCGACGGCAGCGCCTCGCAGAAGTCCAGCGCCTCCTACTCCGTCTTCTCCAAGAACGTCGTCGTGCTCGTCGCCGCCCTCGGCGTCTTCACCTACCACAGCATGACCTACGACGTCCTCCTCCCCATCTTCCTGCAGGACCGACGCGCCCACGACATCTCGGCCCTCAGCCTCCCGCTCGCGGGCGGCCTCGGCCTGTCCATCCAGCAAGTCGGCATCATCCTCAGCATTAACGGCATCATCGCGCTCGTCATCCAAGCCGTCGTCTTCCCGCTCATGGCCGCCTGGCTCGGCGTGTGGCGCCTCTTCATCCTCGTCACCGTCGGCCACCCGCTCGCCTACATCATCGTGCCCTACCTCGTCGTCCTGCCCATCGACTGGGTCTGCCCGGCCATGTACGCCTGCCTCACCGTGCGCAACTTCTTCTCCATCGTCGCCTACCCCCTCCTCCTCATCCTCATCAAGGAAGCCTCGCCCAGCCCCACCGTCCTCGGCAAGATCAACGGCCTCGCCGCCAGCACCGGCGCCGCCTGCCGCACCGTCGCCTCGCCCGTCGCGGGCCTGCTGTACGGCGCGGGCGCGCACGCGGGCTTCACGGCGCTGCCGTGGTGGGTCAGCGCGCTGGTGGCGTTGGCCGGCGCGGCGCAGCTTCCGTTCATCACGCGCGAGAAGAGGCGTCCGGCGACGGTGGTCAAGCCCGTGGCTTCGTGCAGGCTGATTCCGGCCGAGGGTGATGTGTGGAAGCAGGAGGTTGTGCGCATCACTGTTGAGGAATGTGAGGATGAGGAGGTTTGAAGAGATAGTCGATGAGAGCAAAAAAGAAAAAGAAAAAGATAAAAGGACAGAATGGAAATTGGAAGCGGGAGTTGACTTTTGAAAAGAAAAAGGAAAGGACGGTTGGATGATCAGGAGTCATGGTTCTATGCCGACGTTCCACGTCTTTCATGAATGGGGTTTCGGTTTTGTTTTGTTTTTTCTGCTCCTCGGATGGAGCGGGATGGCGTTGAAAGGGCATTTCAGGCGTTTTGAGCGAGCACGGCGTTTCCTGCCATACAGGCAATGAGTGGGCTCTCGATTGGGACGGGATAAACCCTCGATTGCGAGTGAGAAAAGGCTTGTTTCGGTTTCGAGCGTTGAGCGTTTCCGGCATTTCGAGAGAGTCTGTTTCGTCTGCTTCTGGGGTTTGTCGTTGTTTTGGTGTTGTCTTTCGAATGTTCATAGTATTTGACTCGAGCGTACATGATGAGAGAAAAGTAGGAACGGAAAACAGACAGATAAAATAATAAGAAAGTAAAAGAAAACAAAAAAGGTTCCCAAGTGAATGTTCAAAAAATCCAGCCAAAAGAGACGTGACGGGCCGGCGTGGGCACCGGCTCGTTTTATGAGGCGGCGGGCGCTGCCCAAGATAGGTAGCCGCATCACGTGAAATTGCCTCACTGTGGACCATGATGATGGATGCCCCTCGCGCGGTCGCGTGGCCATGTTAAGCACTCACGAGGCGTTTTTTAAGATTGCGACTGAGACGCCATGCGGTCACACAGCAGATGTGCGTTTATAGGGAATGAAGGTGTGTCGGGTTGCGAGTGGTGCGTTTTCGGGATAGAAGGCGAATAGTCGGGTGCGCCCAGAGTCTGGGCGTTGCTTGCTTTCTTTCTTTATCATCTCACTTGGCTTCCAAGCTTTTTGTGTGAACTGTATGATGACTATAAGAGAAGAACATCCCATGCCGATTTGTCCCGTTGCAGGCCAGACGGCAGATCCCTATCAACAACTTGTTGATCCTCAAGAAAAATGCACACAGATAGGGAGAACAACAACCAAAAACGCCAAAAAAAAAAACAACTCTATGCACCGACACCCACAAGAAAACGCCGGTACCATACTCCCCTTCTACTCCGCCCTAACATCCCCACCCCCCGAACCCGCAGCCGCACCCCTCCCCCTCCCCCTTCCACCCCTCCCTCTCCCTCTTCCACCGCCCCGCGCACCGCCTCTCCTCGACCCCCTAGTACTACTCGCCGCCTTTGCCGCGCGCGCCCTCTCCGCCTCAGCCGCCGCCTGCGCAGCCGCCCTCGCACCCTCGGCCATGTCCTCATCCGAATCCTCAATCTCGCTGAGCTCGCTCTCGTCGTCGGCGCTGTCGTGGATGCTGGCCGGGGCCGTGCTGGCGGCGGTGATGGTGGGGGCAGGCGGAGCTATGGCTATCGTGGCAGCAGCAGCAGCCGGTGATTTGGCGGGGGGAGGCGGCGGTGGTTTTTCCTCGTCTTCGTCGGCTTCGTCCTCGTCTGCTTCGTCCTCCTCTTCCTTGGCCGTGACGAGCGTGTCATCGTCGTCTGCCGCTTCCTCCATCGGTCCCTCGTCCGCCGTCACCGCCTCGTCGGCGAGGTCGGTTGTGTCCGGGTCTGCCTCCTGTTCGTCTTGGTCGGCTTCCTGGTCTTGGTCGGCCTCGGCCTCGATCTGGTCCTGAGTCTGATCTTGCTCGCCCTCGCCCTCATTTTCGTCTTCACCATCACCTTCACCCTCACCTTCACCCTCGCCTTCACCCTCACCTTCGCCCTCTCCCTCTCCCTCTCCATCTCCCTCACCATCCACACCGCCCTCGATATCATCCACCTCCATAGTATCATCCTTCCCGCCACTTTCATCCCCCTCCCCACTCGTCCCCGCCCCAGCCGGCATCTCCACAACCACCCCCATCTGCTGCGCCTCCCCCGCCGCAGCCGACGGCCCGCCCGCACCATCTACTCCCGCAGCAGCAGCAGCAGAAATTGGCCGCGCCGGCGACGCACGAATCGGAATATTCGCTGAGCTTGTGGCTGGCGTGGTTGGCGCGGCGGAGACGGGCCGAGTGACGGCCGCGTCGGCCTTGCGCATGAGCTCGCGGCGACCGACGCCCTTGGCGCGAGGCTTGGGCGGAGCAGCAGTAGCAGCGGAGCCGGCTTCAAGCGCTGCGGGGGCCGCTGCTGGTGTGGTTGTTCCGGTCGTGGAAGCCGTGGTTGGGAGGACGGCGGGCTTGCTCATGTTCAGGACGCCGAAGGCGCTGATGGGCTCGTTGGCGCCAGCGCCGTCGAGGTTCATGATGTTTTGCATGGACATCATGTTGCTTCTTTCGGTGCTGGGCGTTGGAGTGGGTGCGGCTGGGAGGGCCGGAGGAGGAGGCTCAGGCGCGGCGATGGGCTCAGGTTCGGGTTGGAGAGTTGGGACGACTTGTTGGTAAAGGAGTGCGTAGGTATCGCCGATTAGGTCGTCGATGAGAGTGGCCTTCATGAGGTTGTTGTTCAGGCGTCGGAGCTCCATCGCTTCGCGCAGCACCTCGAGGATGCTTGATTTTGTTTCCGGATCATGGCACCATGCCTCGAGGCGTGCGGCGCTCGAGGTCCATTCTTCGTGGTTGATCGACTTGAAGACTGCGTCTTCATGGCCCTCTGGCACCTGCGCAGCCCGTCGGAGCATCTGTAACACTGGTCAATGGCTGGTCAATGTGAGTGCAGAAGATGTACTCACCCTTAAGTATGTCAGGCAGAGAGTTTGCCAGAGCTTGGTGTGCTCGAAAAACTCATGGTTTCTACGTCTGACTCTCCTTGCCAAGGCCTCCATGCCGGCCCTGTCGTTCGTCTCGATGAGCAGCTGGATGAAGAAGAGCGTATAGCGTGTTGTGTAGACAAAGTGTCGACCCAGACGCTCGTACTCGGGCTTCCAGACCTGGAGCTGCATCGTCTTGGTGAAAATCTGTTGCGAGAACTCGCTCTTGGCCGTGAGAGCTGCCATGTACACGTCCCCGGGCGATGGATCTCCGTAGTGAATGCGCGCAGCTCTGGCCGTCATCCGGTGATGCCAGTTTGACTTGTCTGCGGAGCGAAGGACCTTCAGGACCTTGAGGATGTAGTCATCCCAGTCGTCTTGGTTTTCAGACTCTTCCGGCGAGAATACAGGGACTTGTCTCGCGTAATGAGTAACCTGAAGCTTCTCACTCGCATCGTGAGGCTCAAGCTCCCTGCGTTGCACAAGCTTATGCAGGATTGCCAGGATCTTGTAGTGCGGCTCGAGGATAGGTTCCCCACGACTGCCCTTCTTCCCCGGTAGTTCTTCGATCGCCCTGGCGAAGGAGGCGACAACCTCCTCCACGCTTGGGCGGTTCTTGGGCTGAATCGTGCCCTCCTCTGCTGTGTGCAACTTCCAGAGGCATTTGCCGAGCATGTAGTGGGATCTGTAAGCATGTTAGCTTTGTATATTGCTTGCACCAATAACGTGTACTCACAGCCAACTGTCGGGTTTCCTGGCTAGGGCCCGCCTGAAGAGCCCACTGGCGAACTTCCATGCAGCTACAGGTGCCATAGGCGAGAACGGAACGGACCGCATCACCTGATGAGTACTGTAAAACCTTTCCTCGGCATCCTTCAAGCTGAAAGCTTGCATGGAAAGTGGTTCGCGGGACGAGGAGTATATCCGCATACCAAAGTCGGCATAAAGTTGCGCCATCTTGTTGGCAGTCTCTTCCGAGGCGTCGGCGTTTCTGATGGCTGTCGCAACCGCCATCGTGTAACAGTGGATGGCTGCCCTTTGATGCTGTACGAGTTCGGGGTCACTCTTGTTTACCTTTTCTGCGGACCATGCCACCATCTCATCAACTTGGTAGTCATAAGCTTGCGCTTGCGAGTACCATGTCTCCCAACGTTCCGAGTCATACTCCAAATCCTGGTTGAAGAAAGCCGAGGCAATATTGATCTCCTCCGTTGGCACCGGTGCTTGCCGCTTTTGGTTCTGAGACCTGAATTTGTTCAATGAAATACTACCCATGAGGAAAAACCAGCCCTTCGAGGCGATGCGTGCATTCTTGATGGGGATTGGCTTCGTCGATATGCCGCCAACACCATTGACGCATCTGTACAGGTCCAGCGGATTGACAGGGGATTTAATAAAAGAAAGATATCTCATCTTATTCAATACCAATTCCTCATGGCCAGCTGGTTTGGCGCGCGCCAGGTATCCGTGGATGACGTCAATCGTTGACCCAAGCTGCGTCTTGTGCAGATCTTTGATGTTCACCTTTCTTGTTTGGTACATGACGAAATCGAGAATCTTGAGAGCCCGCTTCTGGTCAATGGGATCGTGGTCGCTCGGGTACTCGGTCAGATCATCGGCGTTGGTGAAGCAGAATAGACCATATAAATCATAGAGGACCTGGCAGATGACGGTGTCCCGGGTTTCGACGTCAGGAATATCATCAATTCTGAACCATTTCAGTGTCTCGTCTATCATCAGTCGGAGTAGGGCCTTGTTTGAAGCAGAGCAGAAACCACGGATTCCGAACGCGTAATGGACATGGCGGAGGTACTCGAACTTATCCTCGGTAGGTTTCGGGAACAGTTCAGTGTTGTGTGCCATCGCATCGCTGAGAAGATACCATTGTATTAGCCAGCCGCGCACCATCGTGTCGTGCAGCTTGCCCATGAATGCCGTGAATGCAGAGTTGAAACGGCCTTCGAATGTCGGTTGCGGAATCTGACCGACGCGAATCAAGTCTTCAAACGCTGTTACAGTGCTCAACAGCCAGAGAAGCTCGCCCACGGCGTCGAGGGATGATCGCATGTGAGGTTCATCGATGCACTCGAAAATTTCCTCGGCTGATGCGTTTTTGAGGATATTGAGGATTCTTTCAAACACCTCATCGATGATTTTGATTGACTTCAGGAGTTCTGCTGATCTTTGCTCAAACCCAGCTTCGCTATAGGCTTTGCTTTTGAGATCCTTGACAAGAAGCTCGATGCTGCGAAGATAACATGAGATGACCTTTGGCGCATAATCAATTCCCTCATAAGCCTGTCGGAGACGCTGCCACAGAGACAGGCGTAACGAGACGTTGGCGCCGGAGACAAATTGTGTCATCGCCTGCAACGGCGAGGGTCTGGTATCCTGACTGGGGTCGTGGCCCGCGCCACTTCCATCTGTGGCGGGAGTAAGGGCGTCTTCTGGATCTTGACTGTCGGCTACTTCGGTTCGGCTTGGGGGCGGGAGCTCATCTTGGTTCGAAGACTCCAATATAGGTTCCAGGCTCTCAATGACAGACACAGGGTCTTGTTCGTCATGCTGGAACACCCTCATGAAACAATCTTTCATGTTGATCTTCATCAATTCCCGCTCGGCTGCTTCAACTGAGAGCTCCGGCATGATGGCATTGTTCGGAATGTGGATGGGAGAGCCAGGAAGAAGAGCTGCTATGGTCTTCAACTCCTCAATGCAGGTGACGACATAATCTTGAGATACGCCATCAGAGACACTCAGGTGGAAAGCCGACGCCCAGAGGTGCCTAAAGTCCAACTCATCAACAACGGACTTTCGCTCGATGGCTATCCGATATGCCATGGCGTCTCGGGCCAATTGCGACCACCTTTCCAGTCTTTCCCTCTGGAGCACTTGAGTGGACACATCGACACTGCTGGTTGGATGCTTGATGAGTGAGTAAACGTCGAGATGAAGCTCAAAAACAGTCTGAATCATCTCAATCAGAGAAGAATCATGGTCGCCCAGGGATGGTGCTCTGCCCGTAGCTTGATCTTGGAGGATTCTTGCATCTAGACCTGACACTTCCTGTACCATACGCTCGTACAGAAAGTCATCCACGTTGACAATCGCCTGTACGACAATTCTCTTGAGATCATCGGACCACTGATGCCGGATGTAGCTGGACTGAGAATCGTCGGGATCCGGGAACGCTCCGGGCCTGAGCATGCTCTGAAGCCACGACCAGACATGTTCTCTTATTGGCACGCCTACAGTATTGGAAAGTGGCAACCATTTTGAGAGATTGTCGCCATCCAGCATTGGCCGGTCGGTACCTTGCGAGCTGGGGGTCCTCGTGTATCCCAAGAAAGCGTTGAGTCCGGCTTCGCGAGATGCATTGCCTAACAGGTCAATGGAGTCCGGTGCCATGAGCATGGGCACTGCTTGTGGTATCAACTGCTGAAGGATCGTATAGAGATCTGTTGCTGCCGTTTTGAAACCTGAATCTTCCATTGCTGAAGATTCTGTCTGCTTGTTCCGTAGCATGTCTCTCAAGACTTTGGGAGAACCCAGGCCCTTGACATCCAACTTCGCAAGCATATCGCCGACGATCTCATACAGCCAATCATCGGCTTGATAGAATTGACTCAACTCATCCTCAACCTGTTGTTGGGCTGCGTCTGCGGCTGTGACAACACCGCTCAAGTTTGCGTCTCCGATAGATTCGCGAGCTCGGATGCGCTTACTTCTTCCGCGGCCTCCTTCAGCGTTTTCCGGGAGACCAGCAGATTCTGTTGATCTCTTCCGAGATGGCGCATTTGGTTTCTCGGAAGACTCTGCTGAGTTTCCTTCGCCGTTTTGTGCACCTTCGTGATCGGCTTTGCTGTCGCTACCATCTTTCATCTCTGTGTCTGCACCATTCTCTCCGGGAGTCTTCTCAGCCTTCTCTTCCACGCTAACTCGAGCTTCGGAGGTTCGCCGTTGGACCTGCTCTCCAAGTTTCTCACCCGAAATGCTGCTAGTCGGTCTTTGCTGTGGGTCGGTGGTAGCGTTGGGCAAGTCGGGAATGTTCAAGGTTATGAGAAGTCCTGGACCAGGATCTACCAGCCGCTGTTGCTCCTGGAGGTACTCGTTGAGTATTGCGTCGCCAACATGTGCCCAGTCTGATTTGATCGGGCTCAGAACCAAGCAAGGCGATGGCCGCTTCATAGCCTCTTCCATACTTTCGCGTTTTTTCACGTCTGCAGGCAAAGGCGTAAAAGGAAATGGCGCCAATCGCTTCTTCAGCGCGGCAGACAGTTTCCGTCGCCTAAGATCCGAGAGTGGAGACTGTAACAATGACAAGGTATCCTGCAGTTTTTCCACAAGCTCTCTCAACTGTTGACCCGCGAAGCCTTCTTCGAGGCCAGGAAGGCGAAGAAAGCTGTACAAACCTTCGTCATCGCCGTCCAGGACAGCTTCCAGACAAAACCTCGTTATCCTGCTGCTACCCGTAAGCGCAGCGACAGCCGCTGTACGGGTCCACAGGTCAAGATCGCCATCATCCTTATCCAAAGCCTCCGCAAAGTACCGAAGTGGAACGTCCACTGCAGCGGCAGATGCAGCAGTATCCAGCCCGATCAAAGCATCCTGGCGCTCCTGAAGGCTGTGCTGTACCACCTCTAGCATGAATTGGCCATGGTTCTTGTAGGACAGGTGCAGGATCTGCGGGAGAGTGTTGGGCGCGCTGTCCGTGGCACCGCCTAGCTGAATCGGGCCAGCATCATAGTCCTCCAGGAATATAAAATCGTAGTCGGGATCTCCGTTCAGCTCGCTGCGGCGATATTCAGAGAGCGACTCGGCGTACTTGAAGATGTCGGATTCGAATAGAGCTTTGTACGCTTGAATGGCTTCCGGGTAGGATTTGGGTCCTTCAGAGTGATATTTGAGAGCAGTCTGGTAGAGCTTCAAAGCTTCTTCGATCTGGATTTCCTTGGTATCATCGACCTCCTCGTCCGACTCGACGTCGGATTCTATGTTGAGCGCTTTGAACATTGACTGGTACTGGTGCGTTAGAGTGCATATTGTGCAGGTTGCGGTGGGGGCAGACCATGGTGAGTGCGTGGGCGCAGCACAATTATATTTTGGTGAAAGCTGTCTGCCAGCGCAAGCTTGCGCGAGCTTGCGCGAGATCGCCGTGACGGCTACGGTCGTGGGCGCAGCGCAAAGTGTGGGGTGATCGTGTAGTAGTCAGGCCATCAGGAATGGGAAGGCGTCCGTAGAAGCAGATGCGATGGTGTGGGCGTTATGAAGGCGAGTTGGGGTGAAGTGTGAAGTGTCGTGGGCATCTCAGACGCGGCGGCGGACAATGCGGTGATGCTGCGCGACAGCTTGAGCACTCCACTAGCGCCAGGCACGACTCGCGTAAATGACTAATAAGTCGCGTGGGCGCAGCAGCAGGGCTCTCGCAGCTTTGCTGCTGTAACGTCAACGACCGGCCGAGAGCTCAGGCGCGGTCGACGATCACCACCTCCCACCAGACCCCATCCGCCGTCGCGCGTGCACTCTGCAATCTCCTTCCTCCTGCTGCCGCCGTCCGCAGACACAATTGATGTTGTCGCGTTAGACCAGCACCACATCCCACCGGCCGCCCACCATGGTTCCCCAGCCCGCAGTCCCGGAGTAGGTCCCGCATTTATTTGTCTCCCTACGGAGCGCAAGCATGCCCGCTGCCAATGCCCATTCGCTGTGCATTGTCCCAGCCCGGTTCTACCTCTGCTTGCCCTGTTCCCTTATTATTTCCTCTGCTTGTCCGCTAGACGGGTGCTGACGTGTCTTCTCTGCGCCCAGGATATTCGAGGATGAAATCCAAACCGTCGTCGATGCCCGCACAGAAACGTTGCAGTCGCTGCGTGAACTAGGCCCTCCGGATCTCGTCCATCTGGTCAAGCAACCTAAGGGCACCACAAACAAGGTGGGTAGAACTATGGAATCGTTGGCACCATCTGCATGTGGTTAGGCAGAACCCCTCTAAGAGACGGGCTAGGTCGGCGTATACCATCACGTAACCGGCGTCGATGCCTCTTCGTCTGCAAGCTTGGCTGCCTACATCAACACCCTCACCTACAATCCGAACGACAAGACGAACAAGGTGGTTTCTGGACTATACTGGTAAGGCTGAGACAGTCTTTTATTCCACGGCTTGGCTGACTTGTCCAGCTGCTACAATGCCTTTTCGAGATTGGACATGCGTGTTCAAGTAGCCATTCCCGGAACTGTCGAAAGCTACTGCATTGACGAGCGCGGCGAAAAGCGCGTCGCTTCGGATGAGCTCTGGCTTGAGACGTACCTCTGCAGCGTCCTACGCGCCTACTCCTACGCAGACGATGGATCGGGCGATACCATCAAGAGAATTGTCGGAGTCCGGAGATTCAACCCCATCACAACCACTGAATCGGAGCACAAATTCCTGGATGCCGCCGAGCGCCTGTTCTTTAACGGCTGGCAACTTGGCTCCGACCCGGAGATCCAGGTGCCCAACCTCGTCTCCAACCACCTGACTACCGGCCTCTTGAACTACATCCACACCACCGGCCGCTATGCATCTGGAATCAACTTGTTCGAGAAGCTGCGCACACGGGATGCGGAAATAGCCTCACTACTGTCTCAGGTGTACATCTCAGCGGACGAGGAAGTCAAGGCAGTCAAGTTGCTTCACGATGCTATCCAGGAGCTTCCTATGGACTATTCTCTGCTCGATTGTCAAGCCGAATTTCTCAACCGGAAGGGTCGCCCAGAGCTGGCGCTAGAAATTGCGAAGAGAAGCGTGATCTCAGCCCCCAGCGAGTTCGGCACCTGGGCAAGATTAGCGGAGATATACGTCAGTCTCGAACAGTGGGACATGGCACTCTTGACGCTCAACTCATGTCCCATGTTCACCTACCAGGACAAGGACGCACCGCGCATGCCCGAACCTCTCCGTGTCTCCCTTCCTGTAATGCCCGAGAGTGTTTGTGATGAGATCGATGATCAGGCAGGCGCCACCGATGTTGACATGGTGCATCCTACACTGCGCAAGCTACATGCCGCAGGATTCAAGGGCACCTTCCTGAAGGCATACATGCTTCTCACCAAGGTCACAAAGAAAATTGGATGGGACCAGTTGCTGAGGATACGGAGCCAGGTGTTTGTGATGGAAGAAGAGTACAGGCATGAGAAGCAGGTGGTAACTCACCAGCCATCCAGCCGCAGTGCCAGCACGAGCGCCATACGATCACCGAGCCCCCAGGCAAACGGCCATGGAGAAGTTGAGGCTACCTCAGAGAACGATGAATCGTCCAAGCCCGAACCCAACGGAGAGGCCAAGGCTGACGGGGAGGCCAACAATGAAGGTACTGAGGCAGGCGATGCGGTGGAGAAGCCCGCGACTACCGTTGCCTCGGAAGAGGTCAAGGCCGGAAGCGAGGAGCCAGATCCTTCTCACACATCATACACGCAATTTCAGAACAAGCGTCTGTGTGAGCGCTGGCTGGACAATCTTTTCATGGTCCTATATGAAGATCTGCGCGTCTACACAATTTGGCGGACGGAAATGGCTCAGTATCGCCAGCAACAACTTGTGTACAAGAAGACTGCCGAGGAATGGGAGATTCTTGGAGAACTTGCGGAGCGCCTGCATCATTTCGATGAGGGCATTGAGGCTTATCAAGCTTGTCTGAGCATTCGCTTTTCTCCAAAGGCAATGCGCGGCTGCCTCAAGTTGTACGAGCAGGTTGGAGACGTAAGAGCTATGCTCGGCGCGCTCATTCGTCTGGTCTGTTGGCAGTACAGGTGGTATTCAGAGGTGAGTTGGTTCTGTTCGCGTCTGAGAATTGCTGCTAACCACTTGAATAGTTTTCTCCTCCGTTGCTCTTTACCATCCGCAGGCTGATTGAGGAAGAGGGTACCCTCAAAGTCCGCAGCATCATCCAGGGCACAAGCCTTTCGCAGCACGTTCTGGAGCTTACACATCAATACACGGCCCTGGTGGCTTCCTTCCGCAACCCTGGCTCGGAGTAATACCATCTCCGCAACGACGAAATGATGGCCAATGGAAACGCTACGATGGAGGAATGGTCGGGATTCTAGCGTAATAATGCGCGTCCGGCGATTGGTCTTGGACAAGTCTAGGAAAAGAAGATACCTTTGCATGAAGAGTTTGCGGAATGCGATGGTTGATCATGAGTGCTTTTTTTGCCCTGTGCGGACAAGTTGGCATTGACCCAAGTAGTGCGCACCAGGCTTGAAAGTACCATTCGAAAGATGAAAGCAAAAACCCTAGCAACATGAATTGGAATCTGTTTAGTCGCTCGCACACTATGCAATGTCTGAGAATCCCGTGATGTCGTGGTCCGCGGGCATGGAACATCCGGGGAAGCTCTTGCCGATGGGACTGGAGCTCCGGCCCGCAGCTGCTGAACACCAAGGTGGCTTCATCCACATCACACCTCCCCACGTTGCTCACTCGCAGCCCCAAACAACCGTACAAAAAAGCTGCGCGGAGTCTGGCCCCGACACAGCTGCATCCACCACGACCCAGTCTACCATCCAATCCCAACGATCCGGTTCTTCGCCGCACGCACGTAACCGTCATCCACGCCTCAGCGCGCGCAGCGACACGCCCGCCGCAACAACAGCAACACGCCTGCACCCTCACTCACAAAACAAAAACCCCCCAACAACCCCACCGCGCAACACAATGGACTCACTCCTCGGCCCGCTCGCCGGCATGCAGCCGCGACAGATCGCGCTGCAGGTGCTCAACTTCGCGCTGGTGCTCAGCACGGCCTTCATGCTGTGGAAGGGCCTGTCGGTGGCGACGGACTCGCAGTCTCCCATCGTGGTGGTGCTGTCGGGCAGCATGGAGCCGGCGTTCCAGCGCGGCGACCTGCTGTTCCTGTGGAACCGGGCTAAGGAAACGCGGATTGGCGAGGTGGTGGTGTACAGCGTCAAGGGCAAGGACATTCCGATTGTGCATCGGGTTGTGAGGCGGTTTGGCGGAGGGTGAGTTTGCGAATTCCAGGCGCAGTTTTTTGGAGAGAGAGAGAGAGAAAGAGAGCGGAGGCGTTGGGTGTGGCATTGCTGACAGTGTGCTTTTTTTTTGTGCAGAGAGAATCCCCTCCACCTCCTCACCAAGGGCGACAACAACGTCGCCGACGATACGGAGCTCTACGCGCGCGGCCAGGCGTTCCTCAACCGCCAGCGCGACGTCATCGGCAGCGTCTTTGCATACATCCCCTTTGTGGGCTATGTGACGATTCTGCTGAGTGAATACCCGTGGCTGAAGACGGTCATGCTCGGCTTGATGGGGCTGACTGTCGTACTGCAGAGGGAATGAGAGCGCTCGTGTGGGCATGCCTCACCGGCCGCATAGTCGACCCGGCAGCCGTCATCGAGGAGCAACAGGAGTTGTGGGACTGCATTGGCTATCTTGGGATGCATGAATGGGAGATGATGCTCATGGCAGTCTTCTTGCATTATTACACGTTCCAGGTCTTATTCTTGATTGCCCAATCCATGTGCAGGCTTTATGGTGGTCGGTGACCTGAGGATCATTTAGACACAGTTGCGAAGTTGGAGAGAAGGAGATGGCGTTGCCAGACGATGTAATTGGACTTGCTCCAAAACTCATTTTTTGTATTCTTTTGGCTCCACGCCAGCATACCCGGGCGTTCAGGGAGGAAAACGGTCATTGGGACAGCTGCAGGATTGTGATTCTGCAGCGCACTTGTCCACAACTCTAGATATCAATTGATCATTCTCAGCACGGAATCAGGCAACAAAGGTACTTCCACTACCATGATTAACACGGTTTTTTCTCACCTGGCTTTCGAACCTGGCCAGGGTAGGCAGACTGTCCATTTCTGTCACTTTATTCTGCCAATCATCGTCACGCCACCACAGCTCAAACAAGGCCAAGGCACACACAGTTCGAAAACGGCTTCCGGCAGCAGTTCCAAAAAGTTTTCCAAGCATCAGGCCTTTTTCTCTCTCTCTTCTCAAGGCAAACAAGCAGCACACAACCCACCCTCACCTACAGCAAGCAAAAAAGAGAAGGAAAAAAGGAACATAATTTTGCGGAAGGCAAGAGTCGAACTGTTCTCCGTTAGCACTCACACTCCCTCCAATGAATTGACGAATCTCTCTTACCTCGCGATTTCTGCTTTGGGAAAGCAGCGCCTTAACCACTGTGCGGAGGAATTGAACGTTAGTCTCGAAACTGTTGCTGATGTGCATGGGTAATCGTGGATCCACTCACCTAGGCCACTCCCGCCAGATCATGCTGCTGTCTCTGATTTGATTTGACTTGATTGTGTGGATTTGCCGTTTGGATGGCTGATAAAGGGAATGGCGTGGCTGGGCTTGGGTGGGTGACTTGTCACTTTGCTGTGCAGCAGCCAGCAATGTAGATGAGACGTGGGAGTATGTGATGCGTCTGTGTGTGACATGCATCGTGCCGCGTAGGTACAGATGTGGGTATTTTGCGGTGAACAGGAAAGATGTGAATGTGCGTGTATTGGGGCTGGTGCAGTCAACGGTACGCCTGATTTGGTGTGGCCGTCTGGATACGTACATACAGGAACTTGTCCAATTCGAATGCGGCTGTGCTTGCAGCCGAGTTGTGCTATGAATGAAAGGATGAAAGGCTTCCGTATGTACGGCTGTGGGAGGATGTGCTATCCCTCATCTATGTAGATACCAAGGGGTAATTTGTGCAGCCCAACTATGTACGCCGTTTGCTGCCCCGATATTTCCCAATCCACTGGGTCGCCCACTGCGCGGGACCAATGAGACGCCCCTGAGCCGTCATGACCACTGCTTGCTTTTTTCCAAAACTACTGACCCAAACGCCGTACGTCGCCTCGTAAAGAGTTCCCAAGGACTACCAATCCTCCACCTGGAAGTCGAACCTCCTATCCCCCTTCCCCTTCTCCACCGGCCTCCCCTCCCCATCATATAGCGTCCTCTCCACAAACGTGACCTTCCCCTCCCAATCCACCAGCACGACCGTCTGCTTCTGCGTCCCATAGATCCCACTCGTCGCATTCACCGCGTCCGCCGCAGTCGCCGCTGCCACCGCGTCCGCCGGCTTGTGCGCCATCTCGGCATCGTGCCCGATGCCGGGGATGAAGATGCTGTTGCGCAGCTGGCGCAGGTACACGTCCCAACCCTCGCCGTTGCGCTCCCGCGGCATCGTGTCGGCGCTCAGCACGGCGAAGAGGCGGTCCAGCAGCGCGTCCTGCGGCTCGTCGTCGGCGGCGGCGTTGGCGGCGACGGCGTCGCGTAGCGCGGCCTCGCCCGCCACGATCTTGGGCCACGAGTTGTCGCCGTAGTGCGAGTTGCTGAGGGCGTGCGTGGCGCCAGGCTCAGCGGCGAGCCAGATGAGGCCGTGGGCGTCCGGGGTGCGGTTGGAGATGATGGCGAGGCCCTTGTTGTTGGCCGTGTCGCCATTCGTTGCTTCGGCGTGCTTGCTCCTTTTCACGACATCCTGCAGGCGGCCGTACAGCAGGCTGAAGCCGCCAACGTGCTTGAGGGCGCCGTCGTCGACCAGGCGCTGGGCGAACTCGGCGGTGGATTCGTCGGCGGCCGGCGGCGTCTGGAGCCAGGCGATGGGGATGGCGCCGCGGCTGCGCTCGTCCTGGATGATGGCGGCGGCCTCCTCGCGGAAGTTGGTCAGCACGGCGATGCGGCCCTGGCGCGTGATGCCCAGCCAGGTGCCGTGGACGGGCCGGTGCAGGTCGAAGCCGCCCAGGACTTGGGAGTGCGGTTCTGGCCACCACTGGGCGGGCGCGGTGGGGCGGTGGAGATATTCCTGGGGTTCTAGGGTCAGTTGATGCTGTTCTGGGGGAAGTTGGGGGAGCGCACGTCTCGGTTATTGAGGAGGATGAATGGATATTGCGGGTGGGCGGTGGTTATGATGGCGATACACATTATGGCGTTCTATGCGTGTAATGCGGGCGAATTGGGAGTGTGGATGATGGTGCAGTGCAAACGCTTGCCACATGCAGAAGGTCTAGGGGAAGCAGTAAAGGACAGTGGTAAATATACGCGGCAAACGACAGCGGGCTCTATACAACGAAGAATGCTGAGGTGGACACTCACACGAGTCAAGGTGGTTGTCAAGTCTGCAGTGACGTGGAGATCGGGCAATCCAGGGACTAATAATAATAATGCAGCCCTACGGCCTTGACTTGTCACTTGTCACCTTGTCAAGCAATCTACCTTGCTGACTTCAAGATTCACCGGCAGCTGACAACCAACGCATACAAGGCGCCCCAGGCTTGTTGATGGTTGAGACAGAAGACCAGCTAGATCCTTGCTTGTCGTCGGCTGGCGGAGAGCATCAAAGAACACGACGACGCCACCGGGCGCACATGCGACCTTGTGACGGGGTAACGTGAGGGCTGAGATTCTCTGACCGCCGGACTCCGAACTTCGAAGGCTGCAAGGTTCCGGCGCGGAAAAGAAGCTCAAGCCCCTCCCGCACCGATAGGCCCGATAAAGGGCGGAGCTAGGGTAGCTCATTGCGGGGCCTGACCACTGCCACTGCTACCTTTCTTTCACTTGACATCCGCCCCGACCTTCTTCTCTCTTTCCCCCAATACACCCCGAGCCTGGCGCTTCTTCTCTGCTGCAGCCATGTTCTTCGGTATCTTCAACATCGTTCCAAACCTCCTCACGTACGTACCTCCGTCCGCTCAACCCCAACCCAAGCTTCCACGAGCATCCGCTGTCCGCCTGGAGCTCAGGCGCCAGCCAGCAAGAGGATTATTCGTGCCACTCTCGCCAGACGCACCTCGCTGACAGCACCCTCACAGCACGGGGCTAACCACGCTCTTCCCCATCTTCGCCTCCTACAAAGCCCTCCGCACCAGCGACCCGCAGCAGCTGACGCCATGGCTCATGTTCTGGGTGTGCTTCACCATCGCGCAGACGGCCGAATACTGGTTCTCGTGGGCCGTTGACTGGGTGCCCTTCTACTCCTGGCTGCGCTTCGGCGCCTACCTGTACCTGGTCCAGGGGGCCCCGTCCCTCTACCAGACGCACGTGCACCCCTTCCTGGCCCGGCACGAGCACGAGATCGAGCGCTTCATCAGCGACGCCCACGAGAACGGCAAGCGCGTCGGCCTCGAGTACCTCAATAAGGCCATCGACTTCGTCAAGGTCAACGTCCTGGGCATGGCCCCGCGCCAGCCCCCTCCGCCCGCCACCCGCGCCTACGGTCCCGGCAACACGTACGCCCAGAACCTGCTCTCCCGCTTCAACCTCCCCGCCGCGACGCAGGGCCTCGCCGCCCCGGCCGGCGACTTCTACGGCCTCGTCTCGGGCGCGCTGCAGGGCGCCGCGCAGTGGCAGCGCCAGGGCACCTCGCGCGACGACGCCGCCGCCGGGCTTTCTGCAACCGGCGCCCTCATCCCGGACTCCATTGCGCGCGGCCGCCCCGAGGAGCGCGCCAGCTACATCAACTCGCAGCGCGACCGCCTGCAGACGCTGCTGAGCGCCTTTGAGCGCGAAGCCGCAACGGCGCCAAGCAACAGCACCTCCAGGAACCCGTCCAGGAACCCGTCCCGGGACCCGTCGAGGGATCCGTCGAGGGAGAGGCGCGCAGGCGAGGGGTTGACCAAGAGCAGGAGCGAGCTGGACTTTGACCGCGTCGAGTACGACGAGGCGCTCGAGGGGGCGCACAATGCTGGTGGTGGTGATGGTCCGGCCCGTGTGGGCGGCGGCCGGAGGACTACGAGCGGGGGGTGGATGCCTTGGCAGTGGGGTGCGTCGGGGAACCAGCAGCAGCAACCGCAGGTGGGGAGGCTGTCGCCGCAGCCGCCGTCTAGGTCGCGCACGCCTTCGCGGGAGAGGGAGAGGGGGAGGACGAGCGGCAATGACCTGGCGTACTAAAGGGGCGGAAATATCGGAAATTATACGCCGGGGGTTTTTCGTGTGATTGCTTAGATCTTTTGCTGGGGCAAGTCCGGGCGTTTTTTTTTTTTTGGGGGGGGGGGGGGGGGGGCAGGTTTTTTTATTTTTTGGGTGATTTTTTTTTTTGTTTTTTTTTAAAAAAAT